>CM066034.1:13677161-13682161 GCA_033557465.1 Ichthyophis bannanicus
AGCATAAGGAGGTTTCTTTCTCTCTGCAGGGATTGCCTTAGTACTTGGCTCCCTATATCCTTTGGTTCTAGCCTCCCAGGCTGGTTGTGCAGAAGTATAATTGGTCCTAGCTTTACAACTACTTCTTATGCTGCAGATGTGCTTGGAGTTCCCATCCCCCAACACTTTCTTCTTACATTGACCTGTGCTTAAAGCTGGCACATACCGGTCTCTTGTGTAGTGGGACCCTCCTGGCTTCCCTTCAAGGCTATCTCTGGTAGCAGGTTTTCTCCTAGTACAGCTTGCCTTGAACCTCTCTTCCTGAGTGCTGGAGCCAGATTCACTTCCTGGTTCTCCGTCCTCCCTCGTCTACCCCAGTATGGTGGCAGTAAAGAGAGGGGGCACAGCATAAAGTTACTCTGTTATCGCTGTTACCTGGATGAGCTAATGTAGTTGCAGCCCAGTGATCACAGCCAAAGTAGGTTGAGGGTAAACAATAGGTTTATTGTTCCCAGCAGGTTTTCTTCCCCCCAAAACAGAGGTCAAAGGATATCAAAACATAACAGATAAAGTCTTGTATAACAGCCTTCCTGATACTTCTCAGGGTATAACAGGTAAAACAAAGGTCAGCTTCTCTTAGTGCATTCCACTTTCCAAAACATCTGTATTCTTCTTAACAGCGATACTTTTTCTCACATAAGACATTCAATAAAGAACTTCCAAAGTTGTGGTTTTTTCTCGGGTCCACATCTACATGAGTAATTCTCTTCTAGCCTCCAAGTAAAACTGAAGCTTCTTCCATCAGCTTAACCTTTCTTCTGTATAAAACTTCTCCCAGAAGAAATCTAGGTTTCCTGAAGCTATCTCTTGGAATTAGGCAATTAAATAGGATTGGCAGTGAGACAAGCTTCCTGTCTGCAATTAAACTCCAATCTCTAAAACACTTTTATAACAGCCTTAAAATATTGCATATATTTAAGCTGTACATTAAAAGTCTCTTTGGCAGATACCACATTCCATCTCAGAGCCACTACTATAAGATAATGGGATAACAGTTTGCATTGGTTCCTCTTCACTAACTGGAGCTTCTTGAATATAAGGCTTACTCGAGTCTAGTGCTCTTAGGTGTTTGAGGAGACTTTGTAACTGCTTCTCTCCCTTCTCTCTAACTGTCCTGCGCTCTTGCAGGGATATCTGTTTATTAACCTTCTTAAAGAGCTGAGCATAAGGATTTCTTTCTTCCTTGTCTTGCCCGGGTCTTATTCTCTGGTGAGGAGGTATGTATCTCTTCTGACTAGGCTTTACAGGCACTCTTAATATCTCCTGTTCATCAGAATCTGTATCTAGGCTTGTGTCACGCTGCTGCCAATTAAGAGCATGCTGAGGTGCACCTGTGCTAGCCTCTAGCTTGCAGGTTCTGACACGTTCTCTGCTGTGAGGCAACGTTTGTCTTTCATACACTGGGATTTCCCTTCCACCCAGTTTCTCTCTTGTCTGTCTATTCCCAGGGAAACTATCAGCAGAAATGCTTCTGTCCCTTTCAGACAAAGACTCTATACTTTGTTTAAAAGACTTATAGGATTTTCTGACCTGCTTTGGCTTTGCTTGAGGGCTATTCCTTCCTTGGAGGACTTTCAGCTGTTTTCCCCGAGACGTGGCTTCCTCTGTGCAAGGTGGCTGGCAACCGTCCAAATAATTGGTTCCCACCTGGTCCCTCTTGCTCCGAGCTCTGCCTCTTTGGGAATTCAAGGCTCTCTCTGTCTCTCTGAAAAGAATGCCTGACTCCAAAGCTGTATCTGCTCCTTTGGAGTCCCTTTCTCCTGGCTGTGCCAAAGGTAAGTGTCTGCTTTGCTTTCTCCGTTCCTGCAGCTTCTGTTGCCTGGGTAGCTCCTCGTTCTCCTCCTGTTCTTCCTCCTCCTGTTCCTCCTCCTCCTGTTCCTTCTTCCCCTGTTCCTCTGCCTGTTCTTCCTCTGAAACTACCCCTTCCTGGTTATGAGGACTGGTTTGTCCAATCAGGCGAGAGTCCACCCCTTTCCCTGATAGGCTAGCTCTCCCTGTCAGCCTAGAGCTAGGGTGTGGCTCCCTTACACGTCTCTCCTGCCCTGCAACTTTGTGTGCTGAGGTTTTAACCCTCTCTTGCCCTGTATCTATGGCAGGTTCAGAGTAAAAAGTGTGTTTAAAACCCTTTTTCTTGCGCTCTGACAGCTCTGCCTTGTCACAGTGTGTGTGTATATATATATATATATATATATGTGTGTGTGTGTGTATATATATATATATATATATGTGTGTGTGTGTGTATATATATATATATATGTGTGTGTGTGTGTGTGCTCCACGTAGGGGAAACCTGCTGCCAATCACTGATCACTTCAACCGCTCTGAAATCGCTGCAGCAGAGGCAGTTTTAGAATCGGGGAAAGCTAAGATAATCAGCTGTTTGCCTACAATTGTGCTCCACGTAGGGGAAACCTGCTGCCAATCACTGATCACTTCAACCGCTCTGAAATCGCTGCAGCAGAAGCGCGCCCGTGCCTTGCGGGCCCGCGCCTAAGGGCCACGCCAAAGGGCCCTTTGGCGTGGCCCTTAGGCGTGACACTTAGGCTAAAGAAGGATTCAACACGGAAATATCCCTGCTTCATAGCAGCAAACAATTCATCATCAACTATAAGAGCAAGCTTCTAAACGCATGTATTAGTTTCAGTATTTCCCTCTATTATCTGGAAGTTGATATCTGATATATTGTTCTGTTTATGCCACTACTATTTTGTTAGTTTAAATAATTTCCTACTACTTCACATCAGATCGTTTTATCTATTTTATGTATTTTAGAGTACAATTATAATCTTCAACACTAATTCTTCCTACTGCACTCTACCAATGAGGATATTTTATAAGTTACTATAGATCAAACCACACCATCCTTCGGTGCGTAAAGATAAGGACAACAATCTTCGACTATGGCAGTGCCTTACTACCACCCCAAATTTCTCTTCAACAATCTACTCTACCCACAGAAATTAATATCTTTACACTTATACCCCCTATACCTATGGTTACCAACTATCATCTCAACATATCGCATGCTTCACTATCCCTTGCTGAACATACACACTAAAGCCAGAAACAATGACAATAACATTAAACAGCATAATCATTTAAATCCAGAGGCATACCCTAAGATGCCCTATAACTTAAACACCACTTCCATAGAACTTATGAACACCAGATCTGTAAGAAACAAGATCAATATCATCAGAGACCACATTGAAGATCAACATCCTGACATCTTATGCATTACTGAATCCTGGCTCAACCCCACTGACCACGTTCTCCTCAACCAACTGGTCCCCCCCTCATACTCCGCCTTTAACAACCCTCGCACTCACAAAAGAGGAGGTGGAGTGTTAATCATTGCAAAAGACTCACTCAAGCTTCAACCTATTACTGCTAACAGCTCTGACCATTGCAGCTCTATTGTAGTTGGAAATAAGCATTTAACCATTTGCCTAATTTACAGAGCCCCCCACACTCCAGCGGAAGAACTAACCTCCATTCTTGAAACCGTATGTGCAGTCAACATGAACCGCAAACCGCTAATCCTACTAGGTGACTTTAACCTCAGCTCTGCCTCAAATAATGACAAGGTAACCTTCCTACAAGCAATGGACTCTTTACAATACACCCAGCTTATAAGCACTCCCACACATAGATACGGATCCACGCCTGATCTCATTTTCGCACCAAAACACATCATGGACAGGGGCTTCATCTCGTCTCCTGTAATCACTCCGGTTCCTTGGTCTGACCACCACAGAATCAAAATAGAATTCTTAAACAAAATAGATAAGCTTAAAAATACACAATCTTCTTTATTTAGGATAAGAAGATTCAAAGCTTTCAAAAAAGAACAGTTCCTAAAAGAAACACTACCTTACCTTAATTTAAACGAACTCGATCTCAACAAGCAAGTTAACAATTGGTACAATACCATCAACACAGCAGCAAAAACTAACCTAGTCTTTAATCCGAATAATAAACGACATCACGCGCCATGGTACTCCAATAGCATACGCCACGCTAAAAGAGAATTAAGAAAACTAGAACGCCATTGGAGACGTTCCAAATCGCCCACCTCACAGAACTCTTATTCGACACAGCAAATTAAATACAACAATCTTATCAACGAAGCAAAACGAGAATATCACACTAACACAATCATGAGATCTTTCAACAAACCCAGAGAACTATTCGAAATAGTAAAAAAACTTACCAATGAACCCAGCCCTGACATAGACATACAAGTCAACCCTCAAATATATGCAAATTTTCTTCAGGAGAAAATAGGCCTTACACCGCCTCTAAAACTCACAGGAACCATTATTCTCACCATACCCGTCATAAGTTGGGACAGGTTCCACACCCCTTCAACCAAGCAAATTTCAGACATCATCTCTTCTCTCAACACAAGTACCGCACCTACCGATCCTTGCCCAGTTCCATGGATCAAAGCTACCAAGCAAAACTTCCTCAATTTCTTACACAACCTTGTTTCCAACTCCCTAACTCAAGGAATAATGCCAGAACAACTAAAATTAGCCACAATAAGGCCTATCCCCAAGAAAACTAACTTAGAGAAGAGCAATCCAGCAGCATACAGGCCAATCTCCAGCATACCTCTCCTAGCTAAGATCATCGAAAAAGCAGTCCAACTACAGCTCCAGGACCACATTGACGTACATGCCCCGCTTGACGTTCATCAGCATGGCTTCCGCCCTAACCATGGAGTTGAAACCTTACTGCTCTATCTGTTCAATGACATCATCCACTCCTTAGACAATTACAATCAAGGAACATTATTGATTTTTATAGACATATCAGCGGCCTTCGACACAGTGGACCACAGTATCCTACTAACTAGACTCCAGAGTATTGGCATTAACGGCACTGTCCTAAGATGGTTTAAATCTTACCTAACTGATAGACAGTTTAAGGTAAAAATTAATAACACCACCTCTCTA
>CM066034.1:13687161-13689661 GCA_033557465.1 Ichthyophis bannanicus
CAAAGCCTTGGCGGGTATTGTTGATGCCTGATATTATGCTGCTGAAGAGTGTGGTAAGAAGGGTCTCAACCCCGTGTGCTTCTCTGAATCCGTGTTGGCATGGATCCAGTGGTGCATTGGAGTCAATGTGGTCTTGTATTTGTCTCTGAACTTCCTTTTCCATTATTTTTGCTAGCATCGGTATGCTTGCTATAGGTCTGTAGGATTCCGGTTTCTGTTGGTCGAGTTTGTTGTTTTTTAGTAGAGGTCTTATTGATGTGTGTTTGAGGGTGCGTGGGAAATCACCTGTTGTGAACGATTGTTGCATGAGTCTGGCTATGATGGGACTGAGGTCTGTTCGTAGTTCTTTGATCCAGAATGCTGGGCATGGATCAGATTGTGCTGTAGTCGTGTTGATAGCTGCTATGGTGTTTTCGATGCATTGTTTGGATGGGGTCATGAAGGTAGTGAGTGATGTTTGGTTGTAAGGCTGAAGGATAGTATTGGACGCAGAGTTGTTGTTTATCTGACATAGTTTGGTTTGTAGATAGTCTGCATATATTTGAGGATGGATTCCATTTGCTTGTTCTGATGCAGGTTCTGTTGTAAGTCGCTTAACAAGGGCAAACAGGTCACGAGGTTTGTTGAGGGATCTCTTTAAGGTGTCAGCGTGGTAACGTTTCATGGTTTCAGTTACTGCGGTACGGTGCGCTGTGAGCTGTAGGTTGTATGCACTTTGGTCTACTTCTGAGCGTGAGCGGCGCCATCGTCTCTCAAGTTTTCTTAGTGTCGCGAGTGAGGCTTTCAGCTCAGTAGAGTACCATGTTGCTGTGTGTCGTTTCCCTTGAGGTCTGTTTATTGCTGGGCGAACAGCTATTGAGCTGAGTATCTCATTCCAGTTGGAGACTAGTTCGTCTGGGTTGTGTGCTGTTGAGGTTATTAGTGGGATTGTTGATTCCAGGATAAGTTCTTTGTTGAATGGTTGGAATCTTCTTGGCGGATTGTTGGATTGACCAATTGTTGAGTTATCTACCTTTTGGCCTTGGCTTGGTTGAGGAATTTGGAATAGGATTAATGAGTGATCAGACCATGGGACAGCGGTAATAGATAGTTCAGGGATGGTTGTTCCTCTGCTGGTTGGGTCTGTGGTGAATATTAGATCAAGCATGCCTCCTTTTGTGTGGGTAGGATCCTTGATTAATTGGCTATATCCTAGATCCTTCAGGGCTTCGAGAAACGCCTTTGAGTGAGTGTCTTGCAGGGAGGGGAGGTTGAAATCTCCTAGTACCCAGCTTGTTGTATGTGGGCTCTGGGAGTTTGCGGCCGTGTCGATTATCGTTGTTAGTGCATCTGGATCGGATGATGGAGCTCTGTAAAGTAGATTGATGGAGGAACACTTATTCGCTATCGAGATTGAGTCTAGGAGCGGCGAGCTGGTTGCATCTTTTATGTTGAAATGAAGGTCAGATCTGGTGATGGCGAGGACACCGCCACCCCTTTTGCCTGATCTGTGACATGTATGGACAGAGAAGTTAGCGGGCAAGAGCTGGTTGAGTATCACGTTGTCATCACAGGAAAGCCATGTCTCGGTGATCAGTAGCAGGTCAAGGTTGTGTAGTGTTATCGTATCTGAGATGATTGGCCATTTTTTACGTACCGATCGGGCATTTACAAGGGCACATTTCAAAAGACGTGGGAGTCGCTGGTTTTTGTTTTTACTATTCTGTATTTATATATGCAGGAGGTGGTGGTGGTGTGTTTGAGTGGTTTCTAGTGATTCATAGAATGGGGCATCTGGCCACCTCTTTCTATAACTGTGGATAGTTGGTATGTGATTGTTGTTAGTATATAGGCCAGTGACATTGCCTAGTCCTGTAGCAAGGAGGTAGAGGGCAATTGAGATGGTGCAGGATAGGGCCATTTTGTGATCTATGTTGAGGTGTGGATTTGGGCTGGGATGTTGGTTGGCGGTGGTGGGTCAGCTAAGCTGCCTGGTTATGATAGTTTTGCTTCAGTTGCAGATTACACGGGTAGTAGAGACTGCAGCTTAACAGATAACTGTTGATATTGGCTAACTGCAGATTACACAGGTATATTGAGTCAAAGCTAACTGGGACTGGCTGGTTCGTAGATTATACAACATATCTCAGAGGTAATTGTAAATAGGAGGTTAAGCTGATAACATCTGATCATACAACAGTAACACTAGTAGCAGGTTACGCAATTATCATTTGTTTGAGCAAACTAGATCTAGTAGGTTAGACAATTATGCTACATACATCATAGAACAAGTGTGGATAATACATTAATCTGGTATTATAGGATATATGTATGAGCAATATTTCTTAGAGTATATAGTAAAGTTCGCATATGAACTACTTTGCTTGGGTTATCATGTATATCTGCTTCTATGATGGCTACCGTGTAGGGTAGGTGCTAAGCTGAGGGTGGAGAGATTTTACTTGCGTTTTCGCGGTTTAATGTTCTGGACTTTTCTCTGCTGTTTGGATGTCGGTCTGGC
>CM066034.1:14294661-14805347 GCA_033557465.1 Ichthyophis bannanicus
AACAGAAGGTGTTTTGTAATCTCAGGGGATAGTAATTCTAATAAAAATGCCTTATGCGTACTGTCAAACGCCCGAGCCACTCGCCTCTAGCTTTAGAGGGGCGTGGTGATTGGAGGAACCTTCTCCTATCAGCCTTAGCAGCCTATTTCCTTGTGGTGTCTTCTGGGAAGTGTAGTACTGCTAAGATGTGTTTGTGCTCAGGTAGAAGGTTGTAGTTAAGGCCACCGAGGTAAGGCATATAACAGAAAATTTATTTCGCACAAAAAGATTCAAAGTACCATATACAGGATTATTTCTGTAGGACTTGTTCAAAGTACAGCAGATGGTTGGCAAAGTACACAAAAGAATCCAAAAATGGCTGTTTAAAGTCTTCTTACTTTCAGAAGCACAGCCTTGGATAGTAAGGCTGCCACCTTCCTTTTAGTCCTTGCTAATTACAGCATAAAGTCCAAGCAAGTTTAAACTCCTGTGGCAGTTTGGCTTCTATCAGCCTCAATTCCTTCTAGGCTGCATTTCAGGTACAACAGAACTCAAACATTCAGACTTCCATCAAAAACTCTCAACAGGCTTTTCACATAATAGAGGAGCAAAGAAAAACTCTTCTAGCAGGTAAATTGGCTTCTTGCCGTTTCAGAGTTCAAACCACAGGTGGACAACAAGCATGAATCACAGCTTCCTGCTTATCCTTAAGCTTCAGTAAACTTCCCTTTTAAAAACATTTGGGAATTTATCCAGCACTTCCTGTTTCTTATGGTTACCTTTTCAAGGAGGATAATTCTCTCAGGGCTGGCTTTTCCTCAAGACTTCATGTCTAAAGCTTGGCACAGAGAGCAATCCATAAGGATGTCTTCTTCCCCCAACTCTGACACTGGCTCCCCCAGCTGCATGGGTTCTGATTCACCCACCTGGTCAGAGTGCTCAGCTGACAACCTCTCCGGTGCTCTGAGATCTTCTCCACTTTCTGGCTCCCACCTCTGCTGCCAACCTGTTGCAGGGAATTCAGCTCTCTCAGCTCCTGGTAGCTCAGCTCTTCTCCATGAGTCAGCACCTTCTCTTCCTTTCTCCTCTCTTCCTTTCTCCTCCCTTTCTTTCTCCTCCCTTCCTCTATGAATACTCTAGGATAGGATTATACCTCCAGGGTTCCAGCCCCACCTCCTTCCTTCCCAGGTGTTGGCAATACCCCTGCCTACTGGTATTTGAGTAATCAAGGAACTTGTTGAAGTAAGGGTTTTGGACCTCGTGCCTGTAATCTCTCTCTCTTACTCTATTAGACACTGCATGGAACCTGTTCCAGCTGGGGGTTTTCTGTTTCTTAGCTGTGACTGTGGCTTTCTCACCCTGCACTCCTAAAAGGGGACCCTTTACTATGGTGAATTATTTGTCTCTCACCTCCCCCATACTCAGGATAGCTGACATTGCCACAGTACTCTCTCCATAATCTTCTGCATTGGGCCAGGACTCCTGCTCATTAAGAACTGCATTTAAAATCCAGGCTCTGTATGCAAACTGTTCCAGTGTATCATTTGGCAGAGGTGAAATAATTTTAAATACTTGCATTGGGGAACAGTGAAATAGTTTCTCAATACCCCTTTTAACCAACTGGTATGGGTGAGTGAGAGAGCCAAATTTATAATAGTGTGGCCCCAGAGCCAGATGCATAAGTCTATCAAAGTCTGATTATTTCCTTCTGTATTTCCCTAGACCCCAGTGAATCAGAATATCAGTGGCCCATTTGCACCATTCATTTACATTAAAAGGCATAGGGCCAGCTTTCTCAACTATCCTTTCAATGTCCCTATCTTTTAATGAGTCCTGCATTATCACTTTAAATGGTGCTCTGATTTCGGTACTGGATGCTGAGTCTGAGTTGTTGGAATTATCCTCCTGACACAGGTCTTGGTTATTACTCTGTTCTGGCTGGGATAAACTATTAGGATTTTCTTCCTCTGTACTGTCTGATTCATCTTTATTTTTCCCATTCCTAAGCCCTGCTATACATACTACTGTGTTCTTTTGTTTCTCAATAGCTTGGATGCATGGCTTATAGGGTGTGTCATAGGCAGTGGGGGCTGAGGGAGAAATGGTTGTTGGCCAGGGCTTATATTTCTTTTGTCTTTCAGAGGCCAATTGATCCTTAACGTGCCTCAGTTCAAGTTTAAGTGCTTCTAATTGCTCACTAACAGTTATAAAGGAGTTTGTGGCTTGTATCACCTGAGCACATTGCATGGAAATGCAAATTTGTGCCTCCTCTAGGTCTTTGTTTAATTGTGTACACTGAGTAGTCAGTTCAGTATTGTCCTGTTTCATGCTAATGAGCCCCCCGCACATGCCTTGGATAAAAAGGCATTTTCTTTTATTTGTTTTCTTTTTGAATTCTTGATAATGGTTTAACATTTGTCTTTGAATTTTATACCATGATGCCTCGGGGAATTCCCCTTCAAAGGGACTACCTTTTCTCTTACAGTATGTCATTACAATTTCTTTCAGTTCCTTAAAATCAAAGGCCTCCATATTTGAGACTGCCAAAAGACTGTAGTTGATACAGGAGCCTACGCTTATTATGTTTTTATTTGGTTTTGTGCGACTATCTCAATGTGCAACCTTGGAAGGAGGAATGCTCACATTTATGAAGAAGTGAGACTTAGAATTATAGTTGGAATGGCATAAATTGTATGGGTGTTCAGTAGAGAGTACTGGCATAAAGACCACGCCTTAAAATTATACCTGAATAAAAAGTGCTTACCACCTTTTAACAGGGTGGAAGTTTAGGGTGAAATTATAGTAAGAAGGTTGTTAGGAGATTAACAGAATTGTTAAATACTGTATCAGTTGCAGCAAACTTTAAGCCTGCTCTCACCAAGATACATACTGGCAGGAGACTGAGAAATAAAAGGCAGAGGGACAGGAGGTAAAGTAGTGTAACCAGGAAAGATGTATATTGTATTCAATGAGGGACTGTTTAACTGTGTACCACTTCCAAACCAAAGCTGGACTATCTCTCTGTCTTTTCTTAGCAGCTCAAATACTATAGAAAAATCTGTGCCTTGTAACAAACCGTAAAAAGCCTATACATAATAAGAAAATTGCAAGCCACCCTATGTAATGTCACTAGGTATAGGTAATATTAAAATCCTGGATTATTACAGAGCCTTTTGACAATGAAAATCTCACTTTGTCTAAACCCACAAAACAAAGGTAAATGGTCACAAGGGCTTTTGATTTTCCTGTCGCACCCTGTCTGAAATCCACTTTAATGTTTAAAACAAAATTATTACTTACCCAACTGGAGATCCACTGTGAAACCGAGACGAGCCCCCATAAAATGTAACCTTTCGCAGCTTTCTACATTCGGTTACTCTCCTTTTGGTCCTGGGTCCACTTCGCAGCGGCAGTAGGGTTTGTAGCACAACAAGACAACCAAACTGGTGTGGCTTGGAAAAAGGTTTTTATATTGTGTAATGAGGAAGATCCATCCTTTGCCTTAAAAACACAGGATTCTGTGAGAACTAGGTCAGAAGCTGACAGGCAGGCAAGCCATATGATCAGTAGTTGTCAGGGGAAACATAAACAAACCCAGCCACGAGGTTTGCAACCCCGCCCAACTAGCAAGCAATCCCTAGTTCCTAATAACTTTCACCTGAGTGGGGGAAGTGCTAATCAGCACTATAAGAAACACTCAGGAAACTCAGAGAGAGGACAACCAGGAGCAGAGGAGTCAGAGACGAGAGAGTCAGAGAACAGCTGTAAACGTTTGTCTGCTGTGACGCAGTTTGGAACTCAGAGGCAACGTTCTTTACAGAGTGAATGGAAGCCTTAAAGAGTGAAACAGTATGTATCTGGGAGCTGTAATCCTGAAAGTGATTCTGAACCAGATTTAAGGAAGTTTACTGGCAGCAGAAATACCTGGAGGGTGTGACATAGTGAGTCCTTCTAGACCTGTAGAAACTCCCAAAAACCAGGTAAAAAGTGCAGGGCTGCAATATAAACAAAAGCACATGGCTACTGGTTGTCAGGGAGACCAAGCCCGAGAGAAAGAAACACGCCCCTGCTACCAGTTTAACAGAGAGTTACAAAGTAATTCAGAACACCTGCTAGGGGCGGAGTCAGGCCCTACCCGAGAAAGCTGACTCATAAAGAGGTCCCAGTAGGTAGAGAAGAGAGAGAGGAGAGAGAGGAGGAAAGCCAGAGTGAACAAGAGGAGAGACAAGCAGAGTCCCCTTGGAGGAAGAAAAGCCAGCTTCCAGTAAGGAGGTGGACTGAGTCTCTAGCTGAGGAAAGGTCAGAGGCTCTGAGTCAAAGATACAGCAGGAGCAGACCCGGGCAGCTGAAACACTCTCTGGATTATTTATTTATTTATTTATTTATTTATTTTCATTTCTTATATACCGCACTATTTGCGATCAGCGCGGTTTACATAAAACAAGAAGGTAACCGACAATGAACGAAAGTCAGGTCATTACATTGAACAGGAACAAGTAACTTGGAAAACAGGGTAAACTATATACATATGCATAACCATGAATGGGTAACTATATACATGTCAGAGGGAGTTATTGGGTATTGGACATGCTTAGTGGCTGGGGTTCGGGCAGTAAGTGAGATGCTTGATAAAGAGGAAATGTTTGAAGGCCTTTCTGAACTGGCTCAGGTTAGGGATCGCTCTGATGTGTGGTGGCAGGGAGTTCCAGAGACTTGGGGCGCATAGTCTAAAGGCTCTGTTCGATGTTGCTTTGGAGCATTTTGTAGTGTCTCTCGGTATCACTAGCATGTTAGCTACTGAGGTTCTTCTTAGCCTGTTGGGTATGGGTGGTTGGATGAGGTCACATAGTGAGGAGGAGGAGAGTCCCTTGATGGCCTTGAATGTCATCACTAGGGTTTTGAAACTTAGCCTGGCTTGAATGGGGAGCCAGTGAAGCTGTCTCAGGAGGAGTGTGATATGCTCTCTTCTTGGTGTGCCGAGGAGAATCCGCGCTGCACTGTTCATGGCAAGTTGCAGGGGCTGTAAGGTGGCCTGAGGGAGTCCTTGCAGGATGGCATTTGAGTAGTCCAAATGGGGGATGATGAGGGCTTGATAAATGGTGCGGAAGTCGCTTGGTTCAAGTAGGGGGCGTAAGTGTCTAAGAGATTTAATCTTGAAGTAAATCGCTCTTACAGTGTTGGTTATGTGTTGCTTCATGTTGAGGTTCTGATCCAATGTTACTCCGAGGTAACGAATAGCTGATTTTACTTGTAATTCAGCGTTGTCCACTTCTAGGTAGCTGGGTGGTGTAAACTCAGGATTTCTGGAGATGAATAAGACCTCCGTCTTCTTGTGTTGGATGCGCAGATTCTGAGAGAGGAGCCATTCGGATATGGTGTTGAAGCACTCAGTCAAGGGGGTAAGGTCTGGGCAATCCAGGGATATTGGAAGGTACAGTAAGACATCGTCTGCGTATATCATACAACTCACATTGAATGATCTGATAATATTACAGATGGGTTGGATATAGATGTTAAACATAAGTGATGATAGGGAAGATCCTTGAGGAACTCCTTGGCTTTGTAAGAATGGCTCGGAAGTAGACCCATTTGCACGTACGTATTGCCATCTGCCTGACAGGTAGGATCTACACCATTCAAGAGCTCTTCCACCAATGCCTTTCTCTCTTAGTCGACCTAGGAGAATTTCGTGGCAGACAGAGTCGAACGCCGCCGCTATATCCAAAAATACGAGTGCATAACCTTGGCGTAGGTTGTCAATGCCTGAGATTATGGTGTCAAAAAGCGTTGTGAGTAGAGTTTCGACTCCGTGTGACTCTCTGAATCCGTGTTGAAATGAGTCTAGGGGGGCATTGGTATCAATGTGATCTTGTAGCTGTTTGTAGACTGTTTTTTCGATGATTTTAGCAAGCATCGGGATGCTGGAAATGGGTCTGTATGATTCAACTTTTTGAGGGTCTAATTTGGCGTTCTTCAGGAGCGGTCTAACGGAGGTCTGCTTGAGCGTGGAAGGGAACGACCCAGTGCTGAATGAAAGGTCTATCATCTTTGCTAAGATCGGGGCAAGGTCACAACGCAGATCTTTTATCCAGAATGCTGGACAGGGGTCTGAGTATGCAGTGGAGGTATTTAAGGTTGCGATGGTATCTTCAATAGATTTTTTTGATGGTGTGACAAAGGTGGTTAGGGATACTGAGAACTCTTGTTCATTGGAGAGGTCCGGTGACATCACTTTATCAGTCTTGCACAGTTTAGATTGCATAAAGCTGGCGTAGTCCTGAGGGTGTATGGTTCCAGGGTGTTCCGGGGTGGGTTCTTTGGCAAGAGATTTGACCAGGTTGAAGAGGTCGTGCGGCTTGTTTAATGACCGTTTCAGGGTGTCTGTGTGGTATTGTTTCATCCTGTCTATGACAGCCCTGCGATGTGTGTGTAAGTGCTGGGTGTATGCTACTTGGTCATTGGTGGTGCGTGACTTCCTCCAGCGTTTTTCCAATCTCCGTAATTGGATTAGAGATGTCCTTAAGTCAGCTGTGAACCATGGTGCAGTTGATCTTTTATTTGGGGCTTTAGTTGTTGGTGTACGGATTGTGATTGCGCTGAGCTTGCTGTTCCATGTGGTGATTAGGTCCTCTAGGTTTTGTGTATCCTTATCGAGGAGTTTGTTCGTTTTGGCTAGGATGCGTTCTTTGTTGAACGAGTGAAACAACAGAAGGAAAACAACAGAAGGAAAAGCCAGGAAGGCAGTTGAACTCTGTTTGGCACAAGTCAGGTTGGGAACCAACAGCTATCTATAAGCCACGGAGAAAACCTTCCACAGCCAGGTTCCAAGGTAAGCCTAAGGGCTGGAATCATAATAATAATTGTGAGTTTAGTGACCTGGAAGGTTGGGACTATGGTGGAAAGGACTATAATGGGAGTGCTTGTTTCAAACAGTACTTAAACCCCGAGTTTACCATAAAGCCTAGGGTTGGAGAAAAGGGCGCGGCTCCAGAGGGAGCGTGGCAAACAATTCCTGCCCCAGAGGTAGAATTTATGGAAACAGAGCCATCCTGTGTAAATACTCCTACGGAAGAAATGGACTGTACGATTTCACTGGCTGAGGAGATAATATCTCTATGTTAAAATTGTGCTGTGAAGAAAATACAGACTTACTGTGAGAAGGGAACAGAGCTGTAGGAAACAGTACTGTGGTGTTTAATCTGTGGGAAGAAAAATGTTTAACGCTGACTGAAGCTATTTAAGTTGGATATCTTATTTTGTCCTTTTTCTGCCAAAGTGCAAGATATTTGTGTTACCTTTATTCCTTGTGAAATCCACCCCGGGAGGGGAAATAAATCCTTTTGCTTGAAACACTTGAGTCACACTACCCTTCATTGAACTCTTAAAGAAACTACATTTCCCTACAAGCACTGCTTCAGGAAATAGTGAAACTTTGGTTCAGGAAGGAACTTAACCTCCTTAAACCCTACATACCTACGGGTATCAGCAAGGGGGGAGGATCACAATGGCGTAGTAGTACGGATTTTACCTGGATAGAAGGACACCTGGAGGGACAAGAGTCCAGCAGCAGCGAGTGGCTGATATCCAGGAACAGGAGGTTCCGGCGCTCAACTGACTACCGGTCAGAAAAGGAGCCACTTTTCTCAGTGCCTGACTCTGCACTGAGCTCAGGTAATTGTAGCTGGGCATAAGTGCGGAGGGATAACCAGAGAAAAGGTAGTGCACGGTAGTAGTGCACAGGGTGGAAAAAAAAAAAAAAGGGGAGAATTTTTTTTGTTGTTGTTTTTGGGCCACACTTGGGTCTTGTTTTGTGTGTTTTTCCCAGGTACCTGAAGAGCTAAAATGGAGCCACAGGAAATGCTAAGATGGATGTCTCTGCAGTGGGACAAACAATTGGAAATGACTCGTCGAGTCCAGGACCAAGCCATGGCTGCCATTCAGGAACAGCAGAAGCCAATAAGGGAGCTCATGGAACTGTTAGTAAAGCAGCAGCAAGAGCCAGCAAGAGACTTACCTGAGTATACCCGTGGGGTAGGACTACCTGGTAGAGATATCTTTATGCTGGGACAGCTGTCCCCTACAGATAATGTTGACGACTATGTGGACGCCTTTGAACGTCTTGCAGAGGCCATAAAGCTGCCTAAGGAGCAGTGGGCCATAAGGTTTGCCATGTCTCTATCCGGCCAAGCCTTGTCAGCCTATAAGTCAATGCCTGCTACCTTAACAACTGACTATGATGCTATTAAAAATGTTGTGAGGGATAGGCTCGGGCTGACCCCTTCATTCTATAGGCGCCAATTTAGGGAGGCCAAGTTGAGGCCCGGAGAAACCCCTAAAGCCCTATACTATAGAATGAAAGGTTTAGCCTGGAAGTGGGTAAAACCAGAGCAGAGAACTGTTGAATCCATAATGGATGAGCTGATACTAGAACAGTATTTAGAAGCTGTGCCAGCAGAAATAAAAACCTTCCTCATGTTACAAGATTGTAAAACCTCAGAGGAAGCGGCTAGCATGACGGAGCGATATTTTGAGGCTGAGTTTGCCAAAGCCCCAAAGTCAAGCATTCCGGGTGCAGCAAAGGCCGGTAATAAGGATAAAAATGTACAAAGTAAACTGCCTTATGAGAATGTGGGTTTTTCCAATATGAGAGGAAAATGTTTTAAATGCGGGAGCATAGAGCATTTTCAAAGGGACTGTAGTTTACGTAAAGCATTGATGGCCGGTATAAGAAAGAAAGTCCGGTCAGGGTTTTTGCTCCCAGTACAAGTGGAGGGTATAGAGGCCCAAGCGCTGCTTGACTCTGGTGCTGACCAGAGCATGGTCTCCCAACGACTCTGTGAGGCCATACAAGCCCAGTCAGCGCCAGGTCAAGCAGTAGGACAAGTAAGAGTGCAGTGCGTGCACGGGTCTGCCTCCTATTATCCTGTATATAACCTAATCATAGAAGGGTTGGCATCACAAAAGAAAGTGAAGGTGGCAGTCGTTCCCCAGCTATTATATGATGTCATTCTAGGTAATGATTGGCCCCTATTTTCTCAGGGAATGGGAAGGGGTGTGGGAGAAAGGACAGGGTATGTCTCCACCCGATCCCAGGTAAGAACCCCTCAGGATGATAAGGACCCTGACGAAGAAGTAGCGGGTCCATCCCGAGATAGGGAGAATTCCCCTGAGCCCGAAAGGGAGAAAGGAGAGGAAATGACAGACCCATTGCCCGCACAGACGGACCTTTTTGGCGCCCCATCTCAAAGGGTGAGGAAAGGAAAAGCAACAAGAAAACAGGAAAGGCACCGCAGAACCCATGGAAGGGCAGGGTTGGAAGCCGGGGAGGGGCTACCCTGGGTACTGCGGCGACCCTGCCCGGCTTAAGGGGTTAAAGGCAGGAGCAGCCGCTGGTGCTTCGTGAGGGAAGAGTAAAACCTTTACCCCAGGAATGCTGGGAGTTGTAGTTTCAGTGCTTCTCACTCCGAAATTAAAGAAACTGTAGTTGTGGGGTTTCTTGATAATAAGTATTTTATTAAAGCAAAGGATAAATGTTCCATCACATGGCAAAACAAAGGTGCTTCAAAAAGGCTAACAGAAAACTCAGAATAAATGCAACTCAAAGGTATACTGCTGCTTTTCACTTTTCAGCCAAATTACTCTCTTTTGCCTCCAGAGGCCAGTTGGGCTTACTGCAACCTCTTACAGCCACTGTTACTCTCACAGTGCAGGGGAAACATGTGCACGTAATTAGAGCTTCTTTCAGCAGTGCAAACAACAGCTTTGTAACTCTCAGATCACAGACGGCAAAAGCATTTCCTTCAGCTTGACTTATCTATACAACAAATCGTACAGTCCATTTGTTCACAGCCTGGTAAGTCTGTATTACTCTCTGTTACTCCTTCAAGCTGTAAGGGATTACTAGCTTCTTGTGAAATTAGCTGTTGTCTAGCTTGCAACTCTAAGAATTGTTTAAAGCTTTGAAGAAGCAATTCAGCCTGTTCCTTGTGAGATAGGGTACTATCATCTGTTATAGAACTTCCCTTCTGCTCAAGGCTGTTTGTCTTCTCTTCTTGTAAGTTAAAGGCATCAGAATAATTGCTAGTCTCTTTGGCAATTGTTTCATAGATAGGAGAATTATCTTTACATTCAGCTTGGCAAGCGTGTGGCCAATTACTCACTTTTTGCAGAGCCCTTCTGTCTTCAGACGGCTCCAAGGTTCTCCAGCTGTTCTGTTTGTTGCTTTCTGGTACAAACGACACTTCAGAGAATGATGGCTCTCTCGCCTGTGTTTGCCTTGAAGGCTTTCTTCTTATGCCAGGTTCCCAAGTATCATTAGACTCTCCTCTGGCTTTCCAACCATCCTCTAGTTTCTTCCTCCTGTATTCCTTCCTGGGCTGCTTCTTCTTAAACTTCTTCCCATACTCGTACTGAGTCTCAGCCTCCTTCGGAATCTCGTACTCCTTCTTTTTCTCCTTCTCCTTTTGCTTCCCCTCTCTCCTCTCCTCAGAGCCATGCTCTGGTTTAAAAGTACGTTCTCTCTTAGGCACGCCCCTTCTCAGGGCTGGGTGTGCCCAATCAGAGCTGCAGGACTCCTCCCCTGGGCTGGTCTCCATGCTCAGCTCTGTGGAATAGAGTCTCTCTTTTTTCCTTGCCCTGTCATTTTGGCATAAATCCTGCCGAACCTCAGGATTTTCATCTGTCTCCATAGGCTCAGGAGGGCGCTGTTCACCACAGTACCCGCGGAATTAGTGAGGAAATTCCCTTCCTTCCCGGGGGAACAGAAAGCGGATCCTGCTTTAAAACGGGCCTTTGCCTATGCTCAGGAAAAAAGAGATACACTGCCCCGATTCCTCTTGGATAATGGTGTTTTATATAGGGAGAGCAACAACCCACTTACAGGGGAGGTAAGGAAGCAACTGGTAGTACCAACTACGTTCAAGGCCATCGTAATGCGACTTGCCCATGACCACCCAATGGGAGCCCACAAGGGAATTCAAGGGACATTGGACCAGGTCCTGGCCCAATTTTACTGGCCGGGTGTCTTCAGAGAAACTTCCCGCTATTGCGAAGCCTGCCCTGCTTGCCAACGGGTTAGTGCGTCCAAACCTAAAGTAGTGCCAATGATACCCACACCGGCCATATCCACACCAATACGTAGAATGGCAATGGATATTATAGGGCCACTTGATAGGACTCCCCGGGGCTTTCAGTACGTGTTGGTGATCATGGATCAGGCAGCACGCTTCCCATGGGCCATTCCTCTCAGGAGCACCTCGGCCAGAATAGCCCTGGAACTCATTAAACTGTTCTGTGAGGTTGGCTTCCCACAGGAGATGATAACTGACCAAGGAAGCAATTTTATGTCAAGGTACCTAGCCACCGTTTGGGATGCCTTCGCCATCCACCATGTACGTACGGCGGCATACCACCCCCAGGCCAATGGCATGGTCGAGAGAATGAATCAAACCATTAAGCGAATGCTTAGGCGGGGTTTAGACGGACAGACATCCGAATGGAATACGCTCTTACCTTTTGTATGTATGCCTGTAGAGAACGCGTACAGGCGTCTCTAGGGGCGTCCCCCTACGAACTGCTATTCGGTAGGGCCCCCAGAGGAGTTCTCGACATATTGCGAGAGCAATGGGTAGAGCCCAACAGGGAAGAGATAGAGGTACCCCAGTTCCTGAGAAACCTTAGGAGTCATTTGGAAAGAACGTCTCAAATTTCCCTGGAGAATTTACAGGCCAGCCAGAGGAAGCAAAAGAAATATTATGATAGGGGGACAAAGCCTCGCCAATTGGCAGAGGGTGATAGAGTAGTCATTATGGTAGCCAAGGTAGGACCCAAATTCGACGCAAGATGGAAGGGACCATGCACAGTAGTGAAGAGGGTCGGTCCTGTATCATACCTCGTAGAAAACAGTAAGGGTCGGCGCCAAACCTACCATATAAATGTTTTAAAACCCTGGAAAGAAAGGGCGGTTACCATAGAGTTGGCCAGTACAGAACACCACAAGAGCCCAGTAGGACAGATTACGTGCTGTCCGTCACAGGTTCCGGCAGCCCGTAATATTTTAAGTGGGGGGATCTGTGACATAGTGAGTCCTTCTAGCCCTGTAGAAACTCCCAAAAACCAGGTAAAAAGTGCAGGGCTGCAATATAAACAAAAGCACATGGCTACTGGTTGTCAGGGAAACCAAGCCCGAGAGAAAGAAACACGCCCCTGCTACCAGTTTAACAGAGAGTTACAAAGTAATTCAGAGCACCTGCTATGGGGCGGAGTCAGGCCCTACCCGAGAAAGCTGACTCATAAAGAGGTCCCAGTAGGTAGAGAAGAGAGAGAGGAGGAAAGCCAGAGTGAAAGAGAGAGTGAACAAGAGGAGAGACGAGCAGAGTCCCCTTGGAGGAAGAAAAGCCAGCTTCCAGTAAGGAGGTGGACTGAGTCTCTAGCTGAGGAAAGGTCAGAGGCTCTGAGTCAAAGATACAGCAGGAGCAGACCCGGGCAGCTGAAACACTCTCTGGATTATAAACAGAAGGAAAAGCCAGGAAGGCAGTTGAACTCTGTTTGGCACAAGTCAGGTTGGGAACCGACAGCTATCTATAAGCCACGGAGAAAACCTTCCACAGCCAGGTTCCAAGGTAAGCCTAAGGGCTGGAATCATAATAATAATTGTGAGTTTAGTGACCTGGAAGGTTGGGATTATGGTGGAAAGGACTATAATGGGAGTGCTTGTTTCAAACAGTACTTAAACCCCGGGTTTACCATAAAGCCTAGGGTTGGAGAAAAGGGTGCGGCTCCAGAGGGAGCGTGGCAAACAATTCCTGCCCCAGAGGTAGAATTTATGGAAACAGAGCCATCCTGTGTAAATACTCCTACGGAAGAAATGGACTGTACGATTTCACTGGCTGAGGAGATAATATCTCTATGTTAAAATTGTGCTGTGAAGAAAATACAGACTTACTGTGAGAAGGGAACAGAGCTGTAGGAAACAGTACTGTGGTGTTTAATCTGTGGGAAGAAAAATGTTTAACGCTGACTGAAGCTATTTAAGTTGGATATCTTATTTTGTCCTTTTTCTGCCAAAGTGCAAGATATTTGTGTTACCTTTATTCCTTGTGAAATCCACCCCGGGAGAGGAAATAAATCCTTTTGCTTGAAACACTTGAGTCACACTACCCTTCATTGAACTCTTAAAGAAACTACATTTCCCTACAAGCACTGCTTCAGGAAATAGTGAAACTTTGGTTCAGGAAGGAACTTAACCTCCTTAAACCCTACATACCTACGGGTATCAGCAAGGGGGGAGGATCACAAGGGTTAATGCTCAAAGGCTTCGTAGGAAAAGTCCAAGGTGGGTGCCGTGCTGTGAAAGCCAACCGAAGGATTTAACTAGAGAGCTAATGGGGGAGCATTTACAAGTCCCTGAAAGGGAAAGGTATTCTGTAGAAGATATTTTCATGTCTGAAGAGGAAGTGTTTGAAAAGTCAAAACCTCAGAGAAAGATTCACAGATCAAAACCCTGTGCTGACAAGGGAGAACAATTCCTTTATTCCCAGCCAAAGCCTGAAGTTAGAACAAACAAATACTTTAAAGGGAAAAGTTCTTATAAGAAGTTATGTTCTGAAAATCCTGAATGGTGGGTCTCTCCTCTCTCACACTCTGATAAATACGGTAACAGCTATTCCAGCCCTAGAGAGAGCTGGTCAGATAAGCTCCGTGACGAGACATTGCAAGGAGATTTACAAACGTTCTGTAGCAAGGGAAACGTTTGTCCATCTGAAAGTCAGCATGAACCCATGGTCATTGATTATGCTAGTGAAAGCTCATTTGATGATCCAATGGACTGTACGTTAATTATCTCAGACAAAATTACCTCTTTATGTTAAACCAGTAATTGTATATTGCTTGAGCCTAGCAGTGAAGATCAAGAGTGCCTGTTTATCTACAGAGGAACTATGTGCTGAGTATTATTTTCTTATGGCTATCATTTAATTAAGAAGCAAGAAGAAGCTATCATTATTTCCTTTATAACATGCCAGAGAGTATGGCTTTATTGTCTTGAGTTTCCTGTGTTGTGCATTTGAGAATCCGACCCCGGGAGGGGAAATAAAACCCTAACTTTACCTGAACCAATCATGTCTACAACTACTTATTCTTCATAAACATCATCAGGCAGACAGACCTGCTACCCTAGGCGGCAGCCTGCCCACCTGGTGGTGACAATAGAAATAGGCTTATTACATAGGTACAGAACAGAGATATAAGGTTGTTACAGAGCTGCTTCCATGTATATCAATGACTCTTTGTGTGGGTGCATGTGTGTGAGAGAGAGAGAGAGAGAGAGGGGGGGGACAAGAAGTGTGTGTCAGAGACTCATAGTAAGAAGTGTCCAATGAATAGGAAGAGAGAGAGAACAAGGGGGGGGGGGGTAAAGAGAAGTGTGTGTGTCCGATGAATAGGAAGAGAGAGAGGGAAGAGCAGTGCCCTCACGGTGCTCTGCTAGAGAGGTGGATATTTAACTCCTGTGACAACTTGCTGTGAGTTCTAGCTGTCTATTTGATTATTTATTTATTTATTGTCTTATTGGTGTGCTACTTCACCTCCCTGTTCCCTTTAGTTTTGCACTTGAGCTCCTCAGCTGTATAACTTACCTTGCCTCTCTCAACTAACTGTCTTTTGTGTGGTAGCCAGGTTAACTGTTGCTTTAAATTAAATATCTCTCCCTGCTCTGTCCCCAGAACCTGCTGGGTTTTAAACTTTTTTTCCTGCTCTAGCCTACCTGAGGGACTACCCCTTCCCCCCCTGCTGAGGTATTGTATAGCCTTCTTCCTGTCTCCACTTCCCACGTGTGCATAGTTCTGTTTGCCTCTCTCTGCTCTGGGAAGAGCAGTGCCCTCACAGTGCTCTGCTAGAGAGGTGGATATTTAACTCCTGTGACAACTTGCTGTGAGTTCTAGCTGTCTATTTGATTATTTATTTATTTATTGTCTTATTGGTGTGCTACTTCACCTCCCTGTTCCCTTTAGTTTTGCACTTGAGCTCCTCAGCTGTATAACTTACCTTGCCTCTCTTAACTAACTGGCTTTTGTGTGGTAGCCAGGTTAACTGCTGCTTTAAATTAAATATCTCTCCCTGCTCTGTCCCCAGAACCTGCTGGGTTTTAAACTTTTTTTCTGTCCCCAGAACCTACAGGGTTTTAAACTTTTTTTCCTGCTCTAGCCTACCTGAGGGACTACCCCCCTCCCCCCCCTTGCTGAGGGTACAGGACAGGGTACCTTGTAACAGCCCTCTTCTTCTAATAGGTCTTACCTCCCTCCCACCCTCCCCAACACCCACCCACCCCTAGGGTAATTGTAGCTTTATAGGTACTTACACATCTTAGAGGAAAGGGGCTGCTCTCAGGTGCAGCTCTATATCCAGATCAGTCATACATTGAGGACCTGAGATTAATTAAGCTTCAGGTGAGCAAGGTATATTAGAGGTATTAGAGACACTTTTATTAGTATAAGCACCTACACCAACTATTAGTGAATACAGAATTTTAAGACCTAAACACAAGCTTTAAACTAAGATGCAGACAACAGTCCAGCAGCAAGATGGGGGCTTTCCAGTCTTTTGCATTCAGTGTCACATGTATGATTTTCTCCCAGTTGGTGAGAGGTCTTACGTATGCACTGTGCAAGGAGCTCTTTGCTCTCAGGGAACAAGTCCATTCTCTAGCGGCTAGAGTAGCAGATCTCAAAGACATAAGAAAGACAGAGAAGTACACGGACGAGACCTACAGGGATATAGTCCTGAAGTCCCACCGCCAGTCTGGCAGCATCCCTGTTGCCATGGAGGAGAGAGGTCACGTGACAGGAGAGCATCACCCTGGTGTGGCAGGACATGATCCTGTAACTAGGACCTGTCCTGCAGGTGATGTAAAACCCTCTTGCACCGAGGACATTTCTCCAGGGCCATGTGCCCATGAGGGGAGGGTTAGGACAGCTGTTATAGTTGGTGACTCGATCATTAGGCATGTAGATAGCTGGGTGGCTGGTGGACGTGAGGATCGCCTGGTAACATGCCTGCCTGGTGCGAAGGTAGTGGACCTCGCGCACCGCCTAGATAGGATCTTAGATAGTGCTGGGGAGGAGTCTGCTGTCTTGGTACATGTCGGTACCAATGACATAGGAAAATGTGGTAGGGAAGTTCTGGAGGCTAAATTTAAGCTTTTAGGTAGGAAGTTGAAATCCAGAACTTCCAGGGTAGCATTCTCCGAAATGCTTCCTTTTCCACGTGCAGGACCCAAAAGGGCAGGCAGAGCTCCAGAGTCTCAATGCGTGGATGAGACGATGGTGCAAGAATGAGGGTTTTGGATTTGTTAGGAACTGGGGAACATTCTGGGGAAAGGAGGGGCTCTTCCGAAGGGATGGGCTTCACCTTAACCGGGGTGGAACCAGACTGCTGGCATTAACCTTTAAAAAGGAGATAGAGAAGCTTTTAAACTAGAAAATAGGGGAAAGCCGACAGTCGCCCAAGAGCGCATGGTTCAGAAGAAGGTATCCTTGAAGGATACTACCGAAAGCAGTGAGGTTCCAAAAAAGAGTAAAGTAGCCCAAATGCCCTCGACTATGGAGCAGACAGAGCGTAAAGATTCCAAATTACCCATGCCTACGAATAGCCAGATTAATATTAATAAAATATAGTCTCTGAAATGCTTGTATGCAAATGCTAGAAGTCTAAACAATAAGATGGGAGAGTTAGAATATATAGCACTAAATGAGAGGTTAGATATGATTGCAATCTCAGAGACATGGTGGAAGGAGGATAACCAGTGGGACACTGTGATACCTGGATACAAACTATATCGTAATGATAGAACTGATCAAATTGGAGGAGGGGTTGCGCTGTATGTTAGGGAGGGCATTGAGTGAGAAAGGATTAAAGTTTTGCAGGAAACAAAATTTGCTGTAGAATCTCTATGGATTGAAATTCCATGTATGAAGCGGAAGGTGATGGCAGTGGGGGTGTACTATCGATAGCCTGGCCAGAATGAACAAATGGATGATGAAATGCTTAAGGAGATCAAGGAAGCTAACAAAAGTTACAGCAGAGTAGTAATAATGGGTGATTGCAATTACCCCGGTATCGACTGGGTCAGTGTCACGGCAGGACATGCTAGGGAGATAAAGTTTCTAGATGAAATAAATGACTGCTTCTTGGAGCAGCTAGTTCATGAACCGACCAGAGGGGAAGCCATACTGGACCTAGTCCTTAGTGGAACACCAGATCTGGTGTAAGAAATAAGGCTGTTGGGACCACTTGGCAATAGTGATCATAGCATGATCGTGTTTGATTTAATTAGTGGAGGAGGGATAGTAAAGAAATCCACAGAACTACCTTTTAACTTTCGAAAGGGAGACTATGATAAAATGAGGAATATAGTTAAGAAAAAACTAAAAGGAGTGGTTGCAAAGGTTAAAGACTTACATCAATCTTGGGTGTTATTTAAAAATACTATCCTGGAAGCCCAGACCAGCTGTACTCCACGCATTAAGAAGAGTGGAAGAAAGTCCAAAAAACTGCCAGCATGGTTTAAAGGTGAGGTCAGAGAGGCTGTTGCTGCCAAAAAAGCATCTTTCAGGAAATGGAAAAAAGAGCCAGAAGAAAGAAAGCTGGAAACAGCACAAGCACTGGCAAGTTAAATGCAAAGCATTGATAAGGCAGGCAAAGCGAGCATTTGAGAAGGAACTTGCTATGGAAGCAAAAACATGAAACAAAGACTTTTTCAATTACATTCGTAGCAAAGGGCCTGTGAGAGAGTCAATTGGACCATTAGATGATGGAGGGGTAAAAGGGGCAGTAAAAGGAGACAAGGCTATAGCGCAGAGACTGAATGAATTCTTTGCTTCGGTCTTTACTGAGGAAGATGTAGGGATGTTACCCAAGACTGACCTGGTATTTAAAGGTGATACTGCAGAGGAATTGAGAGAAATATCGCTACACCGGGAAGATGTATTACAACTATTTGATAAACTGAATAGTAGTAAATCACCTGGACCTGATGGTATACATCCAAGAGTGTTGAAAGAACTGAAATATGAGATTGCAGACCTGCTATTAATAATCTGTGAACTTTCATTACAATCATCTGTAATACCTGAAGATTGGAGGATCGCCAGTGTAACGCCAATTTTTAAAAAGGGTTCCAGGTGTGATCCGGGAAATTACAGACCGGTGAGCCTCACATCAGTACCGGGGAAAATGGTAGAAACCATCATAAAGAACAAAATTACACAGCATGTAGATAGTCATGGCCTAATGGGAGACAGCAAACATGGCTTTAGACAAGGAAGATCTTGTCTTATTAATCTGTAATGTTTTTTTGAAGGTGTGAATAAACAGGTAGACAAAGGTGAGTCGGTTGATATAGTGTATCTGGAATTTCAGAAAGCCTTTGACAAGGTCCCTCATCAGAGACTCTTGGTAAAACTAAAAAGTCATGGGATAGGAGGCAGTGTACTATTGTGGATCGGGAACTGGTTAAAAGATAGAAAGCAGAGGGTAGGGCTAAATGGCCAATTTTCCCAATGGAAAAAGGTGAATAGTGGAGTACCCCAGGGATCTGTACTGGGTCCGCTACTTTTTGACATATTCATAAATGACCTGGAAAAGGGAATAACGAGTGAGGTTATCAAATTTGCAGACGACACAAAACTGTTTAAAGTTTTTAAAACCCAAGAGGACTGTGGAAAACTGCAGGAGGATCTGGATAAATTGGAAGACTGCGCATCCAAATGGCAGATGAAATTTAATGTGGACACATGCAAAGTTATGCACCTAGGAAAGAACAACCCACACTATGGTTACACGATGCAAGGTTCCACATTGGGAACCACCACCCAGGAAAAAGAATTAGGGGTCATCGTGGATAACATGTTAATACCCTCCGCCCAGTGTGCAGCGGCGGCCAAGAAAGCAAATAGAATGCTAGGTGTCATAAGGAAAGGAATGGAAAATAAAACAAAGGATATTATAATGCCTCTGTATCGTTCCATGGTATGACCGCACCTTGAATATTGTGTGCAATTCTGGTCGCCGTATCTTAAAAAGGATATAGCTTGTCAGACGGCTGCCTGGGTGAGAATCTTCACAGTCTTGGCAAGTGCATATATCTATATGATTTGCAAGGGATTGTGGGCAATGCAGTTCATTCACACCAGACACAGCTGCTCACAATAATTAGTTGTGCTTTTGGGTAAAGCCAATAAGATATTTATTTATGGGGTTATTTCTCCCAACACAGATATGCTTGGTAGCACATAAATCAGGTTACTTGCTTTCAGTGTTAAACTTGAAAAACAAAATAAGGAAAACAACATTTGAACTAGTCAGGCAATCAAAGCAAAAGAAATAAGACCTGGTTGGCAACAAACTGGTCTTTTCTGTAGGCATTAGCTAATGTTCTCTTAGCAATGTCAAACAACAAACCAAAAGCCACAAAGAAAGGAAAAAAAAACTGTTCTTTTCAGGTAAACTTCTTATATCTTCCCACATAGATTCAGAAATGATTCTCTCCTAGCTCACAAGCAATTAGGTAAGGCTCAATTGCTAGCAGTTATCCAGCTGAAACCCCTTAGCTGGCTTGCTTTCTACTGCGTGGCTAGAAATCCTACACAGGAGCTTTTCTGAGTAGATTAAAGAACAAGTTTGTATTTCTTTGTGATGGTTGCTGTATTTTATAACAGAAAATCACCAAAGGAGTTTAGACAGAGAGCAGTCCATGTAAACAGATTCTTCATCTGCTATCACCCCCTCTTCTTCAACAAGCATGGGTTCAATATCATGGATTGGCACAGATGAATTTCCCAATGGAGCACTTTCAGGAGAATACTTGTTTCCCTGCTGTCTTTCAAGGTTATAGCTAGGGCATAGATCAGTGTTCATACCTGAGCTTCCATTGCTGTTAGAGTTCCTCTCTATATAGCCTGGCCAGTATGTAGTCCAGTTCTTATGTCCAGCCTTCCAATCCAGATCCCTGGACACTGGATCTCTCTTCACATACCTTCTGGCACGGGTCTTAGGGTCCCTTCCACGTGCAGCCGTCTCCCTCACAGGTACCGTCTGGAGATTCCTAGCTCTGCAGCACCATTCCTCTGGCTTTCCCCAGTCCAATGGTGTATGCTGGCCCTTGGAATGCCTCCCAGTATACGTACTGCTCTGGACTCTTCTAGACCTCTCAAAGGCTTTTCTCTTCTTTCTTCCAAAGGGTTTCTTGCCCTCTCTGTCCGTCCGGTTTGGCTTCTGCTTCTGATAATCCTCCAGATGAAACTGAGGATATCCAAGTTGATCATGAAGATGATGATGATCCTCAGGATGAAACTGAGCATAATTCTGAGGATGATTCTCTGTAGAATAAACTCTACCTTTATTCTGCCTAGATGAGTGCTCCTCCCTAACACAGCGCAGCTGTGCTTAATCAGGCCCTGCCCTTTGAGATGAGTGCTTAGGGATTACCTCATAGCCCTCCTGATTGAACACACGTTTCCCCACTTCAGCTCCTCTAATGGCTGTTGGAAACCTGGTGCATTCTGGGACTGGTAGTCTTTTATGGGAAAATTCTGTTTTCTTATTTCTACCAGAACTGACAGGTTGCTTGTTCAGAGTCACTTCACCTTTTCTATAGCTCCTTCCTGAGCTATGATAAGCTTCCTTATCACATACCCCCCTGCTTAAGTTATTACGGACTGGTTTAACTGGTGAAACTTCTTCTCTACAGTCCGTAATACCTACGAGAGTGTTCTCTTTTTGAAGCTCACTTACTTCCTGACTGGCTTCAGGGTCATTATTATTTACAGGCCTCTCCTTCCAAGACTTAAGTACATTAATATGGTAGGTCTGCCTACGCCCTCTTGCATTTTCTACCATATAAGATACTGGGCTCACTTGTTTAACAACCTTCCATGGCCCTTTCCACTGTACTTCAAATTTTGGGGCTGTACCTGCTACTTGAACCAAAACCTTTTCACCAATGCTTAATTGGCGGCTTTTGGCCTTCCTATCATACCACCCTTTCTGGCGCACCTGACTGTCCTGCAGGTTCCTCTCAGCAACCTGCGAGGTCCTTTTCAAACGTGCTCTCAAGTCACGTAGAAACTGTGGCACTTCCTGACTTCCTGGTTCAGGATCAATCCACTGTTCCCTCAAAATATCTAACAAACCCCGTGGAGCCCTACCATACATCAATTCATATGGAGTTACACCTAGGGACACTTGAATTCTTTCCCTGCAGGCATATAAGGCAAAGGGCAATAACATATCCCATTCTTTTACCTCTCCTGCTAACCCCCTTCTCAACATTTGTTTGAGAGTTTGGTTGAATCTCTCCACCAAACCGTTTGATTGTGGATGGTAGGCTGAGGTTTTCACGTGATGAATGCCAAAGGCATCCCAGACCTGGGCCAAATATTTGGATACAAAATTGGACCCTCGGTCAGTCAACACCTCTCTTGGAAATCCCACTTCACAAAACAATTTTACTAGCTCTAAAGCTATTGTTTTGCAGAAACATTCCTCAATGGTATGGCCCAGGGAAACCTTGTTGCCTGATCTACCATAACTAGGATGTATTGGAAACCTCGGGGCGTTTTGACTAATGGGCCTACAATATCCATGGCAATGCGACCAATTGGGTCTGTGATAATTGGCATGGGAATCAAAGGCACCACCGGTGGGTGAGCCGCTGTAACTCGCTGACACGCTGGACATGCAGCACAAAACTGGGCAGTTTCTTTGAAAATACCTGGCCAGTAAAAACGCATAAGTATTTGATCCAGCGTTCCTTGCATCCCTTTATGACCTCCCACTGGATGATCATGTGCTAATCTAAGTACTAGCCCTTTGAAAGTTGTGGGTACCACCAATTGTTTACGTATGGTCCCATTCCTGGGGTCCTGACTCTCTCTATATAATATGTCATTATCTAGTCTGAATCTGGGCAACTCCTCCCTGACCTCTTGAGCATACTTAAAAGCTCGGGTGAGAGCTTGATCAGCTCGCTGCTCTTGTGGAAAGTTAGGAAACTTTGCCACTAACTCAGCTGGCACCCAGGGTAAACTTTGACCCGTTAACATCTCAGCCCTACCCTGTGCTCTGCAAAGTCTCTCACACCGCTTTTGTGCTTTCAACTTTCTTACTTTACCAGATGATGGAGTTATTAAATCATCATGAGAGGGTAAGTCTCCTAATAACTCTGCCTGCTCCCCCTCCTCCTTCTGCTGGCTCTCTACCTTAGCCTGCGAGCGGGTGGATACAAGGCCCCTCTTATTACCTATAGTTTGGCCTTCTGGAAGCTTAACCATCTTTTTAGCTAGGGACTGAGGACTTCCAAAGAAAGGCCCGGGAGCTATTTACATTATTCCTTCTCCCTCCTTCTTTCCTAGCCCTTCCACTAGACCCTGCTTAAATCTTGGCCAGTCTCTTCCTAGAACCAAATCAAAGGGTAGCCTAGGCACCACTGCTAACAAGACTTCCTCTTGTTAACCCAGGCACTTAACCTTTAGCCTATAGGTGGGATATGATGTTGCAGCACCATGAATGCATCTGATGTGAACTAGGCTTTCAGGGTTTCTAGGCACAAATCCTTCTTGGGCCTCTATCCTCTTCCAAAGCCTTTTTGACATCATACTCTGGTCTGCCCCAGAGTCTAACAAAGCATTTGTGGTAATTCCTTGCACATCAACCATCAAAAGAAATCCTTCTTTGGGCTGTTTTAAATCTACCCCCATTAAGTTAGTGTGTGTCTGGCATCTCTTTTCTAAATGTCCCCATTTCCCACACTTGAAACATTTCTTTCTATTCCACTGTGTCATCTGGTTTGATACAGTACATTCATTTTCAGAAACATTTTTAATTATTTTCTTTTCTGATACAGCACATCTTGCCTCAGCACCAATCTTCAGAGGGCCACCCATTCTATGGCAAGCCTGCGTGGCTTCCAAGAATCTCTCTGCTAGCATGGTTGCCTCTCCAAGATTTTTGCAATTTTGCTGTATAAGGAAAGTGTGCAAATCTTTAGGGACCGCAGACATAAATTGTTCAAGCATTATAATGTCTAATAACATTTCTACCGTCTTTTGCTCAGGCTCCAACCATTTTACAGCTAAACCTCTGATTCTCTGACTCAGAGCCCTGGGTGTTTCACCCACTCTCAATGTAGTAGCTCTAAACATTTGCCTATACTCTGAAATAGACAACCCTAGGCGATCTCTAATAGCAGCCTTTACATCCTTATAATTCAAAGCCTGGGCTGCTGGCATTGCTCTATAAGCTGCAAGCGCCTCTCCAGTTAATGAGGCTGCCAGCCTTACTGCCCACTGGGTCTCTGGCCATGCTAAAGCTTGTGCCACTCTTTCAAAAGACTCTAGAAAATCATCAACATCATCATCTGGAGTTAGCTTCCCAAAACTAAATGCCCCAATCCCCTGATTGAGTCCCACACTGTCCACATGTGGTGTACCAGTATTTACTGCTGGTCTTGCATCTGTTCCACTTTGGTTCTGCAGCTTAACTAGGGCTTGCACCAGATCAAGCACTGGCTTCTGCTGGTCCATTATGGCTTTCATAGCAGTGTCCTGTGCCTGCTGTGATAGCTCCTGTTGCCTGCTAAACTGGGCTGCCATCCAGCTAGCCATCTCCCTCGGATCCATCTTGATCCCTGCAAGAAACAAAGAAAAAAAACAAAGTGCACCACCTTCCAAACAGGTGTTTTTTTTTCTACTTTTTTTTTTTTTTCAATTACCCCTGTGCCTTACTCCTATCCACCACTAGACATGCCCAGGTACTTATTACCTTGTGTCAGTGATGAATCCAGCTCTGCACAGGGTCTTTTCCTCCTGGGACAGCTGCCTGGAACATCCACTTCTCCTCCAAAGTGCAGTTGAGGGAAAATCTTTTTTTCCAGCTTTAAACTTGAACTTTAGTTGTAATCCTCAGCAAGTAAATCCCCTTTGTGCAAAAGCAATCCGAAAAACTACGCCATTTGTCAGACGGCTGCCTGGGTGAGAATCTTCACAGTCTTGGCAAGTGCATATATCTATATGATTTGCAAGGGATTGTGGGCAATGCAGTTCATTCACACCAGACACAGCTGCTCACAATAATTAGTTGTGCTTTTGGGTAAAGCCAATAAGATATTTATTTATGGGGTTATTTCTCCCAACACAGATATGCTTGGTAGCACATAAATCAGGTTACTTGCTTTCAGTGTTAAACTTGAAAAACAAAATAAGGAAAACAACATTTGAACTAGTCAGGCAATCAAAGCAAAAGAAATAAGACCTGGTTGGCAACAAACTGGTCTTTTCTGTAGGCATTAGCTAATGTTCTCTTAGCAATGTCAAACAACAAACCAAAAGCCACAAAGAAAGGAAAAAAACTGTTCTTTTCAGGTAAACTTCTTATATCTTCCCACATAGATTCAGAAGTGATTCTGTCCTAGCTCACAAGCAATTAGGTAAGGCTCAATTGCTAGCAGTTATCCAGCTGAAACCCCTTAGCTGGCTTGCTTTCTACTGCGTGGCTAGAAATCCTACACAGTAGCTTTTCTGAGTAGATTAAAGAACAAGTTTGTATTTCTTTGTGATGGTTGCTGTATTTTATAACAGAAAATCACCAAAGGAGTTTAGACAGAGAGCAGTCCATGTAAACAGATTCTTCATCTGCTATCACCCCCTCTTCTTCAACAAGCATGGGTTCAATATCATGGATTGGCACAGATGAATCTCCCAATGGAGCACTTTCAGGAGAATACTTGTTTCCCTGCTGTCTTTCAAGGTTATAGCTAGGGCATAGATCAGTGTTCATACCAGAGCTTCCATTGCTGTTAGAGTTCCTCTCTATATAGCCTGGCCAGTATGTAGTCCAGTTCTTATGTCCAGCCTTCCAATCCAGATCCCTGGACACTGGATCTCTCTTCACATACCTTCTGGCACGGGTCTTAGGGTCCCTTCCATGTGCAGCCGTCTCCCTCACAGGTACCGTCTGGAGATTCCTAGCTCTGCAGCACCATTCCTCTGGCTTTCCCCAGTCCAATGGTGTATGCTGGCCCTTGGAATGCCTCCCAGTATACGTACTGCTCTGGACTCTTCTAGACCTCTCAAAGGCTTTTCTCTTCTTTTTTCCAAAGGGTTTCTTGCCCTCTATGTCCGTCCGGTTTGGCTTCTGCTTCTGATAATCCTCCAGATGAAACTGAGGATATCCAAGTTGATCATGAAGATGATGATGATCCTCAGGATGAAACTGAGGATAATTCTGAGGATGATTCTCTGTAGAATAAACTCTACCTTTATTCTGCCTAGATGAGTGCTCCTCCCTAACACAGCGCAGCTGTGCTGAATCAGGCCCTGCCCTTTGAGATGAGTGCTTAGGGATTACCTCATAGCCCTCCTGATTGAACACACGTTTCCCTACTTCAGCTCCTCTAATGGCTGTTGGAAACCTGGTGCATTCTGGGACTGGTAGTCTTTTATGGGAAAATTCTGTTTTCTTATTTCTACCAGAACTGACAGGTTGCTTGTTCAGAGTCACTTCACCTTTTCTATAGCTCCTTCCTGAGCTATGATAAGCTTCCTTATCACAAGCTTTATTAGAAAAGGTACAGAGAAGAGCCACCAAAATGGTAAAGGGGATGGAAGGCTACTCCTATGAAGAGAGGCTACAAAGGTTAGGGCTCTTCAACCTGGAAAAGAGACGGCTGAGGGGAGATATGATAGAGGTCTATAAATTAATGAATGAAGTGGAACGAGTAAACGTAGATCAATTGTTTACGCTATCAGAATATAGAAAGACTAAGGGACATGCAATGAAGCTACAGGGTAAACTAAGACAAATAAGAGAAAATATTTTTTCACTCAACGTGTAATCAAACTCGAATTTGTTACCGGAGGATATAGTAAGAGCTGTTAGTGTAGCTGGGTTTAAAAAAGGTTTGGACAAGTTCCTGGAGGAAAGGTCCATCAACCATTATTAAAAAGGGACCCAGGATATCGATGCTTGACCCAATACAAGCATTGTGGAACCTGTGTCTTTTGGGGATACTGCTAGGTATGTATGACCTAGATTGGCCACTGTTGGAAACAGGATACTGGGCTTGATGGACCTTGGTCTGACCCAGTATGGCATATCTTATGTTCTTATGAGAGAGCGTTTTTGTCCTTATTTATTTATTTATTTATTTATTTACATTCTCTTATATACCGCGCTATTCTGCATCAGTGCGGTTTACATTGAACAAACTGAAATTACATTGAACAGGGCATTATAACTTGGAGATAACTATTTTACAGGGAACATGGGCTATGGAGGGTTAAGTGGCTTGCCCAAGACCACAAGGAGCACCTGTGGGACTAGAAACCCCAGTCCTTCTCTGTATTTATAGTGAAATTCTCCAGCACCTCCCTTTGTCCTACTTTGGTCTGTTTGAGGTCTGTTATCACTTGATTAGCAAGGAGGGGCTGTTGTCCTGCAGACTAATCTCATCAGGCAAACTAAGCCCATCAAGCCAAGGAGGGGCTGTTGTCCTGCAGACTAATCTCATCAGGCATACCAAGCCCATCAAGTCTGGAGACGTCCTATCTGACATCACCAGGGGGTCAGAGCTGCAGGCCAAGGTCTGGGAAAAGCCATGACACCTATGCTAGGCATAATGTCATGCTGATGTATGCTGACAGTATGGAGTCCTTGAAGCCAAGCGAGGAGAGGGTGGTGAGGAGAAGGTTGTGGTCAACGGTGTCAAAGGCAGCGGAAAGGTCAAGAAGGATGAGGATAGAATAGAGGCCCTTAGATTTAGCCAGGAACAGGTCATTGATGACTTTTGTGAGTGCTGTTTCGGTGGAGTGTAGGGGACGGAAGCCGGATTGTAGTGGGTCCAGGAGAGCCTGGGAGGTGAGGAAGTCGAGGCAGCAATGGTGGACTGCTTGTTCTAATAGTTTGGATATGAAGGGGAGGAGGGAGATGGGTCGATAGAAGGACATGTGGGATCGAGTGAGGGTTTCTTGAGGAGGGGTGTGACAACAGCATGTTTGAAGTCATCGGGGACTGTAGCAGTGGAGAGTGAAAGGTTGAGGATGTGAGATATGGGGGGACAATGGTGAGGGAGATGGAGTGTAGGAGATGGGTGGGGATAGGGTCAGATGAACAGGTGGTAGGTTTGGAGGAGGTAAGGAGTGCGGTTTCTTCAGAGATTGGGGGGAAGGAAGAGAGGGTAGCAGAGGGAGTATGGATGGGGGGAGGTGGATGAGGGGGTGGGGAATTGGAGGGTAATCGTGTGGATCTTATTTATTTATTTAGACAGATTTGTATACCACCTTATCCTTCAATCAAAGTGGTCACATCACAATTGGAGGGTTACATTTAACATGAGGGTATTTAACAACATTTAGACAGCACAATTGGAGGGTTACATTTAACAAGATTTAACAAGATTTTAGAGGCATGCTTACCAAAAATTAATGCACATTCACAAATATTAATGTGCTTTAAGTGAAGCAGCATCAGTTAATGTTTAGTAAATGTGCCCTTAAGTCATTGCTGGGATAAAAAAAGAGGCTTGTGAAGGGGTCCTTTGAAAGCTGCCTAAAATTTTCGATACTATTGTTAAGTGCCGTCAAGTAGATGTCAGCTCATGGTGACCCTCTGGAGAGTTGTTTTAAACTGTGTTCAGTCTTCAGTCAGGCGGCTCATTGTTGACAGAGAGGCACCTATAGCTGCTGTTATTGTATCGATCCATCTCATTACCGGCCTTCCTCTTTGGCGTTGACCTTCTACCTTGCCAAGCATGATGTCTTTCTCTAATGATCTCTCTCTTTGCATGATGTGTCCAAAGTATGAAAGTAGAAATCTTGTTATCTGAGTTTCTAAGGAAAGCTTAGGTTTGATCTCCTCTAGTACTGACTGGTTTGTTCTTCAGGCAGTCCATGGTATACACATTATTCATCGCCAGCACCATAATTCAACAGATCAACTCTCACACATCATCACAGCAATCAAGACCAGCACAGCTCCCACGGATCCCTGCCCAGTGTCCTGGATCAAGGCTACCAAGTCAAACTTCATCCAAACCATACACAACATGGTACACACCTCACTAACACAAGGGAGCATGCCAAATCAACTGAAGCTTGCCACAATAAGACCCATCCCAAAGAAAGCAGCACTCGACAAGAACAATCCAGCAGCATACAGACCCATCTCCAGCATCCCCTTCTTAGCAAAAATAATCGAGAAAACAGTACAGCACCAACTACAAGATCACATAGACATCCATGCTCCTCTGGATAACAACCAACACAGGTTCCGCCCCAACCACGGGGTAGAAACACTACTGATATACCTCTTCGACAGCGTCCTCCGCACAATAGACAACACTAAGAAAGGAATCCTAATGATCTTCATAGATATCTCATTGGCATTTGACACAGTTGACCACAAGACTCTACTGGATAGACTTCAGAACATCGGCCTACATGGTTCCACCCTCAAATGGTTCTATTCTTACCTTACCAACAGACAAATACAGGTCAAGGTAGGCCACAATACCTCCCGACAATAAAAGTATCTCAAGGAGTGCCACAAGGCTCTGCCCTTTCAGCACTATTATTCAACATCTACATCCAGCCAATATGCAACATCATGAAAGATCACAACATACAATATACAATCTATGCAGATGATATCATGATTTATACACCCATCTCAGTCAATAACCCGGACTACTCCAAAATAACAAACTGCCTCACTCATATGTCAAACTGGCTTAAAAAAAACAACCTCTCAATAAACTACAGTAAGACAGACGGAGGCACTGATCATCACGCGAAACCCGGACTTCATCCTACCACCCGACATCAAGATAAAAGACGTCCTCATACCTATAAAATCAGAAGTAAAGTATCTCGGAGTTACCCTGGACAAAGAACTGAACCTCCAAGCACATATAACTGTATAACTGAATTCAAAAAAGCATGGGACCAACACAGAGGATCTCTAAAGGTAAAAGGTGGACTGTTGTAGTTGTTGTTATGGAAGGACAGACTAAATAGGCCATGTGGTCTTTTTCTGTCATCATGTTTCTATATAAGCAGAACAACTAAAAGTTCGTATTACAGAATGCGACTCATCAGAAGACTTTAACCCCTCCTCGCTCCAGAGCACTTTCGCACTGTATGCCAAGCTCTAATAACCCCACTACTAGACTTATGCAATCCTATCTACAACGGGCTACCAAAACAGTCCCTCAGACCGCTACAACTAGCACAAAACACAGCCGCCCGCATTATATCTGGTACCTCAAACCATGATCACATCACACTCATTCTGAAAGATCTACACTGGCTCCCAATAACCTCACGCATCAAATACAAAACTATCATAAATATATTCAAGATCAAACACACATCTGCCATAAGTCTACACACACTCATACAACCCGACACAAGCACGCGTCCAAGAAGAGGCACCTCCAATCGTGTAAGCATCCCAAAAGACTTCGCCAAGACCCGGAAGGACACCACGCAGTGAGCACTCTCCCTGGCTGCTCCATCCATCTGGAACACCCTCCCAGATGAACTGAGACTAAACACAGACTTCAAGGACTTCCGAAAACAGCTGAAAACAACCCTGTTCATCGAACACTATGGTCATACCCCTTGAGTTACAAACCAAGACAGACCCCAGTCCCTCCCCCACCCTAAGTCAGTACAATTGAATGTGTTATAGCTCACGATGTATATAGCGCACTAGGTAGAGATCACACCTAATCTTCCACCCCCACCACTAACACACAAACACTCACCACTGCATGATAACACTTGCCCATCCCTTGATTGTTTGCTGTGAAAACCGCTTTGATTGTAGGATAAGGCGGTATATAAATGATGTTAAATAAATAAATAAATAAATAAATTCAAAGGCATCAATTTTATTCCTGTCTTTCTTTTTCACTGTCCAACTTTCACATCCTTATGATGTTATTGAAAATATCATGGCTTGAACAAGTCAAATCTTTGTATGGAGAGAGACGTCTTTGCTCTTGAGAATCTTGTCTCGGTCCTCCATAGCCATTCTGCTAAGAGCAATGACTTAATCCAAGTAGGTTCAAGTTGTCAACTATTTCAATTTCTTCTTCAGGGACAGGGGAGATATGATTCAGACCTTTAAATACTTAAAGAAAAATAATGAACAAACCTCTTCCACAGACGGGGAAGCTGTAAAATTAGAGGGCATAACATGAAGCTGCAAGGGAGTAAATTGGAAGGCAATGTCAGGAAATACTACTTCACTGCAAGGGTGGTGGATGCTTGGAATGCCCTCCCGATGGAAGTGGTGAGGGCAAATACAGTGACAGAATTCAAAATGGCATGGGACAGACACAGCAACAGGATAAAATCAAAATAAACTTAACTATCTAATTTCTCAACAAACAGGGGTGTCCTTCACGGAGAGGTGGGTTCACCCCTAAAACAAAGACATGGGGAGGGTTCACCCCTAAAACAAAGACATGAAGAGGGGTGGCCTCCACAGAGTGGCAGGTGCACCTACTTTTGCCATCTTACTGGGAAGACTAGATGGACCATACTGGTCTTTATCTGCAGTCATTTACTATGTTACTATTGATTTTGCCAGCTGTCAGGATCTTTGTCTTCTTTACATTAAGGTGCAGGCCCATTTTAAGACTATGTTCCTTGATCTTGAGAAGCAAATGTTTCAGATCACCTTCACTTTCAGCAAGTAATGTGGTATCATGAGCCATAGTGAAGGTTGATGAGTCTTCCACCAATCTTCACATCTCGGTTGTTTTCATACAGTCCTGCTTCTCTGATGTTTTGTTCTGTATATAACTCAAACAGGTAAGGGGAAATTATGCTAAAATTTTCAATAGGGAGCATATACATTTTAACATTGTATTATAAATACAGTAGTTTGTCTAACATCATTGCTCCTTAAAGGCCTGCACAAGATGTTTAGTTCTGTTATCGTTCTACGATCAATACGCTTTTTGTTTTGTAAGCTGTTCCTTGTAAACTGCAGAGAGCAGTAATGGTTCTACGTTCAATGTGTTTCTTGTTATGTAAGTTGTTCCTTATAAACTGCAGAAAACAGTAATACCATTTTGTTCCCTGTAAAACCGCTTTGATTACTTGGATAAAGCGGTATATAAAATATGCCAATAAATAAATAACATAAAGTAAATGAAATGTATGCAAATGAGGCTGAATGGAAATGCAAGTACTTATGCAAATACGTCTCCACAGTGAATCTCCTCGCATGGCTCGGCATAACCCTTGTAGCACTACACAAATGCTTAGCAGTCAGCTCGCACAGCCGGCGATCAGATGTGCATTAGCGCACGGATCTGCCTCAGATCCTCCTCCTGGCTGAATCGGAGAGGGGCAGGATCTTGTCGTGGAAGTAGTTGGCTAGGGTTTGGGCAGAAAGGGAGGGCGGGACCAGGGGCGGGGGGACCTTGAGGAGAGAATTGAGGGTATTAAAGAGACTGCGAGGATCGGAGGCAAGGGAGTTGGTCAGATAGATGTAGTAGTCTTGTTTGGCAAGTGCTAGGGCTGACTGGAAAGAGCCAAGCATGAATTTGAAGTGTAGAAGGTCCTCCAGGGAATGGGATTTGGATCAAGCACGTTCAGCAGAGCGGGCGCAGATGCATAGGTAGCGGGTAGTGGGCGAAACCCAGGGTTGGGGAGTAGATCGTTTTACAGGATGTGGGGTGGGAGGGGCAAGAGTGTCAAGAGCTGAGGATAGTGTAGCATTGTAAGAAGATAGTGCCTCGTCGACGGACTTGGAGGATATAATGGAGGAAAGAGATGGAGAAATGGTGGAGGAGAGGGTCAGGGGATCAATATTATGAAGGTTTCTAAATAGGTCGGAGGAGACAGGACGAGGGTGAGATGGCGGAAGCTGAAGAGTAAATGTTAGAAGGTGATGGTCAGATGAGGGCAGGATTGAGTTGCGGAAGTTTGAAGGAGCGGAATTAGAGAAGAGTATTAGGTCAAGGCAGTGGCCGTGTAGGTGGGAGGGGGCGGTGGAGCAAAGTTGGAGGTCGAACAATGAGGTAAGAGCAAGGAACCTTGAGGTATGAGGGTCAGAGGGGTTGTTGACGTGAATGTTAAAGTCGCCAACGATAAGAGTGGGAGAGGAGGGATCTATAAAGGTGGAAAGCCAGGCATCGAAGTCCGTGAGGAAGGTTGATTTGGATTTGTCGGGAGGGCGATAAATAACAGCTACTCAGAGGGGAAGTGGTGTGAGGAGTTGAATGGAATGGACTTCAAAAGAGAGGGGGAGTGTGATTGAGGTAGCAGGAGGGGTTGGAATTGGCAGGAGGAAGAAAGTAGGAGGCCAACACCATCACCGCGACCAGAAGATCGAGGTGTATGGGAGAAAAGGTAGCCCCCATAGCAGAGAGAAGCAATGGATAAGGTGTCATCTGGGGGGAGCCAGGTCTCAGTCAGGGCCAGAAGGTGTAGGGCGTTGGAGATAAAGAGATCGTGAATAAAGGAGGTTTTTTTAGTGACTGAGCATGCGTTCCATAGGGCACATGAAAATGGGAGAGTGGAGGGGAAGGAGATGGATATGGATAAGATTGGATAAGTTACGAGAGGATTTCTTATCAGAGTAACGTGAGGGTCTATTTCTAGAGTAGTGCAGAGATTTAGAGGGAACAGGGTGCGGATGGGTATGTCTGGGTGTGTGTGCCCCCCAAGAGGGATATGGGGGAGGGGAAGTGAGGGGTGAATGAGGGGTGATATTGATGGTATCAGGTAGGTTATGTGAGGATTCCTTTTTGGAGATGAGGTTGGAGTTGATATCTCTGGAAGAGTGATTAAGGGATGAATGAGGGAGGGTGGAAGAGGGGAGGACCTGGATGTGGATGAGATTAGATAAGGTACGTGAGGAACTCTTTTTGGGGTGAGAAAGAAATCGAGGGGGGGCCAGGGTTGGGGTTGATATTACCTGATGAGAGAAGGAGAAGGAGTAATAGAGAGCATGGTAAAGCGGAGATAGTGCAGTGGAAGCGAGGGTGGGGTTGCCTTAAAGAGAGGGGGGCTGGCTGGATGCAGGGGATGGTGTGAAGAAGGTCCAGAGCAGATGCTAGGCTAGAGGACAGAATGGAGGGAGAAGTGAGGAAGGTGGGGGGGGGGGGTAGGGGGGAGAAGAGGGAGGGTGTTGGTAGGAGGGAAGGCAATTGGGGAGGATGAGGAAGAGAAGGATAATGAGATGTGGAGCCATAGCAGAGGGCAACAAGTTCTGTGCAAAACAGTGGGTAGTAGGTTCTATGCAGGCAATGGGTAACCAAGTTCTAAGCAGGCAATGGGTAGCCAAGGTCTAAGCAGACAATGGGTAGCCAAGTTCTATGTAAACAATGGGTAGCAGTTTCTATGCAGACAATGGCTAGCAAGTTCAATGCAGGCAATGGATAGCAAGTTCAATGCAGGCAATGGATAGCAAGTTCTATGCAGGCAGTGGATAGCAAGTTCTATGCAGGCAATGGGTAGCAAGTTCTGTGCAGGCAGTGGGTAGGAGCCTCTATGCACTGTGATGAAGAAGATGCTAGTGAGCCTATGGAGATAGGAAAAACTAGTGAATGTACCTTTAAAGAACGTGACAGGTCTGCAATACACACACTGCAGAGTGCAGCTAGAGGGAGTAAGCACAGAGAGTCTAAAGTTAGGTTGCCACACCCAAGCTATCCTGAGGTAATTACAAACTTAAGGGATGATCACACACACCTGTGGGGAGTGAGAGAGACCCTGACAGAGAAGCAGCTTTGTAAGCCTTGCTTAGAAGGAGAGAAAGGGAAGAAGAAGAGGGAGAAGGCGACGAAGCAACATCAAGAAAGGCAGCCGGAGGGGCTGTTGTTGCAGAATAAGAGAAAGTTCCAAAGAGGCCAGCAGTTCCAAGGTGGAGAGCTCCAGGGAAAAGCCGTCAGGAGAGGTACCAGGAAGGCACAACTCAGGGAGAGAGAGCATAAAAGTCTTCCCACGTCTACGCCGGACTGGAAGTCTCAAGGTGTTCAGAGGTGGGTGTCCAGGGCTCAAGCTAGGAGGCAGAAGAACCCAGCCTGGAACAGGGAGCCATCGATTAACATCAGAGAGGAACTTAAGCAAGGAGGCCAGGAACTGTTTAACCGCAGCTGGAGAGAGGTTTATGAACCTAGCCAGAAAGAGATAGCTCAAACCCCAGATACCTGTCTTCCATACCAGGTAGACCACTGCTGGAGAGAATTACAGAGATCCCCTGAGAAAGTATATCCTGGGAGATACGGGGAAAGCTCAGAGCAAGTTGATGATTCTTCAGAGCAGGAAGAAATGCAGATAGATCCTAGCGAACAGGATTCCTTACTGCCTGAGTTTCCCATGGATTGCACATTATGTTTGGCTGGAAGCATGGAGTCCTTAACTGAAGAATAGCTTTCAGGATGTGCGCTTTTTGGGTAACAGAGTAAAGAAGGCTGACCTTGTTGAAGGTAAAAGCTTGTTTAACCAAAGGAATATTGCCTAGCACCTGTGCTTGGTGTTACTAAAGAAGGAAAGGATAAAAGAGAACATTTTTACTAAGCTGAATGAAGAAGCTTGTGTTTTGTTTTATCTGCTATGTTTTGGATTAAAACCCCTGAACAGAAGTAGTGACTGTGAAACACATTCAACCTGAGTTTTGTAAATATCTTTGGAAATACTAACTGGAGAGAATATCCTGATGCTTTATGTTGAACCTTGTGACATTGGGGAAATAAAATCTTTATCATTTACCTTTATACTGGTTTGTCACGGCTATACTTTTAAAAGGGAAACTACAACTCCCAACATGCTTAAGTGCTGAAGATAGTTTTCAACCCGTTTATGAAGGACATAATGTCCACCCTAGCCTTTTAGGCACGTGGCCGGGGACTGGGGTGATGACAGCACGCAGTGGGAAGGAAGACCAGATTGGCTTTGGGGAGCCGATCAGGGAGGAGCGTTCCTCTGCTCGACTCCCTGACGCTGATCTTAAGTAAGGTTGTGGTTATGCTGGTTTTGGGTCCAGGTTGGCTGCAGGTTAGAGCAGAAAGGGTCGCAGCCCTCTGCACTTTTACTGCTGCCAGTCAGGGCTTAGGGGTGGTGGAGTGAGCGATTGGAGCTGGTACCTGACAAGGTGCCTTGCGCCACGGTCCCATGCCTAAGGGCCACGCCAAAGGGCCCTCTGGCAAGGCCCTCAGGAACGGGCACGCTAGGCGCGGGCACGCCAGGTGGTGAAGGGAATGAATGGGGAGGCGCAGGGTCCGATTGGCCTCATCAGAGGGGAGCGGGGAGGAGCTTACCTGCCCGCTCTCCCTCGATGCCGGTGATCGGGTGACGGGTCCAACAGGTAGACTGCGATCTACCTGTTGGACATGCCTGCTCTATATCAACTGACTCAACTTTGTCTATCTGTTTATTCACACCTTGAAAAAAACATAACAGATTAGTAAGACAAGATCTTTCTGTAATGGGTTCTACTTCTCTTAGTCATTCCAGGCCAGGGAATCCCGAACCCTCATCTGCGGTGCGCTGCTTTGGCTGGCTGGAATCCAGGGGAATAAACACACACACACTTGCACATAAGTGGTATACAGTTTATTCCAAAGGGTGGAGGGATTGTCAGTACTTTTATACATTCTTAGAAACATAGTCATACGTCATCCACCCATCTTCTGGGGGCCCACTATAGTTTATCAGTAACTAATACAAAAACAAGTCATCCTTGAGTAGAACAAATAGCTTACACAGCACATTTCTTTTTCCAACCCACCAGAATGTACAAAGGGCATACACATAGGATTCTGATTCTATAAGATTCCAATTTCTCTTGTGCAGGCCTCTTGTATATGCACTTAAACTAAGCATTATTATTACAATGCAATGTGTGCCTTCGAGTCAAAGGACATATATATAAGATTCTGATTTCCCTAACAATCCCCCCTTTGGGCCTGCATAGGCCCACTATAAGAACAACCCAACAATTTACTACAAAATAACTAAACAGACATTATCAATGGAACATCTGTATGTGGCAGCTCAGGTACATCAGCCACCATAAAAGCAGGAGCATAGGAATACATAAAAGTGGTAGAGCTTTGTAGGGCCTTTCAACAACAGCCAAGAACAAATGAATATACAACAAAAAGAACAAGAATTATAAAACCGCTCAATAGGGCAATAAGCAGTCCTTTGAGACCACCCCAAAGAAGAATACATCAGAGAGTAATCATGAGAAACTTCCCTGTAGTTGAAGGACAGTATAGAACAGTATTAAACAGGCTAAAAGCAGAAACAATAAAACAATCTATAGCATTAAAACTAGAGACAGTTTACAATGAGCAAGGGACCTAGTCATATCCCAAAGAGGGGCGAGTAACACCAATGTTATACAAAAAGGTAGAAAAAGAAACATGGGGCTGGGTGCAGTTTGAATTATCAGGTACAGTAAACTTCTGCATTTCACACAGATTAGAAGGTACAGTAATGAGACATGTTGAGAGAAAAGCTTCAATTTGTAGCGAGCTGCGCACACAAAAAAAATAAGGCAGTCTGGGCAAGTAGTATTGCCGTATTAACAGTTCCCGAAATAGACTGAAGGAGGCACCACATGAGTGGTAGGAGGAGTCAACACAGTCTTGTGCGTGAGGCTAGAACCGAAGATGTCAGTGGAGACGATACACGCTTGATTCTTGACACATGGATCCACAAAGGGAGGGGTAACACAGGATGGCTGACCATGTGATAACGATCACTGTAGTTTGGAGGTCCATAGAGCGGGTCTAAGGTACCGTGCTTATGAGGTGCTCTAACCTGTCCCCAACCTTGAAGGGATATGTTGGTTCGGTACCTCTAGGCCGAAAGCTGCCTTTCTTCAGGAGTATTCTCCTCTCCTCTCCAGTTGCTAGGGCCTTGGCTGCCCCGGCGTCAGCTACTTCTCATCCTGGTCCTGAAGCCTGATCTGTATATGGAGAATGTTTCCAGCGAGGGCAATAGCTTCAGGATCTTTTAGCCGCCACCTTCACTGTAATCGATGTTATCAGAAGAACTTGAAATGGTCCCATAATGGAAAAGGGCTTGTACTATGTGCTGGTGGTATGTCTTTACCAAAATCCAGTCTCCGAATTGAAAGAAAAAAGCTGAGTCATCCAGCAGAAAGGACTGGACGTGCTGAGCATACCTGTGGAGGGAAGAGAGTTGCCTCTGCTGCTAGGAAATACAAGAGATCAAATGTGAGGCTCAGGAGTATAAAAGGTAAGCAGTCTTCCATATAACAGTTCAGAGGGAGAAAAAGTTCAGTCTATTCCCTTAGGGCAATTTTTTTTTTCTTTTTCTTTTTTTTTTTGAACAGAGTCAAAGGCAGGACAGTTTAATTTCTTTACAAAGTTTTTTAAGGTTTCGGAGATTCCCCCCTTCGTGGATTGCTGCTTGCATACAACAGCCAATCCTAAGCAACTCAATTTAGCTAATACATTTTGACAAGATGCCCACACTTCCTCATTTTTTTTCACAATTTTAGAATTATACCAATTTGTAAAAACTTGTGTAAGCAACTCTCCTCCCTCAGCTTCATGCGTCGGGCCAGGACACATAGAGGCAAAAAGGGATAAAAGCATCTGAAAAGCACCACATGGCCAGTGTGGGTCTCCCCAAAGCTCACTAGGATGAAAAGTGCACTCAGCCCGTCTCCAAGTGTCTATCTCCAATCATTGGGTTTATCTCTGGGCTAGATGACTTTCAAAATTGGAATTAATGGGGATGGCATAATCAAATATTGTAGAGTATTCATTGTCAGTTTTCTTTCTAGATGGATACATCGGATACATCATTTCACATTTCAATTTACCCTCACCATTTTATAATGTTAATCTGAATTCTCTTTTCCAACATGAATATTCCATCACACTCCTCTCAACACCACTTTTTTTTCTCACTTACATCATTCCATCAAACTACATGCTAGGTCCTTCTGTCTTTTTATACCATACTAGTGTATCCTTATCTGGCAAGGCTGCTAAGAACATCAAACAATTGTTAGAAACTTAGTATTTTTGTAAACAAAAGTATATATAGATCCTTTTCAATAACATAACAATATGAGTAAACAGTGCTCATTCTAATTAGCAACTGCCTAAACAAAATATAGATAAAGTCCCTACAATATAGACTAGTGCTTCACGGCATTTTATAACATCAATCCCAATAGGAAGGAGTATGGCTTCTAACAGAACAGCCACATAATCTCTCAGGTGTGACTAAAGTCTATCTTATACCCGGTTCTCAGTGAGAGTGCTGTGGAAACTTAAAAATATTTGAGGACTGATCCTATAATCGCAGTGCCCACAAGGATCTGTGGAGGTTACTCACTAATCATGGTGTTTAAGAGATCCTTTTGAGATGAGAGGCCTAAGAAGGTTCAAGGCATTTGTGATTGGGCCTCAGGGCTTTCCTCGGGTTCTTCTTGGCCTATTCCCCCCTACCTAGTCATGTCTCTTCAGAGGCATAAATATGCAAGGTTCATGTTCTTCAGGCCTTGTGGGTGGTGTCCTCGAGGAGTCTTAAAGCAGTCAGAATTCCGGTGGCCCAGATCATCACACTCGGAGCAGCACGCCCATTGCCTTTTCCAAGGCTATAGCCTCACCTTCTCTCTCTCTCTTTTTTTTTTTTTTTAAAACCTCTCCTAGATCATTGCTAACAATTAAAATGTTGTTTATCCAATCAACTCAAGTTAATGTTATTGTTTTATTTGGCTACTAACTTTACAAATATCCACTAAATAAGATCTATATGCTTGGGAACAGAGCAATTGCAGATCAGCCTCTTTCCAAAATTCTATAATTTCTATGTGTACTGAACCTCTACATAATGTACTGCTAGAACAAGTAGTTTGGTAACATAAAATGCAAATGTGTAAACTAAAGAAAAATTAATATCTCACAGTGATACAACATATATCTGTTTTCTCTGCAACATATATCTATTTTCTCTGCAACTGTATTGAAACTGAAATAAAACTTTCAGAACAAGATACACTTTTTCACTGGACACTAACACATAAAACAAGTAAATATATCCTAAAATCCAATATTGTAATAAATCAAATCAGAAAGATCAATATCCAGCAGCCATGGTGCTACTCTCCTGTTCGTCACCATCCACACCGAGCTAAACAAGGCAAAGTAGTTAACTCATAAAAAGGTTGATGGATATCTGGAATGCAAATACTCTTTTTTTTATATGTTTAAAGTAATACAGTAACATGGAATAGACAAGTCTCACTAAAACCATTTTAAGGTATCATTGTAGTATCAGAAAAGTGAATACAGTTGATCAAGGCAGTTAATGTCAAAACAGCATATACTGTCTGCAGATTAAAATGTATCATGCAGAAGTATTACTTGTATTTGCAAGTTCAGAAAAAGATTTGTTTGCAAAACAGAAAACATTTGTGCAGAAAACACTAAATATTTTAAAAGAATGAACCAAAATACATTAAACAACATCTATTTAAATGGCTTCAATAAAGCAGTTTGTTAATGTATAATCAATCAGGTATTCTCTTCCTTTTATCTGCCTCTCTCTAGCATGGCACTAATAAACCCTTACTGAGTAGTTCTGACAACTGTCAATGTTTTTATTTTTGTCGGTACTAATTACTGCTCTCAGACAGAACATGTTTACAGTTAATAACCAAAATGTACTTTTCACATTTAAATTAAAACCTTATACATAATACCTGAGACTGGTATCAAACTGATCTGAAAACAATGAAACAATGTGCTTAGAGTAACAGTCCAACCTTGATGTTATCTCAACACAAATAGTAAAATAAACAGTAGGTCTGTCAATGTGTCTAGATTATTCCTGCAGGCAAATGCAAATAGCTGAACAAGAGAGAAAAAAGTCCTAAGTACTGAATTTAAAAAGAAAAAGTTGCTTGAGAATTGTCACTAATTGTGATTGCTATTAAATTCCTATAGTTACAACTCTATGTGTTTCTATAATATATGAACAATAATTATGACCTCTGAGGTGCTTGCCACAAAATATAAAAATCATTGTTTCAAGTTGCAGTCTTTTAATTAATGACTCAGGATGCCCCATTGTCCTGACAGCGTTCCCAACCCCCACTTTAAAGGTTAAAGAAAAAACAATCCAAAACCATTTGTGCCTTCTGTAGCCCACGGGAGGGGCTGCCTCCTTTCCCTCTCTCTTCTTTGTTCTAGTTTCGTTTCTGATGCTGTAGGGGGAAGGGATAGCCCCAACCTAATTTTTTTTTTCTCTAGAACACCCTGAATCCTTTCCCAAGAAATGCAGCAGATTGTGAATGGCTGTTATCACAACTGATTTCTCCTGCCCTGAACAGAGAAGATCATCTACATAATGCCTAGGGAGCAGGCTCAAACATATACGTCAAATCTACAATACTAAACCATTTGTGTTCATACAAAATTTACAAAGCAGGGGGTTTCTTTTTGAAATAAGGTTTTCAAAGGAAAGTATCCATTGCTAGGTCTGGACAATCTTATTCAGATTTCTTAAATCCTGCACCAACCAGCAAGTAAAAGAAAAACAATATTTACTGTAAACAAAACATATTTTCTTTTCCAGTTTGTTAGAAGAACACTAAGGAGTTACGTATTTGAGAAACTTCTGTTTCAGTTCTTATTCAAACAAGAGACAAATCAAAGCTTACAAGTGCTTTCTTAAGAAATTTCGCCCTGCATAATGAACTAGACCCTCATGGTATTTGGAGCACACCCCACTCTGGGATTTCTCCACTATTTACATTATACATTTAACTCATACACAATCAGTCTCAGTTTCCAATAGAATGTACAAACCACCAAAGTAAATACCAAAGTCCCACTTTTTCCTTACCTCGATTCTGTGCACAAAATGTACTGCAGTACCTGATTTTAATTCACTGTCTGATTCACAATAGCTCTAGTCACCTAGGATCATTACCAGCTAGCAAAGAGACCTCTCTGCAGAAAAGGAGGTGAGACTGTTGAAATCAACAGGACGCGTCTTCGCACCCCCACTCAGCAGGAGTCACTCCACTGTGGGAAAATCCCAGCGAGCCCCAACTGTTATTTACACCTTTACCTGTGGCCAATTCACCTTTAGCCAACCTGGGCAATGGGACTCAAAGAGGGATATTGTGAAGCAGATTAAGAGCTCTTTTAGTATTTAGCAATGGGTGTCTAAATACAGACACACCCTATTACATATTTCAGTGACAGTTATACCGCTGTTGAGTACAAAAGTTTTTTTTTTGTTGTTTTTTTTTTTCTATTTAGCTTGTCTTCTTACAATATAGCAATAAAGAGACACTCTGCAAATAAATAATAATTTACGTTTTAGTATACCGGTTAACTTTAAGTTTCTATTCTGTCTGCCTGTCTGTAGCCTTTGAACACAAAGGACAGAAAGGGAGGGGGAGGGAGGGGGAGGGAGGGGAAGAGCGGAGCAATGGAAGAATAAACAAACACCACATGTCACTTACAGTCCAGGGACTCTGAATCATCAGTTTTACCTTTGCTAGAGAGGGGGAGGGGGGGAGAAGGGTGTGGTATAAGCACAGAGATAAACTAAGCACAGTAAAGCTTGCTAACAGACTGATTCAGCAGAATCCTGTAACTTACACTGACAATTTATGTAGAATGACTGTTTTTTAGCTGCAGTTTAAAACTTAACACAACCTATAGCAGAACATACATTCACGCGGATTCTGGAGTGGTCCCCTCACCTTGGGACCTCTAATTAATTCACAACAAGCACACGGCTGGCCAGACACACACAAACACACAGCCTGCACAGCAGCCGCAGATGAGAAAGAAAATAAATCTAGCTTTCCCACCGATTTCCCGCCCAGGGAACAGGAAAGTCTTAATTACCATTTAATTACCATTTAACCATGCTACCAAAGCAATAGGGACACTCCCAACCAAAGGGAGAATACCAGTTCTAATTTAAATCGTGCTATTAAAGCACAGGAATCCTCCCAACCAAAGGGAGAATACCAGTTCTAATTTAAACCCCTGGCCAGCGGGAGAATCTCACTTCCTGACACCAAATGTAATGGGTTCTACTTCTCTTAGTCACTCCAGGCCAGGGAATCCCGAACCCTCATCTGCGGTGCGCTGCTTTGGCTGGCTGGAATCCAGGGGAATAAACACACACACACTTGCACATAAGTGGTATACAGTTTATTCCAAAGGGTGGAGGGATTGTCAGTACTTTTATACATTCTTAGAAACATAGTCATACGTCATCCACCCATCTTCTGGGGGCCCACTATAGTTTATCAGTAACTAATACAAAAACAAGTCATCCTTGAGTAGAACAAATAGCTTACACAGCACATTTCTTTTTCCAACCCACCAGAATGTACAAAGGGCATACACATAGGATTCTGATTCTATAAGATTCCAATTTCTCTTGTGCAGGCCTCTTGTATATGCACTTAAACTAAGCATTATTATTACAATGCAATGTGTGCCTTCGAGTCAAAGGACATATATATAAGATTCTGATTTCCCTAACACTTTCTTGTCTAAAGCCATGTTGGCTGTCTCCCAGTAAGCCATGACTATCTATATGTTGAGTAATTTTGTTCATTCTGATGGATTCTACCATTTTTCCCAGTACTGACGTCAGGCTCACTGGTCTGTAGTTTCCCAAATCACCCCTGAAACACTTTTTAAAAATTGGCGCTATATTGGCGATACGCCAGTCTTCAGGTATTACAGATGATTTTAATGATAGTTCACAGATTACTAGTAGCAGGTCTGCAATCTCATATTTCAGTACTTTCAACACCCTTGGATGTATACCATCTGGTCCAGGTGATTTGCTACTTTTCAGTTTATCAAAATACATCTTCCCAGTGTATCGATATTTCTTTCAATTCTTCCATGGTATCACCTTTAAATACCACTTCAGTCATGGGTAACATCCCTACATCTTCCTCATTAAAGCAAAGAATTCATTCATTCTCTCCGCTATAACTTTGTCCCCTTTTACTGCCCCTATTACCCCTCTATCATTTAATGGTCCTACTGACTCACAGTTTTTTTGCTATGAACGTACATGAAAAAGTCTTTATTATGCATTTTTGCTTCCACAGCAAGTTTCTTCTCAAATTCTCTCTTTCCCTGCCTTATCAAATGCCTTGCATTTAACTTGCCAGTGCTTGAGCTGTTTCAAGTTTTCATCATTTGGCTCTTTTTTCCATTTCTTGAAAGATGCTTTTTTGGCAACAACAGCATCTCTGACCTCACCTTTAAACCATGCTGGCAGTTTTTTGGTCTTCCTTCCACTTTTCTTAAAGCTTGGAATACAGCTGAACCACTCAGGGAGTCCTCTCGCAGCTGCGGGCTCTCTCCCCAATGCCTGTTCGATATTCCGGGGAAGCCTTAAGTGCCCGAGCAGAACGCAGCACACAGCAGCAGTCCCAGAGGCCAAACAAATGGCCCCAGATGCCTCCGACGCACTTCCCAGCCAAGTTCAGATGGCAAAAAGAACTGGCAGCTTTTATCCACACAGGGGGTCCTCTCGCAGCTGTGGGCTCTCTCCCCAATGCCTGTTTGATATTCCGGGGAAGCCTCAAGCACCCGAGCAGAACGCAGCACACAGCAGCAGTCCCAGAGGCCAAACAAATGGCCCCAGATGCCTCCGATGCACTTCCCAGACAAGTTCAGATGGCAAAAAGAACTGGCAGCTTTTATCCACACAGGGGGTCCTCTCGCAGCTGCGGGCTCTCTCCCCAATGCCTGTTCGATATTCCGGGGAAGCCTCAAGTGCCCGAGCAGAACGCAGCACACAGCAGCAGTCCCAGAGGCCAAACAAATGGCCCTAGATGCCTCCGACGCACTTCCCATATCGAACAGGCATTGGGGAGAGAGCCTGCAGCTGCGAGAGGACCCCCTGAGTGGTTCTGCATCTTGTTTTTTTTTCTTTCCTTCTTTCCGCGGAGCGTGGTTCGCGGAGCGTGGTTCGAAGGGGCGTGTTCAAAGGGGCAGGTCCTGCCCCTTTGATGCCCCTTCGACGCCACTGAGACATCACGGTGGTATTCTGGTGGTTACACGCTCCTAGGTTGTAGAGGAGAGGGTTGTAGTTACTTGTGGGTTTTAGTGCATTCTGCTCTGTCTGTATGGGGAAACGGAAAGCCAAGGGTGGAGGTGCTTCTGGTGGTGATCTCGCCGGTGTTGTGAAACCGACGGGCCCCCTTGATAAGCACTTTTCCTCATTGCCGATTGCTCAATCATCCCCTGAGGGCGCCTCCCTGAGCTCAGGGGGAAGATCCCCTCCACCGTGCCCTCTCTTATCAGTGCTTCCCGCTTCTACCGGGGAGTCTCCTGACAAGGTAAGGGGTTTAAATGTTTTTCTTTCTTTACCTCAACCGGTTATCTCTGTTATGTCGGGTAGTGTTAGTTCACTCTCGACTATGTCCTCTGACACAGAGATTACATTGAAAGATGTCTGGGGAGTTTTAAAGTCCATTGATGATAAGATTTCTGGTACTTTAAGTTCTTTGTCCAAATTTTCTCAAGAGACTGTTGTCTCCTTACAACAATTAGATGGTAAGACGGCTTTACTTGATACAGCTGTTTCTAAATTGGAGGGCCAGATAGGGTCTATGCATGCTGCTCAGGCAGCAGGTATTAAAGACTCACTGGCTCTACATAGTAAAATTGAAGCGATGGAGAATTCCGCACATTCTTGTAACCTCCGTTTTTTAAATTTTCCTATCTCTAAACTCCTCGCTCCTAAAATATTATTGGATAAGTACCTTAAAGAGGTTCTACTACTTACTGACTCTATATCAGTTTCTCAGTTATATTATATTTCCCCCAGCTCCAAGAGAGATAACCCTGTTGAGGGAGATTTTGATGTTATTGAGCCTACTATTTCTAACCTCACTGCCTTTTTGGAAGACTCCCTGGATACAATTGATACCCGTTCCACTTTGTTAGTGACCTTTTTGTCTAAAGATGTTAAGCAGTGTGTACTTCGTGCTTTTTTTAAACACAAGGCTAGTAAGTTTTGTGGTCATCTCGTTAATGTTTTTCCTGATGTATCACGGAGTACTCAGCTTAGGCTGTCCCCCACAGCCCCCCCTGGTGGCGGCGTAGTTTTCCACGGAAGGGCTGGGGAGCGCACAAGATTATGGTGATTGGGGTTGGACAGGTGCGAGGGTCAAGGGTAGCAGTCCCTTGTGCCGGCCTCGTTACCAACTTCCCAAAAAGAACAAGTTCACACGAAAGTGGAGGGAAAAATGAAAAAGGCTTTATTTCCCCTTTGCACAAAAATGGTTCAAAAACAGGATAAACGGCTTTGGAAAGTAACAGAACTGACCAAGTCCTTGCATCCGGTTTAAAGCACAAATAAAACGGTCAAAGTAATGGCTGTTAACTTCACAGTAATTTAAGGTAACACAAACACTGCATTCACTTATGCATTCATAGAGCTAGGAATGAACTACAGCTTTTCTGCTGTACAATATGTACAATCCATCGGCTGGTCAGACTCTTCGCCTGCAGATTCCACTTGCATAAATTCTATGTCTGATAGCTCTGAGTCTGAGGCTTCGGCATTACTGAACTCTGGCTTTTTAAAAGCGTGCCGTACAGTTTCCCAGTGTTTGGTAGTTAGGTTAGGGCGTCGGCTTCTGGCCACTGGGTAAAACAAAGGCTCCTCTTCAGCTATAGTTTTAAAAGCTCTCTCAGCACAATGCTTAGTATTTACAGTTCTCCTCTTAGAGAAATTGTCTGTTAGCTTTTGCTTATAAATGTCATTGCTACAAGGAGAAACTTCCTTCCCCTGTCTTTCCCTTATGTTAGGCTTGAGCAAACAATTGCAAGAAATAGAAGCTTTACCTTTAGGCTTTCTTCTTTCTTTCTCAGGGAAGGCTTGAGGCCTAGTCCGGTTGTCCTCCAGCTCAGAATGGCCCAAGTTCTCCAATGATATCCCTCTTGCCTTAGTATAGGGACGAACCTCTCAGTGCCAAGGCTGCAGCTGTTGCCATCTGCCCTTGCCTTCACTCCTGAGGCTGTCGTTGCCTGGTGGCCCAGCTCCTTCAGCTTCTCTCTGCTCACCAGTCCTCTGTGTTCTCCACTTTTTTCCCAGGCCAGCACTCTCGTTGCTTCTCAGGCCTGCTTTCTCTCTCTCATTCAAGACTGCCCTTTCTTTGGCTCTTGAGTCTCTGTCCTTCTCTCTCAGGACATCTCTCCGGATACTTCTCTGGATATCTCCCTGGACATCTCTCTGGATATCTTTCTCTCCTTGGATCTCTCTACTTGATTCAGACCTGCCTCTGCTTAAATCCAAACTGACTGGGCCCAAGTCCTGCCCATAGAGGCGTGGTTCTTCAGACTCTGTACTGACTCTCCTGCTCCCTCTATGTGGATCCTCAGGATATTGCAGCTTATACCTGTTTTTTTTCTGGATTTAAAACTTTTCTTCTATCAGCAAGAGGGTCTGCTGCATCACACATCCCCCTTCTTAAAATATTACGGGCTGGGGGAAACTCTTCTCCGCAGCACGTAATATGGGACATGGTATCAGCGTTACAATGCAGCTTCCCAGCTCGATGCTCCACACGGAAGTCATAGGGCTGCAAAGCCATATACCACCGGGTTAATCTGGCATTTTCGTTCCTCATGGTATGCAGTCATTTCAGGGGAGCATGATCCGTAATGAGGACAAATTTCCTCCCGGTGAGATAGAATTTCAATGCCTCAATGGCCCATTTAATAGCGAGACATTCGCGTTCAACTGTGGCATACTTCCTTTCCGCCAGCGAGAGTTTCCTGCTAAGAAACAGAATAGGATGTTCTGCTCCTTCTTGTACCTGGGACAGGACGGCCCCCAGACCTGTCTCTGAGGCATCAGTTTGTAACAGGAAAGTTTGCTGAAAATCTGCCCCGCGCAATACGGGGGCCTGGCACAACTTCCCTTTTAATTTTTGGAAAGCTGTTTCTGCTTCAGGAGTCCCCTATTAGCTCATCATGCGAAGGGAGATCTCCTATGGAAGCCTCTTTTGAACAAGAGGGCTTCTCACCATCTTGGGAGTGTGCCCTTGTGGAGACTAGAGCCTTGATCTCCCCTCTATCCTTCTCCATACTATTCAGTTGGGGTATGGGAGCTTCCGACAGATCAGGTTGCATGCAAGTGGAATCTGGCCTTTTCTGCGGCAACAAACCTTCCTTTAAAGTTTTCCTAAATTGTGGCCAATCACGGCCCAGGACCAATTCCTGTGGTAACTTAGGCACTACTGCGATCAGCATTTCCTTTACAATGCCCATACCTTTTACCCACAATTTATAAACCGGATAGCGTGTGGCTGCTCCATGCACGCACTTTATCTTTACATATCCCTGTGGAGATTCTGGGACCAAGAGGCCATGAGCCTGGATCGTTGACCATAATTTTTTAGAAACCATGGTCTGGTCGGCTCCAGAATCCAATAACGCTTGCACACTTATACCTTGTACCTTTACATCAAGTAGAAAACCATTACGTATTGGTCTTGGTGATTCTCCCACCAAGGCAGTTCGTGAATAACACTCATACTGTAAATGTCCCCTTTTCCCACATGTGAAACATTTCCTTGCACTCTCTTTTACTAGGGGCTTATCATTTTTCCACCGCCCAACTGGAGGAGGTGAGGGGCTCTCCCTTTTTTGTGCCTCCAACCCCATGGCTATTTTTGGGCCTGCCCTAGGCTGGGTCACTTTTTCGGCCTCTAAATACCTCTCTGTAAGGGCTATTGCCTCTGTGGTAGTGCAACAGTTCTGTAACATTAAGAAATTTTGCACTCTACTGGGTAGGGCAATCATGTACTGCTCAAGAATTATAGCGTCCATTAGGGTGCCTGTGCTCTTCTTCTCGGGCTGTAACCACTTATGGGCTAGGCTATGTAATCTATGGCCTAGTGCCTTGGGTGTTTCATTAGCCTTAAGAAAGGTAGCCCTAAACATTTTGTTGTAAGCTAATGGCGTAAGGCCCATACGATCCCTAATCGCTATTACTACGTCTTCATAAGAATTTGCTAAAGTTGGGGGCATCGACCTATAGGCAGCCAGCGCCTCACCCGTGAGGGATGCTGCTAGCCGTATTGCCCACTGCTCCTCCGGCCACTTAGCTGAGTGCGCAATTCGAGCAAATGTATCTAAAAAGTCATCTATATCATCGTTCGGACTTAGCTTGCCAATCACTAAATCAGAACAGGACCATTGTCCGTGGTCAGGGTTTACCAGTCCGGCGACCGATAGCTTCTCCGCCTTGCTTTTGGCCAGTTCCTCCCGCTGCTGCGTGAGCCACCTGTCCATAGTTTCTAGGACTGGGAGTTGCTGTGCCTGTATCGCCTTCAGTGCTTGTTCTTGGCTCTGTTGTGCCACCTCCGCCTGCTTGCTGAACTGGTGTGCCATCCAGGCACATAATTCTTTAGGCTCCATGGTACCTGGTGAAAGAACAAACAGAGAAAAAAACCCAAGTGTGGCTCTTTACCAAAACTTCTCCATACCCCTCTCCTTTTTTTCCTTTTTTGACTTCCCCAGATATCCAACACTAGGTAGGCTTAAGTACGTATTACCTGGTTCTAGTGTTGAATCAGCTTTGGGGAATATATGCTGTTATCCCAAGGTCGCTCCACTGCTTCTAGACTCGCCGCAGGATTTCCAACCTTCAGGATTTTCCTTTTAAATCCGGTCCAGTTTTGTAGCAAGACGGTTCGGGTTTTACTTTGAGTTTTTTATTTTGTTTTTTTTTTTTTAAAAGAGAAAGATTGTACTTTCCTTGGTACAGTTGCAGGTACAGTCCTGTAGGCTTATGGGTGCCGTAAAGATATCCTGCCAACTACGCCACTTATGTCCCCCGCAGCCCCCCCTGGTGGCGGCGTAGTTTTCCACGGAAGGGCTGGGGAGCGCACAAGATTATGGTGATTGGGGTTGGACAGGTGCGAGGGTCAAGGGTAGCAGTCCCTTGTGCCGGCCTCGTTACCAACTTCCCAAAAAGAACAAGTTCACACACGAAAGTGGAGGGAAAAATGAAAAAGGCTTTATTTCCCCTTTGCACAAAAATGGTTCAAAAACAGGATAAACGGCTTTGGAAAGTAACAGAACTGACCAAGTCCTTGCATCCGGTTTAAAGCACAAATAAAACGGTCAAAGTAATGGCTGTTAACTTCACAGTAATTTAAGGTAACACAAAACACTGCATTCACTTATGCATTCATAGAGCTAGGAATGAACTACAGCTTTTCTGCTGTACAATATGTACAATCCATCGGCTGGTCAGACTCTTCGCCTGCAGATTCCACTTGCATAAATTCTATGTCTGATAGCTCTGAGTCTGAGGCTTCGGCATTACTGAACTCTGGCTTTTTAAAAGTGTGCCGTACAGTTTCCCAGTGTTTGGTAGTTAGGTTAGGGCGTCGGCTTCTGGCCACTGGGTAAAACAAAGGCTCCTCTTCAGCTATAGTTTTAAAAGCTCTCTCAGCACAATGCTTAGTATTTACAGTTCTCCTCTTAGAGAAATTGTCTGTTAGCTTTTGCTTATAAATGTCATTGCTACAAGGAGAAACTTCCTTCCCCTGTCTTCCCCTTATGTTAGGCTTGAGCAAACAATTGCAAGAAATAGAAGCTTTACCTTTAGGCTTTCTTCTTTCTTTCTCAGGGAAGGCTTGAGACCTAGTCCGGTTGTCCTCCAGCTCAGAATGGCCCAAGTTCTCCAATGATATCCCTCTTGCCTTAGTATAGGGACGAACCTCTCGGTGCCAAGGCTGCAGCTGTTGCCATCTGCCCTTGCCTTCACTCCTGAGGCTGTCGTTGCCTGGTGGCCCAGCTCCTTCAGCTTCTCTCTGCTCACCAGTCCTCTGTGTTCTCCACTTTTTTCCCAGGCCAGCACTCTCGTTGCTTCTCAGGCCTGCTTTCTCTCTCTCATTCAAGACTGCCCTTTCTTTGGCTCTTGAGTCTCTGTCCTTCTCTCTCAGGACATCTCTCCGGATACTTCTCTGGATATCTCCCTGGACATCTCTCTGGATATCTTTCTCTCCTTGGATCTCTCTACTTGATTCAGACCTGCCTCTGCTTAAATCCAAACTGACTGGGCCCAAGTCCTGCCCATAGAGGCGTGGTTCTTCAGACACTGTACTGACTCTCCTGCTCCCTCTATGTGGATCTTCAGGATATTGCAGCTTATACCTGTTTTTTTTCTGGATTTAAAACTTTTCTTCTATCTGCAAGAGGGTCTGCTGCATCACAAGGCGTAGGCTGTTTCTGGCCTTAAAGCCTCAGGTAATGTCTTTAGGAGAGGCTTCATTTTTCCTTTGTTTTCCGTGTAAATGTATAATTACTTGGAAGGATGTCTCCTATGTTTTCACTGAAGTTACTCATTTGGAAAGTTTCTTGATTGAGAAGCGGAAAGCATCAGTTGAAACACAGGGCGTCCATGAATAGTTTAGCCTCCTTCTTTATGGGCCTTGTGTCTTATTTTCTTAAGTATGGAGTCTTGTTAATACTCAGCCAAGTTTCATAACGTGGGCTATATCAAGAGATATGTTTTCTTATTTGATGGTTGTACATCTGTCTTAGTTCTTTTTTCTGGATTGACTTTGTTTGTATTATGTAAATGCATTTTGAAATCAATAAAAAAAAAAAAAAAAAGCTTGGAATACAGCTGGTCTGGGCTTCCAAGATAGTATTCTTAAACAACACCCAAGCTTGATGTAAGTCTTTAACCTTTGCAACTCCTCCTTTTAGTTTTTTCTTAACTATTTTCCTCATTTTATTATAGTCTCCCTTTTGAAAGTTAAAAGATAGTAATGTGGATTTCCTTACCGTCCCTCCTCCATTAATTAAATCAAATGCGATCATGCTATGATCACTATTGCCAAGTGGCCCCAACACCCTTATCTCTTGCACCAGATCTGGTGTTCCACTAAGGACTAGGTCCAATATGGCTTCCCCTCTGGTCGGTTCATGAACCAGCTGCTCCAAGAAGCAGTCATTTATTTCATCTAGGAACTTTATCTCCCTAGCATGTCCTGCCGTGACACTGACCCAGTCGATACCGGGGTAATTGAAATCACCCATTATTATTACTGCGCTGTAACTTTTGTTAGCTTCCTTGATCTCTTTGAGCATTTCATCATCCATTTGTTCATTCTGGCCAGGCGGTCGATAGTACACCCCCACTGCCATCGCCTTCCCCTTTTTACATGGAATTTCAATCCATAGAGATTCTACAGCAAATTTTGTTTCCTGCAAAACTTTAATCCTTTCTGACTCAATGCCCTCTCTAACATAGAGCGCAGCCCCTCCACCAATTTGATCAGCTCTATCATTACGATATAGTCTGTACCCAGATATCACAGTGTCCCACTGGTTGTCCTCCTTCCACCATGTCTCTGATATTCCAATCATATCTAATCTCTCATTTAGTGCTATATATTCTAACTTTCCCTTCTTATTTTTTAGACTTCTAGCATTTGTATACAAGCATTCTAGAGACTGTATTTTATTCATATTAATTTGGCTATTGGTAGACATGGGTAATTTGGGATCTTTAAGCTCTGTCTGCTCCATACTCGAGGGCATTTGGGCTACTTTACTCTTTTTTTTGGAACCTCTCTGCTTTTGGTAGTATCCTTCAAGGATACATTCTTCCGAACCATCCGCTCTTGGGCGACTGTCGGCTTTCCCCTATTATGTAGCTTAAAAGCTGCTCTATCTCCTTTTTAAAGGTTAATGCCAGCAGCCTGGTTCCATCCCTTTGGAAGAGCCCCTCCTTTCCACAGAATGTTCCCCAGTTCCTAACAAATCCAAACCCCTCATCTCTGCACCATTGTCTAATCCACGCATTGAGACTCCGGAGCTCTGCCTGCCTTTTGGGTCCTGCGCGTGGAATGGGAAGCATTTCAGAGAACGCTACCCTGGAAGTTCTGGATTTCAACTTCCTACCTAAAAGCCTAAATTTAGCCTCCAGAACCTCCCTACCACATTTTCCTATGTCATTGGTACCGACATATACCAAGACAGCAGACTCCTCCCTAGCACTATCTAAGACCTTATCTAGGTGGTTCGTCAGGTCCGCTACCTTCGCACCAGGCAGGCATGTTACCATGCGATCCTCACATCCACCAGTCACCCAGCTATCTACATGCCTAATGATCGAATCACCAACTATAATGGCTGTCCTAACCCTTCCCTCATAGGCAAATGGCCCTGGAGAAACTTCCTCAGTGCGAGAGGGTTTTACATCACCTGGAGGACAGGTCCTAGTTACAGGATCACTTCCTGCCACACCAGGGTGATGCTCTCCTGTCACGTGACCTCTCTCCTCCATGGCAACAGGGATGCTGCCAGACTGGAGGTGGGACTTCAGGACTATATCCCTGTAGGTCTTGTCTATGTACCTCTCTGTCTTTCTTATGTTTTCCAAGTCTGCTACTCTAGCTTCTAGAGTACAGACTCGTTCCCTGAGAGCAAAGAGCTCCTTGCACCTAGTGCACACGTAAGACCTCTCACCAACTGGGAGAAAATCATACATGTGACACTCAATGCAAAAGACTGGAAAGCCCCCATCTCGCTGCTAGACTGCTGTCTGCATCTTAGTTTTAAACTTGTGTTTAGATCTTTAAGTTCTTTACTTACGAAGGGTTGCTATGGATATTTATACTAATAAAACTGTACCTAATATGTTTAATATACATTGTTCACCTGAAGCTTAATTAATCCCAGGTCCTTAGTGTATGACTGATTTGGGTAATGAGCTTCACCTGAGAGTACCTCCTGTCTTTTAAGTTGTGTAAGTACCTATAAAGCTATGATTATCCCAGGGGTGGGTGGGTGTTGGGGAGGGAGGGAAATAACACTTATTAAAAGAGGGCTGCTACACAGTACCCTTTCCTGTGATGCTGAGATAAGCTATATTCTGATTTGATTTAAATGATAGCTCTTTGCTGCTGCTAGGCTCTAACTTATTATGAAATTTATACTACAAGCTCTCTGCTGGGTTCCAAATTTAACCAGAAAGCTCTCTTTTGTGTTTTAAATTTAAACTAAAAGTACTTTGCTGATACTAGGCCCTGAGTGACTATTAAATTTAAACTACAAGCTCTCTGCTGGGTATGAAATATAACCAGAAAGTTCTCTTCTGTGTTTTAAATTTAAACTTAAACTGCTGCTACTAGGCCCTGACTGATTTAACAAAAAATAGTGGGTTCACAGATTAATTAGCTTTAATACAAAAAATTCCTTTAAGAAAATTCCCTAAGGTATATACTCACAATTGCAGATCTCTCTCCAGAAGTAACAGTCCCCTTTTCTAGTCCTTCAAGACTGAGGATCACAGAGCTCTGGTTGAGCTATTTATGCCTGTGCTGCTGAGGTAAGCTGTGACCAACTTCCTGGGTGATTAACAGTCCTTGCTTGGATAGAAGGAGTCTTTCAAAATGGCCTTTTGACCTGCTACCTGGTGTTAACACCTATTGAAAAGGTTTCACAGGTCTCTTGCCCCCTAGGTAGAAGGCCTCTTTGTAAAGGTCTCTAGAAGACTTTATTTGTTGCTCAAAAAGTACTGACTCTGTTTTGTCTTTTGTGCTAAGCTGTATTCTGATTTGATTTAAATTATAGCTCTTTGCTGCTGCTAGGCTCTAACTTATGAAATTTAAACTACAAGCTCTCTGCTAGGTTCTAAATTTAACCAGAAAGCTCTCTTCTGTGTTTTAAATTTAAACTAAAAGTACTTTGCTGATGCTAGGCCCTGAGTGACTATTAAATTTAAACTACAAGCTCTCTGCTGGGTTCCAAATTTAATCAGAAAGCTCTCTTCTGTGTTTTACATAGAACAAGTGAACAAAGCTTAACAGTTAGGACAATTACAGTAGTTTACCATAGCAAGTTGATCATAGACTATAATAACTATAATAGCAGCAACTATTTACAATCAGAAGAGGGATTATGAAGTCAGTAAGATAATTGGCAAGGTAAGGAGGCGAGGCAGTAGTGGGCTATGTTACATGATCAAAGTACAGCTGGAAGAGATGTGTCTTTATTGCCGTTTGGAAGGTGGACAGGTCAGTGATAAGGCGGATAGGAGCAGAGAGGGAATTCTAGAGCAGAAGGGCAAAGAGGGTGAAGGCTCTCTGCCTGGTAAATTGGGAGCTGTTATTAGCTAGAGTGGGAATGGCAAGAGTATTTCCCATGTTTGTTCTCCTGGCTCTGCTGTCGGGTGTCCAATGCAAGAGATCTTCTAAGGAGGTTTCAGAGAGATGGTGAAGGATTTTAAACATCATAAGAAGGGCTTTGTACTTGAGGCGACTGGTTATAGGAAGCCAATGTAGCTGCATTAGGAGAGGTGTCAGATGCTCATATCTGGAGACCAGGGCCGGATTTACCTTAAGTGAGGCCCTACGCCAACAAAAATTGTGGGCCCCCAGCAGGGGCGGCCCAAGGGGGGTGCGGGGCCTCATTTGCATAAGGGGCCTCATTTGCATAAATATTTGCTTAATGTTACCATATACTAACTTTTAGTAAACGTGCCTCTTAATGAGTGTATGGATAAAGAAAGACTAAAAGATTTCTACATTACTATAATCCAGTGCCAACTGCCAGACACATTAGGAACTACTACAAACACTGCCCATTTAGAACCCATAGTAAACCCGCCGTATCCTAACAGCACTACCAGGACTCACAAAGCACCATACTCTACCAATCAAAAGGCAACACTGCAAATATTAAACCAATACATTTCAGAGAACAACAATACATGACCTACTGGGGAAAGAGAACAAGTGGCAATGTCAAATAGGAATTATATAAACAGAACACCTCAGCTCAGTTACACATGCAGAACATAGACCATCACCAAACAAGTAATCACAATTTAGAAACAGGAAGACAATAATTAAACTGGGAATCCCAAAAGCCAAACTTGGAATGTACAACACTGTAGAAATAAAACTATACATTAATTTGCTCTTGTACTAAACAAAGCGCAGACGTTAATGATGCACATTTACCAGAGCTGACATATTTCAATTAATAAATTCAAAATAAAGAGATATTTTTCTACCTTTTGTGCATTTTTTTCAGCTGCAATTGCTCCAGCCACTTTCTTCTGGTTTCTTCGTGTCTTCTGCTAACTCTCCATCGTCTGCTGTCCATTTGTCCTTTCTTCTCTCTTCTAGATTTTTTTCCATTCTCTCTCTACATCTGCTTTAACATACTAATCTTTCTCCTTTTGCTCTTTCCTCATTCCTATTTCATCCACTCAAATTTTACCCCTCCATCCTCAATCCCCACTTACTCTCCCAATACCCGGCCAATTGTAGATTTTTTATCCCTCCCACACAAAATATTTTTCCCTTCTCCATTTTACTCTTCCAGCCCCATCCCATTCTAATCCTCCCCCAACATCAGCTCCCTTCTAGTTCCAGCCTCACCCAGCATCCATTCCCTTCTAGTCCCTGCATCAGCCCATTTCCAGTCCTAGCCATCCATCAGCCCATTTCCAGTCCTAGCAACCCCCCAACCCAATACCAGTCCTAGCCCCCCATCAACCCACTTACAGTCCTTAACCCATCACCCCATTTTCAGTTTAAGCCCCCCCTATAACCCATTACCAGTCCTAACCCCCCATCAGCCCACTTCCAGTCCTAACCCCATCAACCCATTTCCAGTCAGCCCCCCATAGCCCATTGCCAGTCCTACCCCCCCATCAGCCCACAGCCCATTACCAGTCCTAACCCCATCATCCCACCTCCAGTTTTAACCCCCCAGCCCATTTCCAGTCCTAGCCCCCCATAGCCCATTACCAGACAACCCCCATCAGCCCACAGCCCATTACCAGTCTTAACCCCCCCCAAAGCCCATTACCAGTTCTAAACCCCCCCAACAGCCCATTACCAGTCCTAACCCCATCAGCCCACCTCCAGCCTTAACCCCCCAGCCCATTTCCAGTCCTAGCCCCCCCATAGCCCATTACCAGACAGCCCCCATCAGCCCACAGCCCATTACCAGTCTTAACCCCCCCAAAGCCCATTGCCAGTTCTAAGCCCCCCCAACAGCCCACAGTCCATTACCAGTCCTAACCCCATCAGCCCACCTCTAGCCTTAACCCCCCCCCAGCCCATTTCCAGCCCCAGCCCCCCCAATAGCCCATTACCAGTCCTACCCCCCCCATAGCCCATTACCAGCCCTACCCCCCCAGCCCATTTCCAGCCCCAGCCCCCCAATAGCCCATTACCAGTCCTACCCCCCCAATAGCCCATTACCAGTCCTACCCCCCCCATAGCCCATTACCAGCCCTACCCCCCCCCCAGCCCATTTCCAGCCCCAGCCCCCGCAATAGCCCATTACAGCCTGCAGCCCGCACGGAGGGAGGGAGGGAGGGAGGAACGACCCGACCCGACCCGACGGCTTCAGCTTGTAGACGGGGCCCCCGCGGGTCAGTCGGTGCTGCCGCGGCAGCAGAGGGGGCCCCGCGGCGGCAGCCACCAGGTTTTTTTTTTAGATTGTATTTTTAAAAAAATTACTTGTTCTTTTTTTGTGGGCCCCTGCCGGCTGTGGGCCCTACGCCATGGCGTACATGGCGTATAGGTAAATCCGGCCCTGCTGGAGACTCCGTAGATGGTATGTGCAGTAGTATTTATGGCCATTTGCAGTGGATGGAGTGTATATGCAGGTAGACCATATAGGATGATGTTAGCGTAGTCAAAATGAGGAATAATGAGAGCTTGGAAAACAGTACAAAAGTCAGCGGGTTCAAGTAAGGGTTGTAGCTGATGAAGGGAACGTATTTTGAGATAAACAGCCTTGGTGATATTGTTTATATATGATCCATATTCAGGTGCTGATCCAAATTGATGCCTAGATATCGAACCTCATGTTTAGTTTTCAGTTCGGTGTCTTTAACCTGTAGGGTAGCTGGTGATATGAAGGTTGGATCTTTTGAGATGAATAAAACTTCAGTTTTCTTACAGTTCACTTTCAGGTTGTGAGAATCTAGCCATTCAGAGACTGTGTTAAAGCGGTCGGCGATTTTAGTGTAGTTAGGGTTGTTTGTTGAGAATGGGGAAAAGAACAGCACATCATCAGCATAGATGTGGTAAACTATGCCAAAGGATTGGATGATTGTGTAAATTGGTTTGATATATAAATTAAAGAAGAAGGCAGATAAGGAAGAGCCCTGTGCTACTCCTTGGGTTTGTTGGTACTCAGGTGATGTTTGTGTACCTATGCGAACCAGTTGTTGGCGGTCCATCAGATATGAACAACACCACTCTAAAGCTAAGTTCTGAATGGCTTTAGCTGTAGTTGATCAAGCAGGAGGCTGTGACAGACTGTGTCAAAGGCTGATGCAATACCCAGGAAGATCAAGATGAAGCCTTGTTTTAGAACATAAGAACATAAGATATGCCATACTGGGTCAGACCAAGGTCCATCAAGCCCAGTATCCTGTTTCCAACAGTGGCCAATCTAGGTCATATGTACCTAGCTGCTTCCCCAAAAGACACAGGTTCCGCAATGCTTGTACTGGGTCAAGCATTGATATCCTGGGTCCCTTCTTAATAATGGTTTATGGACCTTTCCTCCAGGAACTTGTCCAAACCTTTTTTAAACCCAGCTACACTAACAGACTTTACTACATCCTCAGGTAACAAATTCCAGAGTTTGATTACACGTTGAGTGAAAAAATATTTTCTTTTATTAGTCTTAAATAGTTTACCCTGTAGCTTCATTGCATGTCCCCTAGTCTTTCTATATTCTGATAACGTAAACAATCGATCTACGTTTACCCGTTCCACTCCGTTCATTAATTTATAGACTTCTATCATAACTCCCTTCAGCCGTCTCTTTTCCAGGTTAAAGAGCCCTAACCTTTTTAGCCTTTCTTCATAGGAGTATCCTTCCATCCCCTTAACCATTTTGGTGGCTCTTCTCTGAACATTTTCTAATAACGCTATATCCTTTTTAAGATACGGCGACCAGAATTGCACACAATATTCAAGGTGCGGTCTCACCATGGAACGGTATAGAGGCATTATAATATCTTTTGTTTTATTTTCCATTCCTTTCCTTATGATACCTAGCATTCTATTTGCTCTCTTGGCTGCCGCTGCACACTGGGCCGAGGGTTTTAACATGTTATCCACAATGATGCCTAAATCTTTTTCCTGGGTGATGGTTCCTAATGTGGAACCTTGCATTGTGTAACCATAGTTTGGGTTCTTCTTCCCAAGGTGCATAACTTTGCACTTGTCCACATTACATTTCATCTGCCATTTTGATGCCCAGTCTTCCAATTTATCAAGATCCTCTTGCAATTTTCCACAATCCTCTTGGGTTTTAACAACTTTAAATAGTTTTGTGTCATCTGCAAATTTGATAACCTCACTCGTTATTCCACTTTACAGGTCATTTATGAATATGTCAAAAAGCAGCGGACCCAGCACAGATCCCTGGGGTACACCACTATTCACCTTTCTCCATTGGGAAAATAGGCCATTTAGCCCAACCCTCTGCTTTCTATCTTTTAACCAGTTCTTGATCCACAGTAGTACACTGCCTCCTATCCCATGACTCTTTAGTTTTGCCAAAAGTCTCTGATGAGGGAGCTTGTCAAAGGCTTTCTGAAAGTCCAGATACACTATATCAACCGACTCACCTTTGTCCACCTGTTTATTCACACTTTCAAAAAAACATAACACATTAGTAAGACAAGATCTTCCTTGTCTAAAGCCATGTTGGCTGTCTCCCATTAGGCCATGACTATCTACATGCTGAGTAATTTTATTCTTTATGATGGTTTCTACCAATTTTCCCGGTACTGATGTGAGGCTCACCGTTCTGTAGTTTCCTGGATCACCCCTGGAACCCTTTTTAAAAATTGGTGTTACATTGGCGATCCTCCAATCTTCAGGTATTAGAGATGATTTTAATGATAGTTCACAGATTACTAATAGCAGGTCTGCATTCTCATATTTCAGTTCTTTCAACACCCTTGGATGTATACCATCCGGCCCAGGTGATTTGCTACTCTTCAGTTTATCTAATAGTTGTAATACATCTTCCCGATGTATCGATATTTCCTTAAATTCTTCCGCACCTTTAAATACCACTTCAGTCATGGGTAACATCCCTACATCTTCCTCAGTAAAGACCAAAGCAAAGAATTCATTCAGTCTCTCCGCTATCTCCTTGTCGCCTCTTAGTGCCCCTTTAACTCCTCTATCATCTAATGGTCCAACCGACTCTCTCACAGGTTTTTTGCTACAAATGTACTTGAAAAAATCTTTATTCCGTGTTTTTGCTTCTGCAGCAAGCTTCTTCTCAAATTCTCCCTTTGCCTTCTTTATCAATGCCTTGCATTTGACCTGCCAGTGCTTGTGCTTTTTCCAGGTTTCGTCGTTTGGCTCTTTTTTCCATTTCCTGAAAGATGCTTTTTTGGCAACAACAGCCTCTGACCTCACCTTTAAACCATGCTGGCAGTTTTATGGACTTCCTTCCACTTTTCTTAAAGCGTGGAATACAGCTGGTCTGGGCTTCCAAGATAGTATTTTTCAACAACACCCAAGCTTGATGTACGTCTTTAACCTTTGCAACTGCTCCTTTTAGTTTTTTCTTAACTGTTTTCCTCATTTTATCATAGTCTCCCTTTCGAAAGTTTCAATCATGGGTAGCATCCTTACATCTTCCTCAGTACAGACCGAAGAAAAGAAGTCATTCAGTCTCTCCGCTATGACCTTGTCCCCTCTTAATGCCCCTTTTACCCCTCTATCATCCCAAGGTCTTATCCACCTTGTGCTTGGCAGATGCTCCAGGCATGGAGCAGGAACTGAAGATGCATCCACTCCTGCACAACACCCAAGCTTGATGTAAGTCTTTAACCTTTGCAACTGCTCCATTTAGTTTTTTCTTAACTGTTTTTCTCATTTTATCATAGTATCCCTTTCGAAAGTTAAAAGGTAGTACTGTGGATTTCCTTACTGTCCCTCCTCCACTAATTAAATCAAAGGCGATCATGCTATGATCACTATTGCCAAGTGGCCCCAACACCCTTATCTCTTGCACTAGATCTGGTGTTCCACTAAGGACTAGGTCTAATATGGCTTCCCCTCTGGTTGGTTCATGAACCAGCTGCTCCAAGAAGCATTCATTTATGTCATCTAGGAACTTTATCTCCCTAGCATGTCCTGCCGTGACACTGACCCAGTCGATACCGGGGTAATTGAAATCACCCATTATTATTACCGAGCTGTAACTTTTGTTAGCTTCCTTGATTTCTTTGAGCATTTCATCATCCATTTGTTCATTCTGGCCAGGCGGTCGATAGTACACCCCCACTGCCATTGCCTTCCCCTTTTCACATGGAATTTCAATCCATAGAGATTCTACATCAAATTTTGTTTCCTGCAAAACTTTAATCCTTTCTGACTCAATGCCCTCTCTAACATAGAGCGCAACCCCTCCACCAATTTGATCAACTCTATCATTACGATATAGTTTGTACCCAGGTATCACAGTGTCCCACTAGTTATCCTCCTTCCACCATGTCTCTGATATTCCAATCATATCTTACCTCTCATTTAGTGCTATATATTCTAACTCTCCCATTTTATTTTTTAGACTTTTAGCATTTGCATACAAGCATTTTAGAGACTGTTTTTTATTCATATTAATATGGCTATTGGTAGACATGGGTAAATTTGGGATCTTTAAGCTCTGTCTGCTCCATACTCGAGGGCATTTGGGCTACTTTACTCTTTTTTGGAACCTCTCTGCTTTTGGTAGTATCCTTCAAGGATACATTGTTCCGAACCATCCGCTCTTGGGCGACTGTCAGCTTTCCCCTATTATTTAGTTTAAAAGCTGCTCTATCTCCTTTTTAAAGGTTAATGCCAGCATCGTGGTTCCATCCCGGTTAAAGTGAAGCCCATCCCTTCGGAAGAGCCCCTCTTTTCCCCAGAATGTACCCCAGTTCCTAACAAATCCAAACCCCTCATCTCTGCACCATTGTCTCATCTACGCATTGAGACTCCGGAGCTCTGCCAGCCTTTTGGGTCCTGCACGTGGAACGGGAAGCATTTCGGAGAACGCTACCCTGGAAGTTCTGGATTTTAACTTCCTACCTAAAAGCCTAAATTTAGCCTCCAGAACCTCCCTACCACATTTTCCTATGTCATTGGTACCGACATGTACCAAGACAGCAGACTCCTCCCCAGCACTATCTAAGACCTTATCTAGGTGGCGCGTGAGGTCCACTACCTTCGCACCAGGCAGGCATGTTACCAGGCGATCCTCACGTCCACCAGTCACCCAGCTATCTACATGCCTAATGATCGAATCACCAACTATAACGGCTGTCCTAACCCTTCCCTCATTGGCACATGGCCCTGGAGAAACCTCCTCGCTGCGAGAGGGTTTTACATCACCTGGAGGACAGGTCCTAGTTACAGGATCACTTCCTGCCACACCAGGGTGATGCTCTCCTGTCACGTAACCTCTCTCCTCCATGGCAACAGGGATGCTGCCAGACTGGAGGTGGGACTTCAGGACTATATCCCTGTAGGTCTCGTCTATGTACCTCTCTGTCTTTCTTATGTTTTTCAAGTCTGCTACTCTAGCCTCTAGAGAATGGACTCGTTCCCTGAGAGTAAAGAGCTCCTTGCACCTAGTGCACACGTAAGACCTCTCACCAACTGGGAGAAAATCATACATGTGACACTCAATGCAAAAGACTGGAAAGCCCCCGTCTTGCTGCTGGACTGCTGTCTGCATCTTAGTTTTAAGTTTTTGTTTAGATCTTTAAGTAAGTTCTTTACTTACTAAGGGTTGCTATGGATATTTATACCAATAAAACTGTACCTAATACGTTTAATATACCTTGTTCACCTGAAGCTTAATTAATCTCAGGTCCTTAGTGTATGACTAATTTGGATAACAGGCTTCACCGGAAAGCACCTCCTATCTTTTAAGATGTGTAAGTACCTATAAAGCTACGATTATCTCAGGGGTGGGTGGGTGTGGGGAGGGAGGGAGGGAAATAACACTTATTAAAAGTGGGCTGCTACACAGTACCCTGTCCTGTGCTGCTGAGGTAAGCTATATTCTTATTTGATTTAAATTATAGCTCTTTGGTGCGCTAGGCTCTAACTTATTATGAAATTTAAACTACAAGCTCTCTGCTGGGTTCTAAATTTAACCAGAAAGCTCTCTTCTGTGTTTTAAATTGAAACTAAAAGTACTTTGCTGATGCTAGGCCCTGAGTGACTATTAAATTTAAACAAAGACAGGAACCGGCAGATTCAACATCCAATGACTTTATTATAACCAAATAAGTGGCCTAAGCCCAACACAGGCCGTGTTTCGTATGTCACTTCATCAGGGGCTATCAAGACACACTAAAAAACAAATTATAAAATTACATTAATATAATCAAAACTAAAACCATAAATATGCAGAAAAGTGGGGTTAAATTAAAAAATTGTGACTTGAATATACAATACACATATAAAATAAAGGCAGAATTGGACTATATCAAATAGCTTAAGTCTCAAGGAAAACACATTAATAAAACTCAAAGAAACAATCAAAAATATCTCAATTAAAATCATAAAAATCCATATAAAATTACGTATAAATTTGAATTAATCCTAGTACATTAAATAAACCAACCGCTCTGTGGATAAAATGACATATGAATTTATATACATACACATATAAAAATATATAAATAATTAAATACATAAATAATAAAAAGTATAAATGCTAATTGGAATGCAAAAAAAATAATGAAATTGCCAAAACATTTATAATTATAAAGTACTTATACAACCATATACAACAAAATTGTAAAAAACAACTATATACAACCAAGAGATAGGAAGGGATGAGGAGACTGAAGGAGTAAGTCCGATTAAAAACTAATTATGCAAATACTGGATAAATCGCATACTATAAAGGTAGACATTACCTGTGGGTGTGATATGCATAGACTTCACCAGGCTCAAGAGAGACAATGGAAGTCGCTATTATCAGAAAAGCTTCTAAAAAAATAATAACATGAAACTTACACCAAAATAGATGATTGCTAAATTGTATAAGTTATTTTTGAATTTGTACTCTAATTTAAAAAAATGATAATAATGAATAAAAAAATATTTTTTATTTTAAAATATAGAGGGTTTTAGATACAGCCCCCTTTAAAAGCTCATGAACATAAAAGCGACCCAGTAATAAAATATAAAAGCTCTCTTCTGTGTTTTAAATTTAAACTAAAAGTACTTTGCTGATATTAGGCCCTGAGTGACTATTAAATTTAAACTACAAGCTCTCTGCTGGGTATGAAATGTAACCAGAAAGTTCTCTTCTGTGTTTTAAATTTAAACTTAAACTGCTGCTACTATGCCCTGACTGATTGAACAAAAAATAGTGGGTTCACAGATTAAATAGCTTTAATAGAAAGAATTCGCTTCAGAAAATTCCCAGAAGTATATACTCACAATTGCAGATCTCTCTCCAGAAGTAACAGTCCCCTGTTCTAGTCCTTTATTTATGCCCTTAATTAGGTTGTCAATAAGTGAAGTAAGCAAGGTTTCAACACCATGTTGCTGACGGAAACCATGCTGTTGATGATCCAATGGTGCGTAGGAGTCAATGTGGTCTTGAATCTGCTGTTGGACTATCTTCTCCAATATCTTAGCCAAGAAGGAAAAGCTAGATATTGGATGATAGTAGTTTGGGTCCTGAGGGTCTAACTTGGGATTCTTTAGGAGGAGTCTGATGGTGGTGGTTTTCAATGGTGATGGAAACAGACCTTTAGTGAAGAAGGGGTACACGATTCTTGAGATATGAGGACTTAATTCAGAGCAGGACGACTTGATCCAGTGAGAGGGGCATGGATCAGCAGGTGAGGTGGTAGAGTTGAGTCCTCTGATTATGTCTTCAATCTGCTCAGCGGAGTATGGGTGTAAAGATTTTAAAGCAGGGATATTGGTACTTTCACTATAAGGAAAGTCTCTTCCAGAATCTCCAATATTATGGGAGATCAATTTAGTTTTATTATGAAAGTGAAAGGCGAGGTCCTGAGGGTGTGGTAGATTTTCAGTTTGTTGACATGATGTGTCCTTTGTGAGGGATTGAATTAATCGAAAGAGCTCACGGGGCCTGTTGAGGGAGTGCATAAGGATATTGGTGTGGTATTCTTTCCTCCTCTGGATGATACTAGTGTGGTGTTCTTGCAGGATCTTCATGTATATTTCACGATCATGGGGGAGCCTGGAGGGCGCCATTTCCGCTCTAGTTTCCTAAGTCGCAGTAAGGAATTACGTAGATCTGCTGTGAACCAGATAGCAGTATGGGACCATTTATTGGGGTGCATGGGCTGAGTTAGGAGTGTAGCCTGGCTTTGGGTGGAGTTCCAAGTGTGTATAAGATCAGTTAATTCAGAGATGGTGGGGTTAAGGTTAGGAAGTGCATCTTCAAGGAATGCCTCTTTATTGAATGGTCTAAAACGATGAGCTGGTGGTTATGTGGTCGTGGAGGAGGCATTAGAGTTTGGGAGGGTAGATGGGATGTGGAATAATATGGCATTGTGGTCTGACCAAGGCACTGGAAGAATTTGTGGTTGAGGAGAGTTGCTAGTTCCTAGAGTATAGGAAGGAGCGAAGATAAGGAGCGAAGGAGAATCCCAAGTTAGACCCTCAGGACCCAAACTACTATCATCCAATATCTAGCCTTTCCTTCTTGGCTAAGATCTTTGCTCCTTCGAGTGGAGGAGTGGCCTAGTGGTTGGGGCAAGGCCGGAAGGTCGGGGGTTCAAATCCCACTAGAGGACAGCAACCTTGGGCCAGAAGGACTGGGGTTTCTAGTCCCACAGGTGCTCCTTGTGGTCTTGGGCAAGCCACTTAACTATTTTACAGGGAACATGGGCTATGGAGGGTTATCTCCAAGTTATAATGCCCTGTTCAATGTAATTTCAGTTTGTTCAATGTAAACCGCACTGATGCAGAATAGCGCGGTATATAAGAGAATGTAAATAAAATAAATAAATAAATAAAATAAGTAAGGTCCAATGTGTTCCCTTTTGTGTGGGTTGAGGCATGTATTAGTTGATCATACTTAGTGCAGACATTGCTTCAAGAAATGCTGTGGAGTACTTCTTTGATATGGCCGGAAGATTGAAGTCGCCGAAAATACAGAGTGGTCTAGTCCTTGTAGAATTTTATTTATTTAACAAATATTTCTATACCACGCTTTCCATTTGATCAAGTGCGGTTTACAAAAAACAATTTTCTGAATAATCCAACATTAACATTCAGTTACATGGAACAGGTTGAAACTATATACATAGCGGAATCTTATTCAAACAGTGAATGGTTGCAAACTAGATCAAGGGCTATGGGGAGGTCATCTGCACAAGAGGATGGGGCATGATAGAGTGCCATAGCTAAGTGTTTATTGGCAATCATAACGGTGTCGAGACTGTTGGAGTTGTGTGAAGATCTAGCCCAGATGAGACTGCCACCACCTCTTCTGCCAACTCTTGGACAATTAAAGATATCATAGTTTGGGAGCTTGAGTTGATTTGTAAGTACTGTGTCAGAATCAGTAAGCCACAATTCAGTAATAAAGAGAATGTCTAATTTATAATTTTCAACATAGTCACCAATATTGGCCATTTGTTCTGGATAGATCTTGCATTTATGAGCATACAAGTTAGATGTTTCTCTTCTGGAGATCTTCGTGTAAGGGATTTTACTGGGGGCTGGCATATGATATGAATGAAATGTTGATGTCTTAACATATGTGGCAATCTTAATGTGGAGAATCCATCTTCTTGTCTATTACGACAATGCCATGTATAGTGGAAATTAGTCCCTGTTGTTGTGAGATAGTTCCAACAGGTATGATGGAATGGGCCAGACAGTATAGAAACAGCATGAAAGGAGTCAAGTTCGGCATTGTTAGTCTCGAGAAGGCACTGGTAGTACGTGAGCTGGGATTTATGGTGCTATTCTGGGTCAGACAGTGCGTAGTATAGAGGGTGGGAGAAGAGTGTCAAACGCAGAAAAGCTAAAACAGTATAAAATATATTAAAGTGCAAGGACAGGAGACTTGCCGTGGTCTACACACTGGCAATAAAGTGTCAGCAATTGCAAAGTTGATACAATGGGAACAAGGGCATGTCTATCATAGCTATCTTGTAATGTAGGAAGGGCTACAATACAATGTGACAGAGCAATATAACAATGTAGCACGATTTATATGTTGGAGCTGGTCAAAAAGCTGAAACAATTATGAAGTTCACAAAGAGTAACGTACAATTTAAAGGGACTGTTTCTACAATTTATAATGGACAACGGTGTACAAAAGGGCTAGGTGAGTAAATTGTGTGCTATTAGAAATTTGCACGTAACTTACAGTCTGGGAGGACAAATCATCTGGGAGGATAAGCTGTATGTTCAAGGAATGGAAGTTCAGTGTAGATTGCTCTTGTGCTCCTGTCTCGTCCCCCACCTAAGGGCCATGCCAAAGAGCCCTCTGGCGAGGCCCTTAGGTGCGAGCCCCCCAGGTGCAGGTGCACCCGATGGTGTTGTAGATTTAAACTTGCTGCCAGTCTCCTGTTAGGCGCTGGGGCCGGCAATCGGGGAGGAGCAAGTCTTTGCACTCTTCTGCCTGACCGCGATCAGGAGGCTGCTGCCGCTGATGGTGCCCCCGGAGCAGTTCTGGCTCGTGCCCGATGGTGTTGCAGATTTAAACTTACTGCTGGTCTCCTGATAAGCCTGGGGCGGGTGATCAAGGGAGGAGCAAGTCCTCACGCTCTTCTGACTGCCTGCGAGCAGGAGGCTGCTGCTGATGGTGAAGGACTAGAAAGGGGACTGTTACTTCTGGAGAGAGATCTGCAATAGTGAGTATATACTTATGGGAATTTTCTGAAAGGAATTCTTTCTATTTTAAATTTAAAACACAGAAGAAAGCTTTCTGGTTAAATTTAGAACCCAGCAGAGAGCTTGTAGTTTAAATTTCAAAACAAGTTAGAGCCTAGCAGCAGCAAAGAGCTATCATTTAAATCAAATAAGAATATAGATTAGCACAAAAGGCAAAACAGGGTCAGTACTCTTTGAGCAGCAAATAAAGTCTTCTAGAGACCTTTACAAAGAGGCCTTCTACCTAGGGGGCAAGAGACCTGTGAAACCTTTTCAAATAGGTGTTAACACCAGGTGGCAGATCAAAAGGCCATTTTGAAGGACTCCTTCTATCCAAGCAAGGACTGTTAATCATCCAGGAAGTTGGTCACAGCTTACCTCAGCAGCACAGGCATAAATAGCTCAACCAGGGCTCTGTGATCCTCAGTCTTGAAGGACTAGAAAGGGGACTGTTACTTCTGGAGAGAGATCTGCAATTGTGAATATATACTTATGGGAATTTTCTGAAAGGAATTCTTTCTATTAAAGCTATTTAATCTGTGAACTCAGTATTTTTTGTTAAATCATTCAGGGCCTAGTAGCAGCAGTTTAAGTTTAAATTTAAAACATAAAAGAGAACTTTCTGGTTACATTTCATACCCAGCAGAGAGCTTGTAGTTTAAATTTAATAGTCACTCAGGGCCTAGTATCAGCAAAGTACTTTTAGCTTAAATTTAAAACACAGAAGAGAGCTTTCTGGTTAAATTTAGAACCCAGCAGAGAGCTTGTAGTTTAAATTTCATAATAAGAAAGAACCTAGCAGCAGCAAAGAGCTATCATTTAAATCAAATAAGAATATAGCTTATCTCAGCAGCACAGGACAGGGTACTGTGTAGCAGCCCTCTTTTAATAAGTGTTATTTCCCTCCCTCCCTCCCCACACCCACCCACCTCTGGGATAATCGTAGCTTTATAGGTACTTACACATCTTAAAAGACAGGAGGTGCTCTCAGGTGGAACTCGTTACCCAAATCAGTCATACACTAAGGACCTGAGATTAATTAAGCTTCAGGTGAACAAGGTATATTAAAGGTATTAGGTACAGTTTTATTGGTATAAATATCCATAGCAACCCTTAGTAAGTAAAGAACTTAAAGATCTAAACAAAAACAAACTAAGATGCAGACAGCAGTCCAGCAGCGAGATGGGGGCTTTCCAGTCTTTTGCATTGACTGTAACATGTATGATTTTCTCCCAGTTGGTGAGAGGTCTTATGTGTACTAGGTGCAAGGAGCTCTTTGCTCTCAGGGAACGAGTCCGTTCTCTAGAGGCTAGAGTAGCAGACTTGGAAAACATAAGAAAGGCAGAGAGGTACATAGACAAGACCTACAAGGATATAGTCCTGAAGTCCCACCTCCAGTCTGGCAGCATCCCTGTTGCCATGGAGGAGAGAGGTCACGTGAAAGGAGAGCATCGCCCGGGTGTGGCAGGAAGTGATCCTGTAACTAGGACCTGTCCTCCAGGTGATGTAAAACCCTCTTGCACCGAGGAAGTTTCTCCAGGGCCATGTGCCCATGAGGGAAGGGTTAGGAAAGCCGTTATAGTTGGTGATTCGATCATTAGGCATGTAGATAGCTGGGTGGCTAGTGGATGTGAGGATCGCCTGGTAACATGCCTGCCTGGTGCAAAGGTAGCGGACCTCATGCGCCATCTAGATAAGGTCTTAGATAGTGCTGGGGAGGAGTCTGCTGTCTTGGTACATGTCGGTACCAATGACATAGGAAAATGTGGAAGGGAGGTTCTGGAGGCTAAATTTAGGCTTTTAGGTAGGAAGTTGAAATCCAGAACTTCCAGGGTAGCGTTCTCCGAAATGCTTCCCGTTCCACGTGCAGGACCCAAAAGGCAGGCAGAGCTCCAGAGTCTCAATGCGTGGATTAGACAATGGTGCAGAGATGAGGGTTTGGATTTGTTAGGAACTGGGGAACATTCTGGGGAAAGGAGGGGCTCTTCCGAAGGGATGGGCTTCACCTTAACCGGGATGGAACCAGGCTGCTGGCATTGACCTTTAAAAAGGAGATAGAGCAGCTTTTAAACTAGATAATAGGTGAAAGCCGACAATCGCCCAAGAGCGGATGGTTTGGAATAATGTATCCTTGAAGGATACTACCAAAAGCAGAGAGGTTCCAAAAAAGAGTAAAGTAGCCCAAATGCCCTCGCGTATGGAGCAGAACGAGCTTAAAGATACCAAATTACCCATGTCTACTTATAGCCAAATTAATATGAATAAAATACAGTCTCTAAAATGCTTGTATGCAAATGCTAGAAGTCTAAAAAATAAGATGGGAGAGTTAGAATATATAGCACTAAATGAGAGGTTAGATATGATTGGAATTTCAGAGACATGGTGGAAGGAGGACAACCAGTGGGACACTGTGATACCTGGGTACAAACTATATCGTAATGATAGAGCTGATCAAATTGGTGGAGGAGTTGCGCTCTATGTTAGAGAGGACATTGAGTCAGAAAGGATTAAAGTTTTGCAGGAAACTAAGTTTGCTGTAGAATCTCTATGGATTGAAATTCCATGTAAAAATGGGAAGGGGATGGCAGTGGGGGTGTACATCGCCTGGCCAGAATGAACAAATGGATGATGAAATGCTCAAAGAAATCAGGGAAGCTAATAAAAGTTACAGAACAGTAATAATAATGGGTGATTTCAATTACCCCGGTATCGACTGGGTCAGTGTTATGGCAGGACATGCTAGGGAGATAAAGTTCCTAGATGACATAAATGACTGTTTCTTGGAGCAGCTGGTTCATGAACTGACCAGAGGGGAAGCCATATTAGACCTAGTCCTTAGTGGAACACCAGACCTAGTGCAAGAGATAAGGGTGTTGGGGCCACTTGGCAATAGTGATCATAGCATGATCGCCATTGATTTAATTAGTGGAGGAGGGATAGTAAGGAAATCCACAGTACTACCTTTTAACTTTCGAAAGGGAAACTATGATAAAATGAGGAAAATAGTTAAGAAAAAACTAAAAGGAGCAGCTGCAAAGGTTAAAGACTTACATCAAGCTTGGGTGTTGTTGAAAAATACTATCTTGGAAGCCCAGACCAGCTGTATTCCACGCTTTAAGAAAAGTGGAAGGAAGTCCAAAAAACTGCCAGCATGGTTTAAAGGTGAGGTCAGAGAGGCGTCTGTTGCCAAAAAAGCATCTTTCAGGAAATGGAAAAAAGAGCCAAACGACGAAACCTGGAACCAGCACAAGCACTGGCAGGTCAAATGCAAGGCATTGATAAAGCAGGCAAAGGCAGAATTTGAGAAGAAGCTTGCTGCGGAAGCAAAAACGAGAAATAAAGATTTTTTCAAGTACATTCGTAGCAAAAAACCTGTGAGAGAGTCAGTTGGTCCATTAGATGATAGAGGAGTTAAAGGGGCACTAAGAGGCGACAAGGCGATAGCGGAGAGACTGAATGAATTGTTTGCTTCGGTCTTTACTGAGGAAGATGTAGGGATGTTACCCATGACTGAAGTGGTATTTAAAGGATGTAGTAAAGGCTGTTAGTGTAGCTGGGTTTAAAAAAGGTTTTGACAAGTTCCTGGAGGAAAGGTCCATAAACCATTATTAAGAAGGGACCCAGGATATCAATGCTTGACCCAGTACAAGCATTGCGGAACCTGTGTCTTGGGGAATCTGCTAGGTACGTATGACCTAGATTGGCCACTGTTGGAAACAGGATACTGGGCTTGATGGACCTTGGTCTGACCCAGTATGGCATATCTTATGTTCTTATGTTATGTTCTTAAGTCAGGACAGCCTTCCATGACAAAGACGGCTGAGAAAATTGACAGAGTGAACCAGCTGGTGCGGAGTGATCACAGGTTGACGGTGTGGATGATAGCTGAGGAGCTCAGCCTGAACAGGGAGTTAGTGTGGACTGTCTTGATGCAGGAGCTGGGAATGCGGAAGGTGTGTGCCAAGATGATGCCCAAGCTTTTATTGGCTGACCAGAAGGAGCACCGGGTCAATGCTTGTCGAGACTTGCTAGAGAAGATCGGAGAAGATCCAGAGTTCATTGGCTGAGTTATCACAGGAGACGAGACTTCGGTCTTCCAGTATGACCCTGAAAGGAAGAGACAGAGCCTGCAGTGGAAGACTTATTGTTTGTTTATTGTTTATTGTTTACAGAACATTTGATATACCGCCCCCCATTACATCGGGGCAGTTTACAATAGGAATAAAACATTAGTAGGAAAGAGAAAAGAAATTACAACAAATCAGAGGAAAGGAGAGATGGAGGGAGGGTATAAAGATGGAAAGGAGAGTATGGATTATGGGATGTCATAGAGGGTCATGAAGGCGGAGGAGAAAAAATGGGTTTTGAGGAGAGAACGGAATTTAGGGTAGGATTCTTCTAGGCGGAGGGCCGTGGGTAGTGAATTCCAGAGGGAGGGACCGAGATAGAAAAAAGCTGATTTGCGGGTGGATTGGAGGTGTGCACGGGAGGGGGCTGGAAGGTGGAGGCGGTTGACATGAATGGACCGAAGGCTACGAGTAGGGATGTGGAAAGTGAGCAGATCAGAGAGGTATTGGGGCCTGTGGAGGTAGATAGCATGGTGTACTAGAGTGAGTATTTTGAAGGGAATCCGGAACTGCAGTGGTAACCAGTGGAGATGCTGTAGCAGAGGGGTGATGTGGTCGCGTGGGGAGGCGTGCAGGATCATCCGGGCAGCTGTGTTCTGGATTAATTGTAGGCGATGTAACTGATACTGGGGGATACCGGCATAGATGGAGTTACAGAAGTCTAGCCGGGTTATGACCAAGGAAAGAAGGAGGGTGGTGAGAGCTTGAGAAGACAGAAAAGGCCGGATTGCATGAATCTGCCTAAGGCAGAAGAAGGAACGCTGGGAAACATGGGAAATGTGATCATGAAAAGTGAGAGCGCTATCGAGAATGACACCGAGATAACGGAGTTTACAGACCGTGGAAATAGGGGTGCCGGAAAAGGAAGGAATAAGAGATGGAGCGGGAGAGCCGTGAGTGAACCAGATAGCCGCCGTTTTAGACACATTGAGAACCAAACAGTTAGAGGAGAGCCAGGAGGAAACTAAGGACAGGCAGGTCTCAAGGGGAGTGATATCAGGCTGGGATGAGGAAGTATGATGCAGAAGAAAGATGTCGTCGGCGTAATAGTAACCCGAGATCCCCAGCTGTTGGACAAGTAAGGACAAGGGGGCCAGAAAGATGTTAAACAACAGGGGGGCCAAAATTGAACCTTGTGGGACGCCACAAGTGAGGGGGAAGTGGTCAGTGGTGGAAAGGGCAGAAGTAACCGCAAATGAACGAGAGGATAAGAAAGAGTGAAACCAGCGATAGACAACACCACGAATCCCCGTATCCCGCAGTCGAGAAAGAAGAAGGGTGTGATCTACCAGGTCGAAAGCGGCAGAGAGATCGAGGGAAACAGCCAACGTGATGTTACCTTGGTCTTGGGTAGTGCGTATCTCATTCATGACTGCTGTGATGGTGGTTTCAACACTATACCCGGGGCGGAATCCAGATTGCCGAGGGTGCAGAAAGTGTGTGGAGTCCAGGTGGTGAGAAAGTTGTGAGAAGACTACCTTTTCTAGAAGCTTAGACCCAAGAAGGCATGCATGTCCAAATCAAGGATGAAGGTCATGCTGATCGCATTCTTTGCCCAGAAGGAAGTGGGCTGTCATGAGTTTGTGCCTGAGGGTCAGACAGTTAACCAGCACTTCTACCAGCAGGTCCTCAATCGCCTCCATGACTGGGTTTGGCGCAGCAGGTGGGCTCTGTGGAGAAACAAGTCGTGACTCTCCACCATGACAACGCACCAGCACACACCGCGTTCAGTGTGAGTCAGTTCTTGGCCAACAAACAGATCACAGCTCTTAACCATCCTCCTTATTTCCCATATCTCACACCGTGCGACTTCTGGCTCTTCCCCAGGCTGAAGACTGTGCTCAAAGGAACTTATTTCGTCCCTGTAGAAGAGATCAAGGCCACTGTGACAGGGAGCTGAGGGATCTCAAGCAGGAGGACTTTACCAAGTGCTTCCGTACATGGCAGAAGCGAATGCAGAAGTGCATGTGTGGTAGGCGAAGGCCTATGATCCATGGTGTCTGAAATGAGCAGACAGGCCTAACAAGCATGACCTGTAAATGAAGCCTGTGGAGAGGCCCATAGGAATTGCACATCCCCCAATATGCTGCTATTGTATAAATGAAGCTTAGCAAAGCATAATCAGCTTAGCTGCACAGAATTGAAACTCAGAAAATATAGAAAAATAAGTTTAAATACCACTGATAAGAAAGTACAGCTGCAAAGAATTTAATTAAAACTGCTGACAGAAAGGTTACAGTGCCCTGCTTCCCCACATGTGCTAACTAGTTAAATGGCCTTGGAGGAGAAAAGTAACGAAGTTGGTGAACTGGCCATTGTAATTGGGACTAGAAGGGGGGTGAGCAGGTGCTAAGCCCAGTCAAAGGACATAATTGGATAACCTTATCAATACCGGGACCAATAGAAGGGGTACGGGAGGTTACCGGGACCAATGAAATGTTTTCTTATACCTAGAATGGAGAAGAAGTCTATAAAAGTTGTTGTTTTGCTAGAAACCATTGCTCAGCCATTTTGAATTTGATTCTGCTTGAGACTTGTGCACAAATAAATGATTTGGACCTTCTGAACAGACTCCTGGTATCATTGGTTTGTCTGCGCTCTGCTGCTACACATGAACTCTGGGGGGATTACTTTGAAGAGGACAATGCATAATATTGTGGCAGGTGCAGGCCTGTGACCCACGGTGTCTGACATAGGCAGGCCAGCATGGCTAGCTTGACCTGTAAATGAGGCCTGTGGAGAGGCATATAGGATTGCACATCCCCCAATATGCTGCTATTGTAAGATAGAACTCAGTAGAAGTATTGAATTAGCTTAGGTAAGCAGAACTGCAGAACTGAGAAATGGAAAAATACAGAAAAGACATGTTTAAAAGTTACTGATAAGAAAAAGTACATCTGCAAAGAAATAATGAGGAGTGCTGACAGATGAGTTACAGAACCTTGCTCTTCTGCATGCACAAATTGGGTCTATAACCTTGAGAGTGTGAAAGTAACAAGTTGATGAACTGACCATTGTAATTGGGACTAGAAGGGGGGCATGCAGGTGTCATGCCCACAGAAGGGACATAATTGGATAAACTTATCAGTACCGGGACCAATAGAAGAGGTACGGAGGTACGGGAGGTTACCGGGACCAATGAAATGTTTTTCTATACCTAGAATGGAACAGAAGTCTATAAAAGTTGTTGTAATGCTAGAAAACTTTGCTCAGACATTTTGAAATTGACTTGCTTGAGACTTGTGCACAAATAAATGATTTGGACCTTCTGAACAGACTCCTGGTATCATTGGTTTGTCTGCGCTTTGCTGCTACATATTCCTTGGTGCGTTGGCCGGGAAGTTGTGGAATCAAAGTGTATATAGGGCAATATACCACGACTTTCCGCCTCTATAGGCTTGGTCCTGCCGGGATCGCGCCCTTCCGACGAGGGCTGCTCCCTGGCGCCACCGGTCCCTTGTATCGGAGGGAGCTGGTCGGACTTCGGCGGGTGCCGGGCCCGGTTGGAGCCAACGCCTCGAACCCGAGTGAGGGGAGTCCGAGGTCCAACTCATGCGCCTGCTTGGGAAGTTTGAGGACCGGATCCGGTGAGTATAGTTTTGATTTTGGGTCTAGACAGAAATAGAAAGAGCAGTACTGCCATTGGAATTTGGAATTTGTAATCTCGAGATATTGGGAATTGGTAAGAGAGCATGATCGACTCTCCAGGAAGAGCCGAGTAACCCGGCATGGGAATTCGCTGGGTGAAACCCTCCTCCTTTTTGTAATTGGGAAAAGACTAGTCAGAACAGAGAGAAACGAATGCATTCTGGGATACGTTGCTAGCATGATTGTGTGAACGAAGTGTGAATGAGAGGTCTGGCAGCACGGACCAAGTGAAGGCGGACCCCTGAGTAGCGCATTTCCTGACCGGGCGACCGCGTTCAGGTCGCGAAAAGGGGGAAGCGATTGTCGTCTTGTCTTGTTATTTGTATTCCCTATACGTTTCCAGGGCCGTGAGGACCCCTTACCCACGGTCCGCCCTCCTTTTCCCTTCTGTCTGTTGTTGCGCGCACACATCGAAATGGGAGGGGTGGGGTCTACTAGAAACACTCCATTAGAATGTATGATCGCACATTTTAAAGAGGGATATTCAGGAGATTATGGTATTAAAATGACAGCAGCCCGTTTGCAGATTTTGTGTACTAGGGAGTGGCCCGATCTAGACCCCATCTGGCCCCGAGAGGGAACGTTCAATGTAGAGATTATTCAGTCAATACACCGTAGAGTGCGGGTAGCGCACCCCGATCAGTACCCCTAAATAGATTCCTGGTTAAGTATTTGTGAAGATCCGCCCACCTGGGCGCAGCGCTGTTATGAGGAACAGTGCAGAATAATGTTAGCGAGAACAGATTCTAGACAGAAAACGGAACAGCCTAGAATGAAAGAGCAGGATAAGAAAGCCAAGAAGAAGCCCATCTTGGTAGATCCTGATTCCCCAGAAATAGTCCTCAGGCAGCCCCGAACCCCAGGTCCCGTAAGAGTAGCCCGGCGTCCTGCCCCAGAACCCCAGAGACGGCCAGAGCCGAGGCGGGACCCAACCCCTGATCCCCCTCCTGGAGGAGAGAAAGAGGAAGACTTAGTGGAAAGAGAAGAGGAGGACATAAAAGGCGAGTCAGAAGTGGAGATAGAAGAAGGAGAAAGAGAGAATTCCCCAGAAGAGGAGGACAGTGTACAAATAATTGAGAAAGCCAGCGCTAGCACTAGCACGCCAGTGAAAGAGAAACCCAAAGCAAAACCTGTTGAGAAAAAGAAAGTGACTCCTGCAAAGGCAACGACACTAACCCTTAGATCCCAAAAGACGCCTGTGACAGCCAAACTGTTTCCCTTACGGCAAGTCCCGGGAGTGCCCGTAAAGAATGATAATGATGAAGTGGTAGCGGGACCCCTAACTTATGTATATATCCCTTTCTCTACAACTGATTTGTTAAATTGGAGGTCGCATTATGCCTCCTATACTAGTAAGCCCCAGGAGCTGACAGAATTAGTAACTAGTATTATGGAAACTCACCAACCCACTTGGCCAGATTGCCGTCAGCTCCTGACCACCCTATTCACTACAGAAGAACGAGCGAGAATTAGAAAAGCAGCTATTGAGTGGATGGCAGAAAACCCTGTAGCTCCGGCACAGGGGCAGAATATAATAGACCGTCGGGAAGCAGCTCAGAGAGAATTCCCGAATGAAGACCCCCAATGGGATCCAAATACAGATGAAGGATCCACAGCCCTAGCCCGTTTTCGCCAAGGCTTTTTACAAGGCCTGAAAAGGGGGGGCCAAAAAGCTATGAACCTTTCCAAAATTGCAGGAGTTATCCAAGGGATAGATGAGAGCCCAGCAGATTTTTATGAAAGATTAACTGAAGCATACAGAATGTATACTCCCTATGATCCCGAGGCACCAGGAAGTTTATGTATGGTGAATTCTGCTTTTGTAAACCAGTCTCAACCAGACATTAGACGTAAATTACAGAAATTAGAAGGGTTTGCGGGCATGAATGCAACACAGTTATTGGAAGTCGCTCATAAAGTGTATGTGAATCGTGATACTGAAAGACAGAGAGAATGTGATAGAAAGATGAAGAAGAAAGCTGATTTTTTGGCTGCGGTCATAGTTGAAAAGAAAAGGGGAGGTGTCCCTAGTCGAAGGAGCAGAGGAAGAGGGCAGGGTCAAGGCGGAGGCCGGACCCAGAGACTAGGCGTGAACCAATGCGCCTATTGCAGAGAGGAAGGACATTGGAGAGATACGTGCCCGCAACTCGAAGACGCCCAGCAAGATGACGACAACGATCATCAGTGGCGAGAAGAAAGACGAGGCCGTCCCCGAGGCCGAGGAGGAGCCAATCGAGAACAATACCAGCGAGAGAGAGGAGGAGCCATTCAAGCATTGGCCACACCAGCCCATGATGAGGATGACGTGGATTAGGACAGACCGGGCTCCAAGTTTGCTTTAGGTCTCCAGGAGCCTATGGTCGGAATACAAATAGGAGACCAAATTATGAACTTTATGGTTGATACTGGAGCACAGCATTCAGTAATAGACAAAAAGATAGCCCCATTCACTACAAAAGCAGTCACCATTATAGGAGCAACTGGTGCCAAAGCCACAAAGTCTTTTCTTCAAAACCGAATATGCAGTTTAGGAGGACAGCAAGTAACTCATCAATTCCTTTACATGCCCGAATGTCCAGTACCACTACTGGGACGAGATATGCTAGCCAAGCTTCAAGCACAAATATCTTTCTCTGAGCAAGGAGAAATGCAAATGACAGTAAATTCCCAAGCCAAGCCAGCAGGAGTAATGCTGCTGACAGTTCCCCGAGAAGAAGAATGGAGGTATTACGTTGATGACTCCATCCAAGATACCTATTTTGAACAAACTTTAAAGAACATCGATGCACCACCTGGAGTATGGGCAGAAGGCAGTCCCCCAGGCCTAGCCAAGCATATAGCTCCAGTGATTGTAACCCTCAAGCCTAGTGCTACACCAGTGCACGTCAAACAGTACCCTCTCCCAAGAGCCGCAATTGAAGGCATTCATCGCCACCTACAAAGATTGCTCAAGTATGGCCTACTAAAAGTATGTCAATCCCCATGGAACACCCCACTTTTGCCAGTAAAGAAACCTGGGACAGAAGATTATCGCCCAGTGCAAGATTTGAGGAGAGTAAATGATGCAGCTGAAACCATACATCCAGTTGTACCTAATCCCTACACTCTTCTAGGACTGATACCTGCTGAAGCTACCCATTTTACTGTACTGGATTTGAAAGATGCATTCTTTTGCATAAGATTAGCCCCTGTAAGCCAAATATTGTTTGCATTCGAATGGCAGGACCCCATCTCTGGAAGAGGGGGCCAACTTACCTGGACAAGATTACCCCAAGGATTCAAGAATTCACCTACCATCTTTAGTGCTGCATTGAATCAAGACCTTTCAAGCTATCCAGTAGCCCCGGGGAAGAGAGTGCTTCTTCAATACGTGGATGATCTGTTGATAGCTGCCGTATCAGAAAGTGAATGTATACTAGCCACCAAAGATCTCTTGCAGTTACTAGATGAAGCTGGATACAAAGTTTCCAGAGCCAAAGCACAGCTATGCCAAAAAGAAGTGAAATACTTGGGTTTTCGTATTACCCAAGGAAGCAGAAGACTAGGCAGAGAGAGAAAAGAAGCAGTATGTAGAATTCCAACTCCAACAACCAGAAAGCAAGTCAGAGCCTTTCTGGGTGCGGCAGGATATTGCCGAATCTGGATACCCAACTTTGCCCAAATTGCCAAACCACTGTATGAAGCCACAAAAGGAGAAGAAAAGTCACCACTGGAGTGGGGACTTGAGCAGGATGCAGCCTTCCAGAAGTTAAAAGAAGAATTGATGTCATCACCAGCACTTGGACTACCAGATGTCCACAAACCTTTCCACTTGTATGTACATGAAGCACAGGGAAATGCCTTAGGCATGTTGACTCAGAAATTGGGAAATTGGGAGCGACCTGTAGCATACCTATCGAAACAATTGGACCCTGTGGCCAAAGGATGGCCACCTTGCTTGAGAGCAGTTGCAGCTACAGCGCTACTAGTGAGCGAAGCAGACAAGCTCACACTAGGACAGAACATACGAGTCACTGTGCCACATGCAGTCCTTGCCCTTATGGAACAAAAAGCAAATTATTGGCTCACCAATTCCCGAATGTTGAAGTACCAGAGCATGTTATGTGAAAACCCACAGATACAACTTGAAGTGAGCCATGCCCTGAATCCAGCCACCTTGATACCCATCAGTGAAGAACTCCCAGAACATGTCTGTATCGAAGTCATGGAAACTGTGTTCTCCAGTCGACCTGACTTAACAGATGTGCCTATAGACAATCCTGACCAGATCTATTATGTTGATGGGAGCAGTCTCATCCTTGATGGACGACGCTGTGCCGGATATGCAGTCGTCACTCAACACGAAGTAGTTGAATCATCAGCTCTAGCCTCAGGCACATCAGCCCAGAAAGCCGAATTGATAGCACTCACCAGAGCATTGTTGTTAGGAGAAAAACTTGTGCTAAATGTATATACAGATTCCAAATATGCCTTCACCACCTTGCATGCCCATGGAGCTCTCTATAAAGAAAGAGGACTCATCACATCCGGAGGAAAATCAGTCAAATATGGTCCCGAGATATTGATGTTACTTGATGCAGTTTGGGCCCCAACACGTGTAGCTGTCATGCATTGTAGAGGACATCAAGCAGGAAAAGGAGAAGTTGCCCGAGGAAATAGATTTGCAGATGCCTCAGCCCGACAAGCAGCTATGACAGGACAGAATGCCCCACAAGCTATGCCAATGCAAGCAGCATTGTTTCCAGTACCCTTGAATCTATGGACCCCACGATATACCACCAAAGAATTGGATTACTATTGTGACCGAGAAAATGGAGTACTGAGAGATGGATGGATTGAGCTGCCACCAGAAGAGGGCAGTCAACCTCCAGGACGAATAGTAATTCCTGAACTATTAGGACCATCTTTTGTCAAAGCTTTTCACGAAGCCACCCACTATGGGAAGAGTGCTATGGAAAAAGCACTCAGACCACATTTCTACATCCCTCTGATGACAACCATATCAGCCTCAGTAGCACGTCAATGTGTAACTTGTGCCAAAAATAATGCCAAGCAAGGCCTTATTACAGCACCCCGAGTTCAGTCAGGAGGTGTCACCCCCATGCACAACCTCCAAGTTGATTTTAACGAAATGCCAAAAGCCAATGGATACCATTATCTACTAGTATTAGTTTGTACTTTCTCTGGGTGGGTAGAAGCATTCCCAACCAGAACTGAGAAAGCCCGAGAAGTTACCAAAGTCTTAATGAGAGAGATTGTCCCCAGATTTGGAATCCCAGCAGTAATAGGGTCAGACAATGGACCCTCATTTGTTTCCCAAGTTACTCAGCAGTTAGCAAAAGCCTTGCAGATACAGTGGAAACTCCACACTGCATACAGACCCCAGAGTTCAGGGAAAGTTGAGCGAATGAATCGTACTTTGAAAGCCCAAATGTCCAAGCTTTGTCAGGAGACACACTTGAAATGGCCCCAAGTGCTCCCCATAGCTTTACTCAGAATACGCTCAGCCCCTGTAAAGTCAACAGGATTTTCCCCTTTTGAAGTTTTGTATGGTAAACCCCCACCAATAGTGCAGGGAGTCAAAGGAAGTTTAGCCCAGATTGGTTCAGAAGTAACCAGACAAGAACTCCTAGCTCTTAGTTTTGTTCTGCAGACTCTCCATACGTGGATCCAAGACCAGTTGCCTATCAACTTGACGGAACCCTTGCATCCCTACCAGCCTGGAACTTCGGTGTGGATCAAAGATTGGAAGAAGATACCGTTGGAACCCCATTGGAAGGGACCGTACACCGTCATCCTGTCTACCCCAACTGCAGTAAAGGTAGCCGAGATCGACGCCTGGATCCACCACAGCAGAGTCAAGCCCGCCGCCGATCCTGAACCAGAGCAGTGGACAGCAGAGCAGCATCCTGATGTACCCTTGCGAGTTACTCTGAGACGGCAACCAGCAGCATAGACACTTCATCACAAGTGCTTTGCAGTAGCCAAGTCTTTCGAAGAGGATTGCTGTTTTCCATGCAGCAACAGTTTTGTTTCAACGAACCCAATTTGTGTGTGATTTGACACACTACTTTGAGACTACATTGACTAAGCCAGACTTCACAAGCCAACTGAAATTGCTAATAAGTTGGTTAATGTGTACTGGACAACTTGAGGATCTTCAATCAACACTCAGCACCCGTTAAATTGCTTCATTAGCAAACGGGACGAAGAATAAAAGACCGTCGTGATCAAGATCAGCAAGCTGAGGATTCAGAAGAACTCCAATCAACATCAACATGTATCTTTGTTTTTGCTTTGCCTTGGTTGCCTTCTTTGGAGGTTTTGAACTGACTTATGCTTTACCTCCATGCACTGCTTGCATAACGTCTACTAGAACTGGACTGAAAGTAACTCAGACTTTGCTTTACCATTCTTACTATACCTGCAAGGGAACAGTAACTCGGTGTATCTATAACACCACTGAACTAAATGTTTGCACTCATGGCAAAATCAAAGCATGCTATAATCCGCATCAGAATCCATCCTATTACACGTTGGAAATAAGATGGAAGGATGCAGATGGACCTATATTAGCTGCTACACCACCACTTAAGGACATTACTAAACCTGCTGTTTTGAATTTTGATGCATGTAATGCCATTAATAGAGATAGTTATTCCACCTGTGGTACATGGGAGAAAGCGTATCGAAATGACCATAAGTACATGTGTCCAGAAGGTGCCACAGGATGGAGAAAGTGTACAGGGAAAAAGGAACCAGGCTATAGTACTGCCCCAGCGGCAGATTACTATTGCCCGTATTGGGGATGTGTTTTTTATGCTACCTGGAACACTGGTATAACTGATGAGAAAATAGATAAACGAATGGCTACTCTAACCAAGCCAACCACAAATGATAAATGTCAGAAAGATGCTTGCAACCCCTTACACTTGCGTGTACATAATCCCCATGCATGGAAACAAGGATACAAGTTTGGTTTACGCATTGCTGGAGGAGCAATAGATCCAGGGACCATTGTGTATATCAGATTGAATACTCAAGCCCACAAGTCATCTAAATATCATATTCATAATACTTTTTATGAAGCTATGCATGTAAATAAGTTTGAGATCCCTCACCCTTCACAGAATTTGTTTCTAGAATTAGCCGGAGCAGTAGTATCTAGTCTTAAGATCACAGATTGTTATTTCTGTGGCGGAACCCAAATGGGAGACCAATGGCCCTGGGAAGCCCAAGAATTGAATTATTCCATGATTTACAATCAGACTGAATTACACAAGACTACCAGTGAATGGGTGTTAGCGCACTCAATCGTTGGACGTCTTTGCTATGCCAGAACTGGACCCCAGTTCACCCAAAAGGTAGGACAGCTGGTCTGTCTTAGCCAGAAATACTATAATGCCACGACCAAAAAGACAGCTTGGTGGTCAGGAATTAGACATCCTGAACCTCCTAACCCATTAGCTAGATTTCCTGAACTTGCAGGTCTATGGACTAACCTTGCCAAAGTCCAAGCCTGGCAAGCCCCACCTGGCCTATATTGGATCTGTGGAAACCGAGCATATGCACAACTCCCGCCACACTGGGGAGGAGCATGTGTTCTAGGAACCATCAGACCTTCTTTCTTCCTGTTAAACACTGAACATGGAGAACAATTAGGATACCCTGTATACACTACCCACAGACACAAAAGAGCATTGAGACAGAAAAGAGAAGCCTTACAGATAGGCAAGTGGGAGAAGTGGCAAGGTGATGATTGGCCACCAGAAAGAATTATTGAGTATTATGGACCTGCCACTTGGAATGATGATGGTATGTACGGTTATCGTCATGGCCGGCCCGTCCATTGAGCAAGAATGTTTTTTGCACAGGGCCCCGCGTTTCAGGGGGCCCCGCGCAAAAAACATCTTGCATCCCAGATTCCCAAAGTTTAAAAAACAAACAAACAGAAACCGGCTGCTGCTGCCGCTGCCGCCGTGGCAGCGGCAGAATGGAGAGGGGCCCATTTACAGTCCTTACCACCCCCCCCCCATCAGCCCAGCTAAGTTAAAAAAAAATAAAAAACCAGAAACCGGCTGCTGCTGCTGCTGCCGCCGTGGCAGCGGCAGAATGGAGAATCCCGCGGGGCCCCCCTGTCCTGAAGTCTTCTATGCGGCCTCCGTCGGCTGTCAGAGCTGCGCGAAGAGAGAGAGTTTCTCCTCTCGCAGCTCTGTTAATCACGCCGCGGGGCTGATGGGAAATCCCATCAGCCCCGCGGTGGGATTAACAGAGCCGCGAGAAAGGGAAACTCTCCCTTCGCGCGGCTCTGGAAAGCCCGCGCTGAGGCCGCTTAGAAGACTGCTGGACAGGGGGGCCCCGCGGGATTCTCCATTCTGCCGCTGCCACGGCGGCAGCGGCAGCAGCAGCCGGTTTCTGTTTTTTTTTTTTAAACTTAGCTGGGCTGATGGGGAGGGGGGGGAGGGGTAAGGACTGTAAATGGGCTGATGGGGGGGGGGTAAGGACTGTAAATGGGCTGATGGGGAGGGAGGGGGGGGTAAGGATTGTAAATGGGCTGATGGGGAGGGAGGGGGGGTAGGACTGTAAATGGGCTGATGGGGAGGGGGGGTAAGGACTGTAATGGGGCTGATGGGGGGGGGGGTAAGGACTGTAAATGGGGAGGGGGGGTAAGGACTGTAAATGGGCTGATGGGGAGGAGGGAGGGGGGGGTAAGGACTGTAAATGGGCTGATGGGGAGGGAGGGAGGGGGGTAAGGACTGTAAATGGGCTGATGGGGAGGGAGGGAGGGGGGGGTAAGGACTGTAAATGGGCTGATGGGGAGGGAGGGGGGGTAAGGACTGTAAATGGGCTGATGGGGGGGGTAAGGACTGTAAATGGGCTGATGGGGAGGGAGGGGGGGTAAGGACTGTAAATGGGCTGATGGGGAGGGGGGGAGGGAGGAGGGGGGGGGTAAGGACTGTAAATGGGCTGATGGGGAGGGAGGGAGGGGGGTAAGGACTGTAAATGGGCTGATGGGGAGGGAGGGAGGGGGGGGGTAAGGACTGTAAATGGGCTGATGGGGAGGGAGGGAGGGAGGTAAGGACTGTAAATGGGCTGATAGGGAGGGGGGTAAGGACTGTAAATGGGCTGATGGGGAGGGAGGGAGGGGGGGTAAGGACTGTAAATGGGCTGATGGGGTGGGAGGAAGGGAGGGTTGGTAAGGACTTTAAATGGGCTGATGGGCAGGGAGGGGGGTAAGGAATGTAAATGGGCTCATGGGGAGGGAGGGAGGGGGGGGGGTAAGGACTGTAAATGGGCTGATGGGGAGGGAGGGAGGGGGGGTAAGGACTGTAAATGGGCTGATGGGGGGGAGGGAGAGGGGTAAGGACTGTAAATGGGCTGATGGGGGGGGGGTAGGACTGGTAATGGGCTATAGGGGATTCGGACTGTAAATGGGCTGATGGGGGGGGTTAAGACTGGGAATGGGCTATGGGGGGTTAGGACAGGTAATAGACTATGGAGGGGCTAAGACTGGAAATGGGCTGATGGGGGAAGTTATGACAGGTAATGGGCTATGGGGGGCTACGACTACAAGTGGGCTGATGGGGGGATTAGGACTGGAAACGGGCTATGGGGCGGTGGGCTAAGACTGGAAATGGGCTGTGGGGGGCGTTAGGACTGGTAATGGGCTGTGGGGGGCATTAGGACTGGTAATGGGCTATGGGGGGGGGTTACAACAGGTAATGGGCTATGGGGAGGTACGACTACAAGTGGGCTGATGGGGGGATTAGGACAGGTAATGGGCTGATGGGGGGTTACAACAGGTAATGGGCTATGGGGGGGCTAGGACTACAAGTAGGCTGTTAGGGGGTTAGGATTGGTAATGGGCTGTGGGGGGCGTTAGGACTGGTAATGGGCTGGGGGGGTTAGAACTGGTACTGGGCTATGGGGGGGTTACAACAGGTAATGGGCTATGGGGAGCTACGACTATAAGTGGGCTGATGGGGGGGTAGGACTGGTAATGGGCTATAGGGGATTCGGACTGGAAGTGGGCTGATGGGGGGGTTAAGACTGGGAATGGGCTATGGGGGGTTAGGACAGGTAATAGACTATGGAGGGGCTAAGACTGGAAATGGGCTGATGGGGGAAGTTATGACAGGTAATGGGCTATGGGGGGCTACGACTACAAGTGGGCTGATGGGGGGATTAGGACTGGAAACGGGCTATGGGGCGGTGGGCTAAGACTGGAAATGGGCTGTGGGGGTTGTTAGGACTGGTAATGGGCTGTGGGGGGCATTAGGACTGGTAATGGGCTATGGGAGGGGAATACAACACGTAATAACAAAAGTCGCGTAAATAATACAAGTGGGCTGATGGGGGGATTAGAACAGGTAATGGGCTATGGGGGGGTTAGGACAGGTAATGGGCTGATGGGGGGTTACAACAGGTAATGGGCTATGGGGAGGTACGACTACAAGTGGGCTGATGGGGGGATTAGGACAGGTAATGGGCTATGGGGGGGTTAGGACAGGTAATGGGCTGATGGGGGGTTACAACAGGTAATGGGCTATGGGGGGGCTAAGACTACAAGTAGGCTGATAGGGGTTTAGGACTGGTAATGGGCTGTGGGGGGCGTTAGGACTGGTAATGGGCTGTGGGGGCGTTAGGATTGGAAATGGGCTGATGGGGGACTAGGACTGGAAATGGGCTGATGCAGGGACAAGAAGGGAGCAGATGCTGGGTGGGGCTGGAACTAGAAAGGAGCTGATGTTGGGGGAGGATTAGAATGGGATGGAGCTGGGAGTGAAATGGAGAGGGAAAAATATTTTGCGTGGGAGGGAAGACAAATCTACAATTGGCCGGATATTGGGAGAGTAAGTGGGGATTGAGGATGGAGGGATAAAATTTGAGTGGATGAAATAGGAATGAGGAAAGAGCAAAAGGAGAAAGATTAGTATGTTAAAGCAGATGTAGAGAGAGAATGGAAAAAAAAAAACAAGAAGACAGAAGAAAGGACAAATGGACAGCAGATGGAGAGTTAGCAGAAGACACGAAGAAACCAGAAGAAAGTGGCTGGAACAATTGCAACTGAAAAAAAATGCACAAAAGGTAGAAAAATATCTCTTTATTTTGAATTTATTAACTGGAATATGTCAGCTCTGGGAAATGTGCATCATTAATTTTTGCGCTTTGTTTAGTACAAGAGGAAATTAATTTATAGTTTTATTTCTACGGTGTTGTTGTATATTCCAAGTTTGGCTTTTGGGGTTCCCAGTTTAATTATTGTCTTCCTGTTTCTAAATTGTGATTCCTTGTTTGGTGATGATCTATGTTCTGCACGTGTAACTGAGCTGAGGTATTCTGTTTATGTAATTCCTATTTGACATTGCCACTTGTTCTTTCCCCAGTAGGTCATGTATTATTGTTCTCTGAAATGTATTGGTTTAATATTTGCAGTGTTGCCTTTTGATAGTTAGGGTATGATGCTTTGTGAGTCCTGGTAGTGCTGTTAGGATACGGCAGGTTTGCTATGGGTTCTAAATGGGCAGTGTTTGTAGTAGTTCCTAATGTGCCTGGCGGTTGGTACTGGATTATAGTAATGTAGAAACCTTTTAGTCTTTCTTTATCCATATACTCATTAAGAGGCATGTTTACTAAAAGTTAGTAGTGTATGGTAACATTATGCAAATATTTATGCAAATGAGGCACCTTATGCAAATGAGGCCCCGCACCGAGTCTCCGCACATGGCCCCGCACCCCCCTTGGGCCGCCCCTGGTTATCGTACCCCAATTTATATGATTAATCGTATTATTCGCTTACAAGCAGTAGTTGAAATAATAACCAATGAAACTAGTCATGCTCTTACGCTCTTAGCTAGACAAAGTACTCAGATGCGCACTGCTATATACCAGAACCGCTTAGCACTTGATTATTTGCTAGCAGCTGAAGGAGGAGTATGTGGTAAGCTGAATTTAACTAATTGCTGTTTGAAAATAGATGATAAAGGTCAAGTAGTTGAAGAAATTGCTAAAGATATGCAAAGACATGCTTATGTGCCAGTACAGACTTGGCACGCATTGAAATTTCCTAACTGGTTTGCTAACCTTTTCTCTTGGCTGGGAGGATTTAAGACTTTCATTGTTTTAGTACTAATCCTTGTTGCTGTTATCTTTTATTACCATGTTTAATCCCATGTTGTATGCGTTCCATTCATAGTGCTATTGATACCACAGTAGAGCGGAAGACCGCAACTAAAATAATGGCTTTATACAAAGCTAGTCCTAGTAGAAATCCTTCAATCATGATGTGATTCTTCTAAAAAAGTGATTTAATTCTCACACCTTATTGAGTAATAGGGTGAGATTAATCAAAGGGGGGAATGTGGCAGGTGCAGGCCTGTGACCCACGGTGTCTGACATAGGCAGGCCAGCATGGCTAGCTTGACCTGTAAATGAGGCCTGTGGAGAGGCATATAGGATTGCACATCCCCCAATATGCTGCTATTGTAAGATAGAACTCAGTAGAAGTATTGAATTAGCTTAGGTAAGCAGAACTGCAGAACTGAGAAATGGAAAAATACAGAAAAGACATGTTTAAAAGTTACTGATAAGAAAAAGTACATCTGCAAAGAAATAATGAGGAGTGCTGACAGATGAGTTACAGAACCTTGCTCTTCTGCATGCACAAATTGGGTCTATAACCTTGAGAGTGTGAAAGTAACAAGTTGATGAACTGACCATTGTAATTGGGACTAGAAGGGGGGCATGCAGGTGTCATGCCCACAGAAGGGACATAATTGGATAAACTTATCAGTACCGGGACCAATAGAAGAGGTACGGGAGGTACGGGAGGTTACCGGGACCAATGAAATGTTTTTCTATACCTAGAATGGAACAGAAGTCTATAAAAGTTGTTGTAATGCTAGAAAACTTTGCTCAGCCATTTTGAAATTGACTTGCTTGAGACTTGTGCACAAATAAATGATTTGGACCTTCTGAACAGACTCCTGGTATCATTGGTTTGTCTGCGCTTTGCTGCTACAATATCTCTGTAGATTTTGTAATAAAACATTTATGGGATAGTCTCATTTCTTTTTTGTCACACTTCCTATAACAGCAGACAAAGACCAGTATGCTGTAATTTGATGTTGCATTTTCTCGGCTTGTTGCCCTTTTCTGGGCAAGATTTTTTGTTATAATTAAATTGATATAATTGCATAAATAATAAAAAAAACAATTTTACTGACCACATTTTTGTGGTATTTTGGTAGAATTGATTGCCAGCTGACAAGGGAGCCATGTACTGCAGATGCAGTAGCAAATGCCTCTTTCTGCTGGCCTGTGGGCTTTTTCTGTAATTGACATGCCGTTAGTTTACTGCAACACAACGAGTACAAATGCTTTTCAGGGTGTGCATATAGGTGGCAGGGCCGGCAGGGGCTTTGACCTGCACTTTTTGGGGACGGGGCAGCGTAGTGACCTGCAATCTAAGGGGGCGGGCAGGGCGGGGCTATGATCTGCACTGAGGGGAGGGGACGAGGCGGTACGGTGACACTGAGTTGGTGGGGGCGGTGACTTGCACTCTGAGGGGGCGGGGCGGGGCGGAACTGTGACCACTGAATGGGTGGGAGCTGTGACCTGTACTGAGTGGGAGGGGCGGGATGCAGTGGCTGCATTTGTGTTAATAGGACCGTAGGCGCTAGAGTCCATCGCGTGATGACGTTACACTGTGCTAATAAACGTCCGAAAAGGAGGTTGTACCGGGCACCGCCCACACACAGACACAGCGAGTTGATTGGTTGTTCAGTCTGGCGTTGGTAGCTATGGTGATAGGACTATGGTAACGGATAGAGTCCAAATCTCCTAACGCGCGCCATCTTTTAATTTGGCGAGGCGGCTAGCGGGGCCCGGGCAAGCTGAGCGCCGCGATCCGAGCCGAAGTCCGTCCGATTGAAGCAGATTCCGGCTACACATTTAGGGCGCGGTGGCGAATATTTCTGCAGAGGAAGCTGGAAAGAGAGAAGCGCGGGACTAGAGAGACAGACAGACAGGCAGACCGTGCTATAGTGGAAGGGGGACAGACGGACACAGAAAGCTACAGGCGAAGGGAGACGGATTGATAGACAGACATGGTGAGCTGTAGAGCAAGTTAGATGGACAGAGAGACGGATAGGCCCTGAGCTACAGGAGAAGGGGGACAGACGGACATAGTGAGCTACAGGAGAAGGGGGACAGAGGGACATAGTGAGCTACAGGAGAAGGGGGACAGACGGACATAGTGAGCTACAGGGGAAGGGGGACAGACAGACATAGTGAGCTACAGGAGAAGGGGGACAGACGGACATAGTGAGCTACAGGAGAAGGGGGACAGACGGACATAGTGAGCTACAGGGGAAGGGGACAGACAGACATAGTGAGCTACAGGGGAAGAGGGACAGACGGACATAGTGAGCTACAGGGGAAGGGGACAGACGGACATAGTGAACTGTAGGGACAGGGAGAAAGGACAGACTCTCAGCTACAGGGGAGGAGATGGATGGACAGACAGACGGGAAGGGAGACATTCTGACGGACAGACAGATATAGTGAGCTATAGGGGAAGGGAAAAGGACTGACAGACAGACATAGTGAACTATAGGGATAAAGACAGAAGAACAGACCCTCAGCTACAGGGGAGACAGACAGACAGGGGAAGGGAGACAGATAGTCAGTCATAGTGGGTTACAGGGGAAAGGAGATGGACAGATAGACCCTGAGCTACAGGAATAGGGAGACAGCGAGTCACAGGGAAGGGAGATGGATGGACAGCCAGCCAGACATAGTGAGCTATAGGGGCAGGGAGACAAAGAATGGGTAAAAAAGCTTTATTAAATCAGACCCATGCTGAACTACAAATGTAGGGAGATAGACAGATATAGTGAATCTTAGTGGCAAGGAGACACAGACCCCATCATTACTATAATCATTTGTATAGCTCTACCAAGAACAATATATATAGGGCATTTAATGTAAAACGGTGGGGACAACTGCAGTGATTGAGGACTAATAGGATTGCATGTTAGGGAGCACCCACCCTGTAAGCAAAGAGAGGACCATGTGTGGGATGAATAGCATTGAGCCTTCCATATTTTGTTAGCCCTGGGTTATTGTATATAAGCGAACGCGAGAAATAGTTGATTCTAAAAGGAAAGAGCTGTTGAAAAAATACATTTGAAGATAATAAGAACTGAAACTAGATTTTTCACCAAGACTTCTTTGAATAGAAGGCAGGACTCCTGCAGTTTTTGTTTTTTGAAGCTTGACTTTTTAACACAATGGCACTATATGAGGTTTATTCTCACCCAACGTTGACTAAATATAAAACTAGCATCTGTTCCAAGGCTACTTTATTTATGTTGCTACTTTTGGTGTTAACCTACATCTCTCCATTGTTGGTGGCTTTTAGGAGTCAAGGTGAAGATTGATTAACTATATTTGTTATTTCTTTCTTTGTAGCTAGTTGTCAGAGTTGTGATATTCTTTTTGTCTGTTTCAGGGTTCTGGCTCAAACGAAGTACTTACGAAGAGCAGCCATCTATCCGTTTTCAGTATGAAGTGTTATTAATTGTTCTTACTGGTTCCAGTGGAAGTTATGCAGCTTGGAGCACATTTCCAAGTTTTAATAGCCTGCAGGGTGATAACCTGAGGATCCCCTTGGTGTCGGTAGGTTATGAAGATCTATCCTTGGTAGCTTAATATCAGAGCTGCTGCTGAAGGTTCAGTGATTTGAAATGGAAAGGGTGTCCCTTATCGGTCCTACATTTCAGTCCTCCACCACTGGGTAGTGCACCTCCTCCTGCAGCAGGGAGACTGGACAAGACAAACTTGTGACATCACCGGGTATATCCTGCTGGACTTCTCCCATCATCCCCCAGTGTGTCCAGTCTCCCTGCAGCGGGAGGACATAGTGAGCCTAGGTGCTGGGCTCACTTGTGAGGCAGATTAGCAACAGTTGGTCAGGATTTAATTTACTTGGTTAATTCTTTTGCTCCCTTTCTTTAGTTTGAATATTCTAAATTTTGACTTTACTTTTACAATTTGATTTACTTTGATTTAATTTAATTGAAATTTCATTTTAGACGTCAGGTTAGTGTTTTAATTTCAGGCTACCTGGCTTAGAGTACAGTGAGGTTCTGTCCCTTTAAAATTGACGTTCTGCGATTGGCCTCTCTGTTGGGGTTCCGTCGTTCACTCTGTGCCGGTAGTGATCTCTCCCCCAGGACTGTTCGGGGGAGAGCTCTCTGGATCACATCTGCCTTCTGGAGCTGTGCATGGCATCAGCTTTCCAGCGCGGCAGGAGCCTCAGGCTGTTGGAGGTTCTTCAGCCGGCTGGATGGTGTGCTCAGTGTCGGCTGCTCTTCACGGCACCGGGCAGCAGCGCGGTTTGACGGCATTTCGCCCCAGAGCTACAGCGGGGTGCTTGCTGGATTCCGACGCCGCAGAGGGGAGGCCCTCGAGCCCATAGGAGGGGACTTGGGGCGGTCTCTGAAGTTGTGGTGTTTGGCACCCAACGGTCATGCCTGGCTTTGGCGCCATTTTCCTCGCAAGGCTGAGGCCTCGCGGCAGAGGGCGGAGCGGACCGTGCTGGGACAAACTACACTGTTCTACGTTACACAGATAAGGAATTCATTGCTTTTAATTTATTTTCCATGTTCTTTTCGATTTATAATGCTATGTATTTTTTGTTTTATGGGTATTTTTGTTTTTTGGCTGTTCGCCTGCTTTCTGGCAGCTAGCGGCTTCTGTCGGATGCAGGGGGCAGTAATTGGCTTAGGGCCAGTGGCTTAAACTTGTTTAATGACAACATTTCCTTCCTTGGCTGTTTTTTTGGACGGGGTTATTCATAGCACATGGACCCGTGCTTTTTTGTGTTGGCGGAATTGGCTTGGACCTTTAAAGTAGCTCTACAGCCAGTTGCTTTAACGGTTCAGCTAAGCTCCCTAGTACATGCTTGCTGCTATAAATCCTTCTGGTAGAAAGGGTGTTAACCCTGAGCCTTTCTTATGTTCTGGGGGAAAGGCACAGGGGACTGTAATTGCTCTTTCTGACACTTGCACACTCCTTGGTCGGAGGTAAATCAAGTTGGCACACACCGATTAGGATGGCAGAAAGTCTTTTTTGCTTTTTCTTTAGGGCAATTATTTCCTTTGACAATGATATTAATGACAAGGGTTAAACTGTGAACCCAGGAGGTCTGTACGGGTGTCCGCGGCCTCCAGAAGGCAGATAGGGCCTTCCATTATGCCTTGCTGTGACCCAATGTAGTAATATTCAGGCTAGTCGCTGAAAGTCCGGAAGTATATGGGGCTTAGTGGTGTGTCCAAGGTTTAAAATCCTTTTCTGGGCTACCTGATAGCAGCTCTGCTCTTGAAAAAAAAAAAAAAAAAAGAAAGTGGGATTGCATTCATCTTGGATTCACACCAGCTAGAAACTGGGCTATAGTGCAATAATACACTGACCCTGTGATACTGGGGGATAATGGGTTCGAACCCCCTGTGTGCCTGGGGAATGAGGCTGCCTGGGGCAGTGGGCTGTCCCTAAGTCCTCTGGTGGCAAGGCTGCCGGTGTCTCCCGCCGCTATTTCTTTGCTTACGGGATTGCCGGGGGGGGGGTGCCTGGGGGTCTTCATAGCTCCCTTTCGCATGCCCTTCCCAGGAACAGAGGCTACCTCCCCGGCTCGTCGGTGGGTGAGTTTCTCTGTGTAATGTTGCAGAGGCAGGTAAGTCACACCGGTCTAGGGCCTGGGCATTCAGAGCTGAGCGGTGCGCGCTTGGCGGGGCCTTCTTCTGGTAAGGCTCGTGTTGGAGTTAGTGAAAAGGCAGACTGGATGGTGCTGTCTGGGGCTTAGCGCCCCGGGACTCTAGAAGGTGTCATAGCTAAAGTCAAGGCTCGCTGTCGGCGCCAGGGCTTCCGCCTAGGTTCAAGCGGGCTCTCTGCGCTGTTTGGTGACAGGAGCTGGTTCTCCGGTATATGGGGATCTGCATGTGATAGGTTCCCACCTTGGCTCACGCTTATATCTGGGGTGCATTCTCCATAGAGTGCGTCTACGGCTCTACGCTCAGGCTGTGTTCTCATGCTCAGGTATTTGTCCCGCAAGGAGGGTTGTCGATTGGGATAACTGGAGTAAGGTCTTCCTTCTGTTTCATGGGGTTTGCAGAAGCATGAGTGAGCCCGTCCTATGGGGCTAGTGTCGCTGGCACCAGTTTCCTCTCCCTTTGGCTTGGATCCCGGAGGCTATCTTCCCCTACGTCTCGGCTGTCCAGGAAGCTAGACCCCGGGTCCTCTAGAGGATACATTCTCCGCCTCCGCTCAATGCGGGCAGGGGGTCGCGGAAGCCAGGGGCGGACCAACGTCGTCCTGTCTTTCTTCTGCCTCGGTTTTCTAAGGTCACATGGTCCCAGTCCTTTCTTTGTTTGTCTATGCTGTGTTTCTCTCCTTCTTAAGGTGATCTACAGGCAGATGCGGTATGCTTCCCCTTGTCCCTGAAGGGATGCACAATTTCTGTCCTTTTGTATCTGTGGCGGTTCAAGTGGCTTTCTCAAGGCCAGATTGCTCGCCGTGGGGATCAGCATCCGCAGTCCTTCTGATCCTTCGTTGATGTACTTCAGTGGGATGTAACCTTTTGGTCGGCTGGCGATTTTTTTCCCCCCCGCTAGGCCTCTCCTTCCCCCCAGGGCATTGCTGAGCAGCACTGCGTCGAGGGGACTAGCCATGGACCATAGCGCTCGGCTCAGTCGGTTACATCCAAGGCGGCGACCTTTGGGAGGTTCCGGTCCTAAGCATACCGGCAGTGCTGTGTTGGGTTAGGCCAAGCTTCCTCGAGCCCAGGGGCCGTTTGTATTTGGGAGACGGTCCAGGGCTTAGGGTTTGTTAGTAGGCCAAGGCGATGACGTGGTTCCTCAGTGCGCATCTCAGAGCCAGCGCTGGGGTTCCGTAGGCTCCTATTCAAGGCCTTCCGTTACAAGTGCTACTGAGGTGCAATTCTGTTAGGTGGTTTGTGTCTTGTAGACCATTGGAGTTTGAAAAAAAAAAAAAAACAGCAAAACAAAACTCGAGTACATTTATAGTTGGCTCCACTTCGCCTTCTTAGGAGGTTATAGAGCTTCCTCCGGAACCTTGGCCAGCATTTTGTTAGACTCAGCTACGTTTCGGAGAGGCTTTTTGGCGCATGGTGCATGCGGTACACAGCAGGCCCTGTGGTCGTTCGGCCAGCTGGACCTTCCAGCGGTACGGCACGCATGGCAGGCGTTCGCCATCACAGTGACAGGTCGAGTGGTGTGAGTACTGTCCGACTCCGTGACTGTGGCCGACATCGATCGGCAGGGCGGAGCCCGAAGGGTGGCCTTGGTGGCCGGGGCGAAGGATCGACGTGCGCGGATTGAGCCTCGGATCTCGGCTTCTCGGTGGGCACGATGTGACGGCGGGTTGCCTTAGCAGAGTCCGAGTAACTGCCGGTGAATAGGAGTTGTATATGGAGGTGTTCGCAGGGCTCGGTCTCGGATGAGGACTGGCCATGTTGGATCGCATGGCGCCGTTGCAGTGGGTAACGGTGGATCGCTTATTTGTCTGGCGACATGGAAGAATGTAGGATAGCATGGACGCATTAGTGCAACTACAATAGTTGGCTGGTCTTCGTTCTGTCCTTCCCTCTAGAGCACTCTTAGGTTCAGTACTGCTGCATGTCAAAGCGCGTCGGGCAGTTCTTGCCTAAAGTGGGGCCATTGACCGGTTAAGTTTTAATGGTGTAAAAAAAAAAAAAAAAAAAAACCAGCCTGGGTGCATCTAGCGCATCGGTGAGACCGTGGGCTTGCGAAGAGAGCCATGGGCGACTTTAGTGCCGGGTTCCTTAAGATGGCGTCTTCTACAGGATGGGTTCGATAGAGTGGCGTCAAGGTCCTTGGGGAGCTCAGTTGGGAGCCATACCCTGCTATGGGGCATCAAGCCGGGAGTGGCTCGTGCGCACAGGTCAAGCTGGTACGCTTGCTCCGGTGGCTACCAGCCGGCAGCCTTGCGTAGACGCTGACAGCCGCCAGCGCTGCTCAATGTAGTTTGGGGGCATTGGCTGGCACGCTATTTCAGCCTTTGCGGCAGGCGTAGGTTATGGATTTCTTTTTGCGGGCCGTATATTGGTGGTCATCTGTTCAGCGAAGCGGATGTTGTGATTGCAGGCGTGGTCGTGGCAAACTCTGTTTTTGTCTTCCTTCAGAGCGGAGGTGGCTTGGCTGCCAGTTCTGTGGTTTTTGTCCATAGGTGGTTTTCCGTTTTCACTCAATTCCTTCCCTCCTGTCTCTGGATGGAATTCCGTTCTGCTTCGGTTCTTCGAGTCCACCTGTGGCCCTCCTAATTGCCAGTTTTGAGACTTACGCTAGAACACTTCAATCGTGCTCTGCGATTCTTGGACATTAGGTACAGTCGACATCGGTGTTTCAAGGGTCTCTTCGTCTGTCTGGCTGCTGCGGCTCCTCCTGCAAGGGGGAAGCGGCAGCTTCGGTTCCACGTCCGGTTGAGGTGGAGAAGTAAGAGGTTTAAATCTTGGTCATATTAACTGGATTCTCAGACCTTACATCACATCGCCGAGGCTCTGTGGTGATTTCTTTCCTGATCTGCAGATAATGGCTGCCTACTCAGTCATATAAAGGCACTATTGAGTGTACCAGCTGCCCTCTGGTGGCCATAGACCATAGCACAGGCACTTCCCGATTGGCTGTTTAACTGCCAGTCTATTTTTGTACATTCTAAGGTTTGCTAAACCTGTCCCTGTGAATTTTGGGCAGGAGGATATGTTTCTAGGGCGTTCGTTTCCAGTACGGTTGCGAGCGGGCTCTTCGGAGGTGCTAGCGCCGCTTGGTACACGGCGTCTGGTTGTCTTGCCAGTGTAGAGAGTCGGAGCGGACTCTCGGACGTTTCTTCATGGTTTCAGTAACACCTATTGCCTGGAGGACAGGCAGGGAATGGGGCCTGTTCGGTTGGGTGGCGAGGCGGCTGGAAAGGTCCCTCCCGAGGATTACTGCTCTGTTACATCCCAGTGGTGGAGGACTGAAATGTAGGACCGATAAGGAAATGGAAATTACACTTACCTGGTAATTGTTGTTCCTTGAGGGAGTACATTTCAGTCCTCATTCCCGCCCGGGGATAAGCAAATCAGACACAAGGTGTCGGGTTGGAGAGGGTTTCCGCTTCATAAGGCGGAAACGGGCTATGCTTTGTTGGTCTTCGTGAGAGCGCCTTTTCTTCCTTGGATCTTCCTTGGGCCTCCTTCCTTCGGGCTGTCTGTCCTTCTCTGGTTTGTGTTCAGGAGGTCAGTGGCAGGAAGGGGGGTGGTTTCGGCCCTTTATCTTAGGGCACTGTGGTTTAACTGTTGAAGTTTACGCATAGCATTGTAATTAATCCCTTAATGGGTCATTTGTTGCTTTCTTGAGTCTGCTTTGTCAGTAGGTCACTGGGGGATGATGGGAGAGGTCCAGTAGGATATACCCGGTGATGTCACAAGTTTGTCTTGTCCAGTCTCCCTGCTGCAGGAGGAGGTGCACTACCCAGTGGTGGAGGACTGAAATGTACTCCCTCAAGGAACAACAATTACCAGATAAGTGTAATTTCCATTTCATCTAGTTTGAAGATCATATATAGTGTGTGTGAGTATACATATATATTAGTGTAATCACATGTATATAAATCTGAATGTGGGTAATTCAAACTTTTTGTACATATTTCACTAGGTAGTGATTAATGGTAACTTCTTCAGGTTGCCTCAAAACCTGGTGCTAGAACTCACCCTATTTAGCCTAGTCATACAGTATCTGATCTGGATGGGGTATTGATATCAGCCTAACAATTTTTGTTGATGACATCAAGTTTTAGCAGTTTGCATAGTCTGTTCAAACAGACTCCTACAAGTGGATCTGGATATTCAAAGGAAATGTGCAGATCAATGTACACATTGTTTGCATGGTGGTGCATATAGATTGCAAACACAAATATGTAAGTTATTTTTGCTATTCCAAGGACATGGGCCACAGACTAGATGAGCTTCCAAAGCTAGAGGCAATGTTCCCTCCAAATGGGTTAGTTTTGTGCATTACATGTTATAAATGAACCTTGATTATAAGTCATAGTATGTTGCAGGAGATGTCAGTCTCCCAGATTTACTGTTGGTGCTTGTTTCAATGCTTGAATTGTGTCTCCTAGAGATCATAGGTGTAATTATATATAGGCGACACATCAAGATGTGCATGGAAATTGTTTTGTTTTTTTTTAGTTAGGCTAATGGCACCCAATACAATTAGAACAATTGCTGTATCTTTTTGCAAAATGATTTTGCTATTTAATTCCATTTGTAGGTATGTGAAGATCTTTCTTCACATGTATTGCAGAAGGATCATGTGATGCCGATACTTCTATTAGTAGGCCATGTAGTCTTTTTCTTCCGTTATGTTTTTACCTAGTTTGCCTTTCCATATCAACTACAATAGTCCCCTTTTTTTGCTTTAGACATCTTCTGTGTTTGTCCTATGCTTTCTTGAATTCAGATACTGTCCTCGTCTCTACTACTTCCACTGGGAGACTATTCCACGCATCTGCCACTCTTTCCATAAATAAATATTTCTGCATATTACTCCTGAGTCTATCCCCTTTCACCCTCATCCTGTGTCCTCTCCTAGCAGAGCTTGCATTCAGTCAAAAGAGGCTCTCCTCTTGAGCATTCATACCACGGAGGTATTTAAGCGTCTCTCTCATATCTCCTCTATCCTGCCATTCCTCTAACATATACATATTAAGATCTTTATTTTTTATTTTATTTTTTTTATTTTTAATTTTATTTTTATTAATTTTCAAAATAACATTACAAGTTAACTCACTTGCAATGGAAAAGGGGGACACTTCTGGAAATACAACACAGAAAAATTAACAAACATATAAATCAAAAAGTAAACCTCTTCACTAGCCCATAATATGGGGGATCCAAGAAATAAAACTAAACCAAACTGAGCAAGGAAAAACTGCAGACATCAAACAGCCAGATAATCAATACACAACCAAGGAGACCCGCTCATTCTCCCCCCACAGAACCCTTAGAATTCAAAAAGGAAATCAATTGAGAGGGATAAATAAAAATAAATGAATTACCTTGCAGCTTCACCAAGCATTTACATGGATACTTTAGGAAATGCAAACACCCAAGCTGAAGGACCTGCGGGCGCAGGACCAAAAACCTCTTACTGCGGCGGCGGGTTTCCCTAGCAAGGTCTGGAAAAATCCGAACAAGACACCCCTTAAAAAGCCTTAACAGCCATTCTCGGTCAGAAACTAAAGCAAAAGTAACTAAACAGGTTGCAAGTCTCACCATAGAAATATCTGATGTTTCTAACAACTCTGAACTGGTTAAAAGATAGAAAGCAGAGGGTAGGGCTAAATGGCCAATATTCCCAATGGAAAAAGGTGAATAGTGGAGTACCCCAGGGATCTGTACTGGGTCCGCTGCTTTTTGACATATTCATAAATGACCTGGAAAAGGGAATAACTAGTGAGGATATCAAATTTGCAGATGACACAAAACTGTTTAAAGTTGTTAAAACCCAAGAGGATTGTGGAAAACTGCAGGAGGATCTTGATAAATTGGAAGACTGGGCATCCAAATGGCAGATGAAATTTAATGTGGACAAGTGCAAAGTTATGCACCTAGGAAAGAACAACCCACACTATAGCTACACAATGCAAGGCTCCACATTAGAAACCACCATCCAGGAAAAAGATTTAGGAGTCATTGTGGATAACATGTTAAAACCCTCCGCCCAGTGTGCAGCGGCCCCCAAGAAAGCAAATAGAATGCTAGGTATCATAAGGAAAGGGATGGAGAACAAAACAAAGGATATTATAATGCCTCTGTATCGCTCCATGGTACGACCGCACCTTGAATATTGTGTGCAATTCTGGTCACCGTATCTTAAAAAGGACATAGCGTTATTAGAAAAAGTACAGAGAAGAGCCACCAAATTGGTGAAGGGGATGGAAGGATACTCCTATGAAGAGAGGCTAAGAAGGTTAGGGCTCTTTAGCCTGGAGAAGAGACGGCTGAGGGGAGATATGATAGAGGTCTATAAATTAATGAATGGAGTGGAACGGATAAACGTGGATCAATTGTTTACGCTATCATAGTATAGAAAGACTAGGGGACATGTAATGAAGCTACAGGGTGAACTATTTAAGACAAATAAGAGAATATTTTTTCACTCAACGTGTAATCAAACTCTGGAATCTGTTACCGGAGGATGTAGTAAGGGCTGTTAGTATAGCTGGGTTTAAAAAAGGTTTGGACAAGTTCCTGGAGGAAAGGTCCATAAACCACTATTAAAAAGGGACCCAGGATATCAATGCTTGACCCAGTACAAGCATTGTGGAACCTGTCTTTTGGGGATATTGCTAGGTACGTATAACCTAGATTGGCCACTGTTGGAAACAGGATACTGGGCTTGATGGACCTCGGTCTGACCCAGTATGGCATGTCTTATGTTCTTATGAAACATTTAACTCATCAAATTGCCCAGGCCCAGTAGCCTCGGTATTAGCCAAGGACGTCTGGCCCCTTGGGAGGTAATGTGCCTTTACAATAGGAGGACATGAGTCCACAGGGACACCCAAAGTTTCTACCAGATATTGTTTAAAAATTTCCCTAGCTGAGATAACAGGGGAGCAAGGAAAATTAACCAAACAGAGATTAGCAAGCTTAGTATAATTATCCAGCTGCTCCAACCTAGCTTTCAAATGGTAAGTCTTTGATAAACATATCAAAGTCTCCAAACGCAGAGTCCTTTCAGTGACATCTTCCACCTTATTTTTCATTAGACTCAAATCCTGCATTGAGTGTGCCAAACCTTTGATGACACTAGTGTACATATGCAGCTGGCACCGCCCACCAGCCCCTGTATGCTCAACCTCCAAGCAGCTGGAGGAGGTTGTGAACCAAGGTGCTGGACTCACAGAAAGGACAACTAAGGAGATAGGTTTAGTTAGAGTTTGCTTTTATTTCCCTAGTTAAGGTGCAGGTTTCTTTGTTTTTAAAGGCAGAAGTAAAAAACAAACAAACTAGAAGGAACAGAGAGACAACAGGGCTGAGGGGAGGATATTCCTTTTCCCCCCTCTCCCCCCAGGATTTCAGGGGGAGAGTTCTGTGGGGGCCTTCCTCAGTCTGAGACTTCTGGCTGCTCCTGAACCCGTTATCGGGTGAGGAGCTGCTGCAGTTGCTTGATTGGAGTGAAAACTGGCAGCCCCGAGGCAGCCCTGAGTCACCCCCCCCTCAGTGCCAAAGCCAGGAAGGAAGGCTGAGCGCAAGGGGTAGAAAAGCCATGCAGCCAAGATTCTCCAAGTTAAGAGTGGGGGGGGGGGGGACGACAGCAGAAACCTCTAGCAACCGCCAGAACATGAGGAGACAGAGAGCGGCCTGCAGCCGCATTTTTTGGAGCCTGCAGCAGTGTGGGAAACTCCCCCAGCTGCATTAAGATGCAATTTCTTCTTATTCAGGCCCGCATGTGTTTAACCCCCTGCTGTGTTTTGGGTGCATGGGAGAGAAAGCCACCGGAGAATAAAGCAGGACAGAGCAGCCTCTTCCTAGGGGGCCATTTGCAGTTTCTTTTTCATTTCAGTTTCAATTAATTAGATTTTATTTTAGTTCAAGTACTCTAGTGTTCTGTGCCTGAGCCTGTGAAGGTGCACTGTGCTGGAGATCCTGTTACATACCTGGGTACAGATTGAGGGCATTCCTGGGGAGTGCCCCCAGCCCTTCCCACCATGCCGGCCAGACCGCAGTGCCTGGTATAGGATGGTATCAAGGGGTGTGAACCCCACTTAATCCCTAAGGTATTCCTTGTGTTATACAGATCAAAACTTATTCAGTGCACAATGACTTGATGCAGACATGTGGGAAAGGCCTAATCAGATAAGCCAAGATTGTTGCTGGGCGAATTTCATAGTGCTGTGTGATCTAAAAGGCAGTTGGTTGATACTTTGTATCTTTCTCCTGAGAAGGGTCTGATAGAAAGTCAGACAGGAATTAAGGTGTGTTTTAAAAAGAAAAATAAATAAATAAAATGTTGCATATAGTTTTGTAGCAGCTACAGCTCTGTGGAAAACAGGAAGTACCTGCGTACAAGATAGTGGATAGGAAGCAAATGAAATCCTTCTATCTGTCTATGGTCAGTGAGTAACCTGACATGATCATCTCTTGTCTCTTAGCCCAGATTATTTACCTATTAAATATGTAATATTGCTTGTAAGGGAAGCTGTACTCCCTTATAGCCATTAGTACTATTAGAATAAAAACATAAACTTTACTTGGAGAATGTGTCAGTTTGATTGGATCAGGGCAAGGTCCATTTCATATCTTTAAGATACAACACTGCAGTGCAAGCTAAAAATCCTCAAGATGTGCAGTCCCCGATGTGGTGTGGTCTTGAAGGCAGAGTAAACAAGGTGCTAACTTGGTTTGCTCTCCCAAAGCTTTGGTGGTTTTTATAATACAAGTGTGTGTTGTGTATTATTAACCGTGCTTGCTTCCTTCTCATTGCTTTGTGTGTGGATATCCGTTACCCAAGAGCCCTGGTGAATTACTGGTGAGGGGAGGTGCAGAGTACACTTTCAGTGGAGAGTTGCCGCCATCACCACCATGACCTTGGTGAAGGTACGGGGGGTGGTCGCCAGACCGAAGGGCAACGTTCGAAACTGGAAATGGCCCCTTGGCAATGCAAAGCGGAGAAACTGCTGATGTTCTAGATGGAAGGGAAAACAGAAACGCCTCTGTGAGATCCAGAGTCATCAAAAATCTCTGCTTCCTACCGCCATTACTACTGTGAAAATGCGGTATCTGGAGACCTAGTTCATGCCCTAAAAGTTGAGAATTGGGCGAAAGGAACCTTCCTTTAGGACAAAACGAAATACATGAAGCATTGACCGCAGACGTACTGGTCTCGCGGAACCATTTCCACAGCTTTCAGCTGCAGGAGACAAGTCAAGGTCTCTTCTACTGCTGCAGCACCGCTGCACCCACTTTGTGCAATCAAAGGAGCACATTCTTGCTCTGGCAGCGGGTATAGGTGCATCATGCATTGCACCCCTTTAAGACCAACCTCTGGCAGATCCCACACATCCTGGCTCATCTGTCCTACTACTCCATGTACTGGTAAGACTTTCTGCGATTTCTGTACCACCTGGAACAGCGGATCCTATAGCGCCTCTTCCTCTGCCGGGAGGTTAGCAGGCATATTCAGGGCTTTGAGTGTCGCCAAGGTACACACAGAATGTGAGCACTTTGGGAATGAGGAATTGTATCAGTAGCCGCTTGTAGTGATTGTAAACAGCCCTGATGGCTGCATGTAGAAGGAGTCCCTGGTGTGGGTTCCTCGGATGACCAGCTTATCAGGTTGGAAAGCCCATTGCGAAGGACGCTTTGTTCAGGGACAAGAGTCTGCAGGAGGCCCTGCGGTCGATCAAGAGGCTTGAGATGCGAGCAGTGACCTTGGTGCTAGAAAGGTTCGAGCCATGGTTGCAGGGGAATGTGATCCAAGTCCTCTCAGACAATGTGACCACGATGGCTTACATCAACCGGCAAGGAAGCATGGGCAGTGCAGCCCTGGAGGAGGAGGCCGAAGGTCTGTTCGAATGGGCAGCGGTTCGTCTCCAGGCATTATCAGCGGCGCATGTATCAGGAGTTGACAATGTGATGGCAGACTACCTCAGCCGAGTGCGCATGGATCCCGGAGAGTGGCAGCTCAATCAGGAGGAGTTCAAGCAGATGGTCCGCCGATGGGGCACACTGGTCATGGACCTAGTGGCAATATTCAAGTCGGCCAAGGCCTGCCAGTTTTTCAGTAGAAGAAGAGAAGAAGTCCAAGTCCTGGATGCTCTAATTCAGCAGTGGCTCGAAGAGGGTCTTCTCTGTTTTTCCCTGTGGACACTCATAGGCCGGTTAGTGCAGTGGCTAGAGGCACACAGGGGATTTGTGATTCTGGTGGCACCAGACTGGCCGAGGTGCCCGTGGTATGCTGACCTGATTCGGATACTGGCGGATTGACTGTGGTGGCTTCCAGTTTGGAAGGTCCTCTTGATGCAGGAGCCACTTCGCATGCCCCAGGTGGATCAATTCTCGCTTACGGCATGGCTCATGAAATGACGAGGTTGAAGAAGAAAGGATAATCAAGCTTGGGAATAGCAACCTTGCTACAGGCCCAGAGGTGGTCTACGAACCTGTCGTGCATCTGTGTAGGATGCATCTTTGAATCATGGTGCAGAGAGAGGCAGCCGCGCCCTTCCACTGCCTCCGTCCTGGACATCTTGGCGTGCTTGCAATCCGGTTTTGATAAGGGTCTAGCTGCCAGTTCCGTGAGGATGCAACTGGCAGCATTTTTACGGTTATCATAGGAAAGTCCACGGGGTGCCGTTGGGTATACACCCAGACGTGCTGAGCTTTCTAGGGGGGGTGACTCACCTCTGTCTGCCAAAGAGGGCAGTGGTACCGCTTTGTAATCTCAATCTGGTGCTGTCTGGGGGAGCCATTGAGTCGAGTTTTCCTGCAGGATTTGGAAAATGGTATCCTTGGTGGCGATTTGCTCAGCACGCAGGATTTCGGAGCTTCAGACCCTGTCATGCCAGGAGCCATTCCTTTCCTCCTCCAAGGAGAAAGTGGTCCAGCGCCCAGTACATTCATTTTTGAGAAGGTGGTGTCAGCATTTCATGCAGATCAGGCCATTTTCTTACCAGTTCTGGCGAGTGCGGATGTGGGCGAGAGCGGGTATGAGCCGTGCCACTCCACAACTGTGCCACCTGGATGGTAAGAGAATCCTGTGTAGGTATGTGAAAAGGGCATTGTCCTTTCGGAGATCGGAACGTCTGTTTGTTCTGTTTGGCAGGTCGTGCAAAAGTGAGGCGGCAGCTAAGCATCCATTTCCAGATGGACCAGTGAGGCAATCACGTCAGCATACATCTTGAAGGGTAGAACAGTGCCAGCGGGGTGGCAGACGCATTTCATGAGGGCTCAGGCAGCCTCATGGGCAGAGTATACTTTAGTTCCGCCAGTGGAGATCTGTAGGGTGGCATACTTCTCTGAACATTTTCGCTTGGATGTCCAGGCGGCGGGGGATGCTCGTTTAGGATCGGCAGTGCTTCAGGCTGGTTGTGCGGGTCCCTCCCGTTAGTTTAACTGCTCTGATACATCCCAGATGTGCGGTGCGGTACTGGACTGGAGGGATGATAAGGAAAGAGAAATTAGACTTACCTGCTAATTGTTGTTCCTTGGGGAACTCCAGTCCAGTCCCGGAACCCTCCCTGAGTGTTTTTGTGATGATCTGTGCTCACCCCGGTCCTGAAGCTGGTTCCCTTGGTGGAGGAAGTGGCCAGGATGAGCCAGGGAGGGGTGTGTAATCAGTGTTTGGGGGAGGGGCGGACCAGAAGAGCTGTCGGTTGCTCGCTTCCTGCTGGTTGGAGTTTCTCAGGCGCTCAACAGGTAGGCCTCTTCATCCTGGAGTGGGGGATGGGGTATCCTTCGCAGGAGATAGAGGGGGTACTAGTTTATTTAGACGTAGAAGTGTTTGTTGCATGTTTAACTACTTATTTGTTGCTCCTCTGAGTCTGCTTTGTCAATGGGTACTGGGGCTGGGGGCGGTGCCGGCTGCATATGTACACTAGTGTCATCAAAACGATGACATGCTCAGTCTCCAAGCTGCTGGAGGAGGTGCACTACCCAGAGGTGCGGGACTGGACTGGACTGGAGTTCTTCAAGAAACAACAATTAGCAGGTAAGTCTAATTTCTCTTTTTTTCTGTTGGCCATTTCTTTCCCTATGCACCCAAACATCCTTCTGGCTTTCGCCGTCGCCTTTTCTACCTGTTTGTTCTGATGATATTAAAGTGACTAATCATGCCCATTGTGCTTTTTTCCTTTACCGCTATGTCTGATTTTCTTAAGTTGTGTTTTTTATGGTAGTAATGGGGATGCTATTACTGCTGCTACTACTGTTACTACTGAGCATTTGTAAAGTGCTACAAGATGTACGCAGCATTGCATAGACACATGTAAAAGACGCTCATTACAGCTTACAATCTAGTCAAATGACATCTCCTTTGTCCTCCACAATTCTGTCAGTGACATTATCCTATTGGTTTTCTGCAAAACAGTGTTTGGTGTTTTACACAGTTTCCAGTGGATGAGATGTGCTACCTTATTGTGGATTTCCCTATACAGACTGTCTGACATTAGCATGTCACACCCAGTGACAACATATGTGATCATTTCCAGCTCTGTGCTACAGAATATGTGTTTGTCTGTTTTATTGGGGTTTTTTTTCTATGCTAACTGTGCACTATTTTGTGCTGCAGTTTGGTATGGGAGGGCAGACTGGATAAACCGAATGGTCTTTATCTGCTGTCATGTTTCTGTCTTTATCTATGCAGTAGACAAGTGCCGGTGTCCATTAACTTCCTTATCCCTCAGTTCCAACCTACATTTATCTTGCAGTTATGTAGGGATTTGGTCGAGCCATAGATGAAATATGAGTTGTGGGACTGGACTTTCTACTTGTCCTGCAGTCATGCTTTAAGTCAGTTGGTCTTTTCCTGTCATCATCTATGTCCGTGGTCTCAAACATGCGGCCCGCGAGAGAACTTTGTGCGGCCCGCGATGGAGAGGAAACAAAAAACAAAACAAACCCCTGGCTGCTGCTGCTGCCGCCGTGGCAGCAGCAGAATCAACTGTCCCGCGGCCCCTTCCCGTCTGCCCGGCAGAGCCCTCAGCTGTCAGCTCCATCAGCGGCAGCTTTCAGGGCCGCGAAGAGTAGTATTTCCCTCTCGTGGCTCTGTTAAGCCTGCCGGGGCTGATGGGAATTCCCATCAGCCCCGGCAGGCTTAACAGAGCCGCGAGAGGGAAATCACTGTGCTCTTCGCAGCTTGAAAAGCCCGCCGCTGATGGAGCTGACAGCTGAGGGCTTTGCTGGGCAGACGGGAAGGGGCCACGGGCAATGTTCCCTCTAATTTTCTGTAGGCTGTGTGCGCATAAAATATCAGCTGTGCAGCTTTTGAAGGAAGGTTAAATTTTTGTGAGCCACATAACGACACTCTGAGTTATATGCTTTAAAATTTGACTACATGTCAGAATACAGTATGTACACCACATTGATTGCACTAGAAAATATTGCAGAACTTGTGAAAACCATAAATACACAACAACTTTTCAATTTTGAGAACATCTGTGTTTTCTATCAGAATCAGAACCGTAATTTTTGTGCGCTCTGTCATAAAGTATGTGCGCTCACTTGGTGAGGTGTGTGCGCGCGCACAGCTTAGAGGGAACAGTGGCCACGGGACAGTTGATTCTGCCGCTGCCACGGCGGCAGCAGCAGAAGCCAGGGGTTTGTTTTTGTTTTTAATTTTTAAATTTACTTGGGCTGATGGGGGGGGGGAAGGGGGTTAGGACTGGTAATGGGGGGGGGGGGCTAAGACTGAAAATGGGGTGATGGGGGATAGAACTGGTAATGGGCTATGGTGGGGGCTAGGACTGGTAATGGGCAGATGGGGGTTAGGACTGGAGGTGGTCTGATTGGGGGGTTAAGACTGAAAATGGGGTTATGATGGTGGCTAAGAATGAAAATGGGGTGATGGAAGGGTTAGGACTGGAAGTGGGCTGTTGGAGGGCTTAGGACTGGTAATGGGCTATGGGGGGGGGCTAGAACTGATAATGGACTGGGGGGGTTGCTAGGACTGGAAATGGGCTGAGTAGAAGGGGGGGCTTGAACTGCAAATAGCTAATGGGGACGGGGTTTTGGAATGGAAATGGGCTGAGTGGAAGGGGGCTTGGAATGGAAATGGGCTGATGGGGAGGGAGCTAGAACTGGAAATGGGCTGATGGTGGGGCTAGGATAGGACTGGAAATGGGCTGATGATGCGGGGACTAGAAGGGAGCGTATGCTGGGTGGGGCTGGAAACTAGAAGGGAGCTGATGTTGGGGGAGGATTAGAATGGGATAGGGCTGGGAGAGTGAAATGGAGAGAGGAAAAATATTTTGTGTGGGAGGGAAGAAAAATCTACAATTGGCCGGGTATTGGGAGAGTAATTGTGGATTGAGGATGGAGGGGTAAAATTTGAGTGGATGAAATAGGAATGAGGAAAGAGCAAAAGGAGAAAGATTAGTATGTTAAAGCAGATATAGAGAGAGAATGGAAAAAAAACTAGAAGAGAGAAGAAAGGACAAATGGACAGCAGACAATGGAGACTTAGCAGAAAACACGAAGAAACCAGAAGAAAGTGGCTAGAACAATTGCAACTGAAAAAAAAATGCACAAAAGGTAGAAAAAAATCTCTATTTTGAATTTATTAACTGGAATATGTCAGCTCTTGGAAATGTGCATCATTAACGTCTGTGCTTTGTTTAATACAAGAGGAAATTAATTTATAGTTTTATTTCTAGTGTTGTACGTTCCCAGTTTAATTATTGTCTTCCTATTTCTAAATTGTGATTCCTTGTTTGGTGATGGTGTATGTTCTGCATGTGTAACTGAGCTGAGGTATTCTGTTTATGTAATTCCTATTTGAAATTGCCACTTGTTCTCTTTCCCCAGTAGGTCATGTATTGTTATTCTCTGAAATGTATTGATTTAATATTTGCAGTGTTGCCTTTTGATAGGTAGAGTATGGTGCTTTGTGAGTCCTGGTAGTGCTGTTAGGATATGGCAGGTTTGCTATGGGTTCTAAATGGGCAGTGTTTGTAGTAGTTCCTAATGTGCCTGGCGGTTGGCACTGGATTATAGTAATGTAGAAATCTTTTAGTCTTTCTTTATCCATACACTCATTAAGAGGCATGTTTACTAAAAGTTAGTGTATGGTAACATTATGCAAATATTTATGCAAATGAGACCCGCATCTTGTGCGGCCCCCGGGTTACTTTACAAGTCCTCATTTGGCCCTCAAAGCAATTTGAGTTTGAGACCCCTGATCTATGTTCTTCCTGAAGTAACATAGTAATAGTGGAAAGTAATATTCATTGTTAGCCTTTAAACTGATATGTATTTGATTAAATTAGTAAATCTCCTGAGTGGCTTATTAATGAGTTTGCAGTCAATGTCAATGTGTTGGTTCATGAAGATCAATTAAACCCTTTGAAGGCCTACTTTAAATTTTTAATCCACATTCTGCAGCCGGGTTAATTTTTGCATATTTCCGGAAAACTGTACCCGTCTTATTCAATATGTTCTAATAGTGATTTTCCTTCTGCTATGGTCATGTATTATATACCATTTGATAGGAATATTTAGTCAGAATTTTGGATCCCGAGAGTTTTGGGCTCGGCCTGGAAAGGGTTAATCCACTATGGGCTGATCTCACTAGGGGCGTTTAGAGATATTTTTAAATGGTTTGTGTTCTTCTGGTTGTGTGTTTGATGTTCTTGACCATAAAAAACAGCAGGGGATCAAAGAATTAGCATTGGCACTACTAACTCTGATAAAATTCTGTCTGTACAATCAAGTGTTGTTCCTAGGGAGTTAAAGCAATATTAAAGTGAGGGCAGAAAGGACACTATTTCAGCATACAGATCAGTATCCAGTATCACCTTTATTGGAAAACTGATGATGTGGTCTATAATATTTTAGATTTTGTAGATCGTAAGGTGGGTTTCATAAATATCGAGCAGGATTTTGTAAAGGACATGGGACTGAGTGAGCTAAGTATGTCTGCTGATGGGGAGTGAAGATTCTTTATTGGTATATTTAGATCGATCCCAGGGGATGGCTCTTATTTGGATTTGATGCAATTTGAGCTTTGTCTTTGGAATTTGGTTTACCTCATGGTTCTGTTTGTCGCTACCGCTGCTTAATGCGTATTAGCACTTGTTAATCGAAGATCCATGAAAAGGGATGCTAACTTATTTATTTGCAGACAGTATTCAATTAGCGGTACTTGTAGGGAACCATCAAATGACAACTAGAAGAATTTTAAAATTCTGAGAAATTGGTAGCAAGGTGGTTGAAGAAATTTGTTTGAAATTGAACCTTGAAAAAACTGGGAGGCTGATATTCAAAGGATTTATGCACCTAAGTTGGCCTATGAAAAATTTACTGGGGCTGAGTGCCTAAATATTATACTATAAAAAATTTCACTAAACTCCTAAATTTAGGAGCATAAAAAGTGTTACAATATTTCTGCGGAGTTGCGACTGGCTGGATGTTTGTTTCCTGGACTTTGGGTCACCATAGAAAATAATGGGCACCACTGGAGTGGGCGGAAGGAAGACTGGGGAGGAGGATGGATGGACTGACCTGATGGACTACAATTTCATAACTGGTGGATTTTAGGAGACTGGAAAGACACTAGGGCAATGTGGAATCTGTGTACCTATTTGTGACCTGGATTGGCTGCTGTTGGAACCAGGATACTGGGCTTGATACTAGTCTACTGAAACAGCCCTTGCCAAAGTTTTCAGTGACTTGTTCCTGGCAAAATCCAAGGGCCTTTACTCGATCCTTATCCTTCTTGACCTTTCTGCTGCTTCTGACACTGTTGACCACAACCTTCTCCTCGATACCTTGTTCTTGCTTGGTTTTAAGGGCTCTGCTATCCTGGTTCTCTTCGTATCTCTCCCATCACTCTTTCAGTGTTTGTTCTGGTGGATCCTCCTCTACTGCTATGCCACTCTCAATTGGTGTACCCCAAGGATCTGTCTTGGGTCCACTCCTTTTCTCTCTCTGTACTCAGTCGCTTGGTGCACTCATCTTTTCCCATGGCTTTCAGTACCACCTTTATGTTGAGAATTCCCAGATCTACCTCTCTACACCTGAAATCTCTCCGGCAATCCAGGCCAGGATCTCTGCCTGTCTTTCTGACATTCCTGCTTGGATGTCTCACTGCCGCTTGAAATTGAACATGGCCAAAGCTGAGCTGCTTATTTTTCCCCCTAAACCCTCCTCTCCCCTTCCTCCTTTCTCAGTCTCTGTGGATAACTCTCTACTTCTCCGTAGCTTGCAACCTTGGGGTCGTCTTTGACTCCTCTCTCTCCTCCTCCACACACATCCAACTGATAGCTAAAATCTGCCGTTTCTTTCTTTTTGACATCAACAAAAGTCACCCATTCTTTTCTGAACACACTACTAAGACACTTATCCACTGTTTAGTCACTTCCCATCTAGACTATTGTAACCTGCTCCTTGCTGGTCTCCCTCTGAATCATCTCTCTCCCCTTCAATCTGTTCAACACTCTGCTGCACGGCTAATCTTACGCCAGCCTCTTCATGCTCATATTACCCCTCTTCTCAAAGCACGTCATTGGCTTCCTATCAGTTTCCACATCCAGTTCAAACTTCTCCTGCTGACCTATAAGTGCATTCACTCTGCAGATCCTCACTACCTTTCCTCTTATCTCTCCCTACACTCCTCCTCGGGAACTCCGCTTTTCTGGCAAATCACTTCTATCTGTGCCCTTCTCTTCTACTGCTAACTCCAGACTTCCTTTATTTATTTAAACTTCTTTTTATATTGCCTTTCTACTATCCAAAGCGATTTACAGTGAAACAACAGATTAACAGGACCAAAGGCATGCTGCTTTACAAGGAACTGGAACATTATAACAAAATAACATTAGATATATTTAACTATGAACTATTTACAGTGTTTTTGTAGTTGAGAGCTACTTGGTATTCAACTTTGAGTCATTGATACATTGTGTCTGTTGTATTGGATTAGAGGATTTTAACAGAATTTGTGGTGGGTGAGTCTCTAGGTTGAGGATGTTTTATATTCTTCCTTAAAGAGGTGCGTTTTTAAATTCTTCCTGAATTCAGACAGGTCTGAGAGTCCTCTTAATGATGGCGGCAATTTATTCCGTAAGGATGAGGCAAACAAGAAGAATGTTCTCTGTTTTTGACATGTCCATAAAACTTTCTTTTATTACCCAGCTGTTTGTAGTGTGTACCACTCTGATATACATAAATTTTATATTGTAAAACACTATCTCTCCTTGATTCGGCTCTGCTTCATATATCCTTTAGGTGGAGTGCTCCTCTCAGTTTAGCACTGCTTTGATTAACATTGCTTCCTTTGCGTCCCTCTAGTCCAGTCCCGGAACCATAGAGTTCTGAACCTCCACCAGCAGCTTTGGAGACTGAAAGATGTCATCGCTTTGATGTCAGTGGTACTAATAGGCAAGAACCGCCCCCTTCCACCAGTACTTTCAGTCTCCAAGCAGCTTGGAGGTTCTGAGCCCGGGACAGGGCTCAGGGGAAACAAATAAGCAGAGCTTTTGTTTATTTTTTGAGATTTATCTGTCTCTTGTTAGTTAGTTTTTGGTAATTTCTGGTTTGTGTGTTTTTTTTTCCAGATCCGGTGCTGCTGCTGAAAGGGTCTTTCTTGATTTTCTGTGGGATCTCTCTCTCTCTCTTTCGGTCCTTCCCTCCTCCTTTTTTCTGCCCTCTTGGGGGGTTCCTCTTAGCCCCAATGTCTAAACGAGCACAGGAGGGAAGTGTGTATATGGTGTCTCCCTGCTCCCGAACCCGCAGTAAAAGGGGTGAGGAGCAGGTTGAAGGTGGGGTGTTTGCAGCAGCATCGGGGGACGGCCTCAGAGTGTAGCAGTGGGGCAGCGTCCTGGGAACACTGAAGAGCAGCAGGGTAGCCTACGCGGGCTTTGCTGTCTTCACGGAGGCACGCCGGAGCTGAAGCCGCAGGAAGGCTGTGCTTCGGCGCCACATTTCTGCTTCCTTCTCCTCCCTCCCCCTCCCTTCTATCCCCAGAGTGTCGGGTAAGTCGGCGGCGGCACATCGGGTGGAAGCATTCAGCAGAACAGAGGGGGAGAGCAGGGAGGTCCTCGAGAGACACACGAGGGTTTCGGAGTCTCCGAGGCAGGCCGCATATACTTCCTTTTCGCCTCTCCGGGCCAGTCCAGGGAAGGTTAGGTTATCAATCCCCCTCAGCAGCTGAGGACATAAAGACATCAAGTTTTCTTGCTCGGTGAAGCCACTCCCCCTGAAGTCAACTGCCAGTCTTTTTGTCCTCAGCAGCTAAAGAGGATCGATTTAAATCTCTCCCTTAAGTTTTTGCTATTTATAAATTTATTTGTTGTTTTTTTTAAGTTAGCTCTAGCAGAGCTGATTTAATTATAGTCCTAACAGAACATTACTGATTTAATTATAGTCCTAACGGAGCATTTTAGTATATTTACCTGCTTTGCCGGCAGAGAGAATTGGAGCGCAACGGTTTCAGGTAGAGCCTGCCTGTCTTTTTACTCCGTCTCTGACTCCTGTGGCAGATTGAATCTGGGAGCCCCAGTACTTCTGCGTTTGTAATGCCATGCTCTTCCTGCTTCCGCTAGCAGCGGAACAAAACTTTATTAATTCAGCTGTTTCCTGCTTCCGCTAGCAGCGGAACAAAACTTTAACAAGTCAGCTGGGTGACTACCGGTGCAGCGTTACTGTTTTGTTACAGCGGCGTGATTTCAGCGAGAGGCATTGTTCCTGCTAATTTGAGCCAGCGGTTTTTCTCCGGTCTTAGCGCGGCACTGATTACTACTGATTTAAAAAGGTGTGATATATCTATGGCAGAAAAACTTGTATTGGATTCAGAAAAGATGTCTTTGCCCGCGGAAAAAGCGGGAAAGGCGGCCATTTTAGTGGCGCCGGCTGTTTTAACGGCTGAACACCAACGGCCTTCAAAGAGAAAGACTAAGTCTTCTAAAGAGGTTTCTTGTCAAGAAAAGCCTGCGCAGCCTCTGCCACTGGCACAGGAAAGTGTATTGTCTTTCTTTTCGCCAGAGTTTATATTGGCTATGCATAAGGCGTTTTTAATGAGATCTTCTGTGTCTGAGGGAGTTATTAAGGACTCTACAACATCTCCTATGTGTGTTTTATTGCCAGAAGATCCTGGAGAAGGTCCTTCTTTAGCTAAAGAGGTTGCTAAGGATCCTTTGGACCCTTTTTCTTCACAAATCTCTGTCCCTTTGGGTCAAGAAGAGATGGAAGGCCTGTCCGAGGGAGGTTTGGACCTACCTTCTCAAGAGCTGGAAGAGGGTGAAATTGCACCAGGAGAAGACCCTAACATATTTCGTGTTTTTCGTAAGGAAGAACTATCAGCTCTTATTTTGCAGTCATTATCTGCCTTGCACCTATTACCTCCGTCAGCTTCTCAGGAACCTTTGGAGGATCCCTTATTGCAGGGATTTAAAGCGGAACAGCGCTGTTTTCCCATGCATCGGGTGATAAAGCAGATGATTGAATCTGAGTGGGATTTTCCGGAGGCTACGCTCCGTGGTAGCCGCGCTTTAGCACGCCTTTATCCTATGCCGCAGGAGGAAAAGGAATTATTGCGTATGCCCAAAGTGGATGCGATAGTTTCCGCAGTAACAAAGAAAACGACTATTCCTGTGGAAGGAGCAGCCGCTCTTAAAGATTTACAGGATAGGAAGCTAGAAATTCTTCTTAAGCAAGCGTTTGATTCTAGCGCTTTAGCTCTGCAAGCGGCTGTTTGTGGGGCTTATGTTTCTAGAGCATCCATTCGGTGGCTTCAAGGAGAAGTATCTGGAGATTCTGCTTCAATGCAGGGAGCGGAAAGTGCGAAATTGGAATCAGCATCAGCTTATATGGCAGATGCCTTTTATGATCTACTGCGGATTGCCGCAAAAACTATGGCATCACTTGTGGCAGCTAGGCGTTTTTTATGGTTGCGTAACTGGGCAGCAGATGTGTCTTCTAAGTTACGGCTTAGCAAGTTGCCCTATAAAGGAAGGTTGCTATTCGGAGAAGCGTTAGAAAAGATTATTAAGGATCTGGCTGATTCTAAAGGAGGGCGTTTGCCAGAGGATAGACCGAGACCCGGGAGAGTTGCAGCAGCTCTTCAGGGTACCGGTCGAGATTTCAGGAGATTTCGAGGGGCTCGCTTTGCTCCCTATTCTAGAGGCCGGGCGACATTTCGCGGTCAGTCCTTTCGAGGAGCCAGAGGTTTCAATAGATCTTACTTCGCGGCTTCTCAATCCGCAGCTAAGAAACCGCAATGAAGGTCTCTTGGTTCAGGCGTTAGTACCTGTAGGGGGACGCCTGCAGGATTTTCTCTCAGCCTGGACCGAGATCACTGCAGACAAGTGGGTGTTAGAAATAATTCAAAAAGGGTATGCGCTGGATTTCGCTTGCAATTTGCTACCAGCCTTCGTTCTGTCTCCCTGTGCGAAGGGGCTAAAAGAGAAAGCCGTGTTAGACACGGTTTTGCGTCTATTACAGCTTCGAGCAATAGTCCCTGTCCCCCGAGACCAATACGGTCGCGGTCGATACTCGATTTATTTCGTGGTTCCCAAAAAGGAGGATTCTTTTCGACCAGTTCTCGATCTCAGAGGGGTCAACCGTGCTTTGCGGGTGCCTCATTTTCGCATGGAAACGCTGCATACAGTGATTCGGGCAGTAAGACCGGGGGAATTCCTCACGTCAATAGATCTTACAGAGGCCTATCTTCACATTCCCATCAGGCCATCTCATCAACAATTTTTACGTTTTGCCCTTCCAATGGGTCACTTCCAGTTTCGGGCGTTGCCTTTCGGTCTAGCCACGGCTCCAAGAACCTTCACAAAACTCATGGTAGTGGTAGCAGCTGCGCTGCGAAAAGAAGGGATCCGTGTTCATCCATACCTCGACGATTGGCTAATCAGAGCCGATTCTCATCTGGCTTCCATAGTGGCGACGTCTTGAGTTGTTCAACTTTTGGAACAACTAGGTTGGGTGATAAATCAGGCAAAGAGTCACTTGCAGCCAGTTCAACAACTGACTCATCTAGGGGCCTACTTCGATACGGCTCAAGGAGCGGTTTTCTTGCCGGAAAACAGAATAGTCAAGATTTTGCAACAAGTGCAAGCATTTTTAAGAATTCAAGCTCCGTCGGCTTGGAAGTATTTACAGCTTTTGGGTTCCATGGCGGCTGCCTTGGATCTGGTTCCGTGGGCCAGGACTCACATGCGGCCCTTACAACAGGCGCTATTTTCCCGATGGTCACCGCAGCTGCATCCTCTATCACAACGCCTGTTTTGTCCGGAAATGGTAAGGGAAAGTCTAGAATGGTGGTTGGACCCGGTACATCTCAGAGCGGGCGTTCCTTTGCAGGAGCCCGCGTGGGTGTTAGTCACCACAGATGCCAGTCTGACAGGCTGGGGAGCACATTGTCAGTCGCAAATAGCTCAAGGTTTTTGGTCAAAAGAGGAAACACTGTGGTCGATCAACATGCTAGAGCTACGCGCTGCCCGGCTTGCTCTTCAGCACTTCGAACACCTTCTCACAAAGAAGGCAGTTCGTTTGTTCTCCGACAATGCTGTTACAGTGGCATATATCAATCGACAAGGGGGAACAAAGAGTTCCTCTCTCCTAAACGAATGTCAGAAGTTGATAGCTTGGGCAGAGAATCATCTTTTAGCATTGTCGGCTGCTCATGTGGCGGGCAAAGAGAATGTTCAGGCCGATTATCTGTCGGTCTGTCCTCGATCCAGGAGAATGGGAGTTGAACGTAGCAGTTTTTCACGAGATAACCTTAAAGTGGGGGCAACCGGTTATGGATCTAATGGCGACGTTCAACAATGCAAAGTCGAACCGTTTTTTCAGCAGACGCAGGGAATGCATGTCAGAAGGGCTCGATGCTCTAGCTCAGCCTTGGCCGGAGAACATTCTATTGTATGTTTTCCCACCTTGGCCAATGGTGAGCCGAGTTGTTCAACGCATAGCGAAGCACTGCGGTTCTGTGATTCTGATTGCGCCGGATTTGCCTCGGCGTCCTTGGTATGCCGATCTAGTTCGGCTTCTAATAGCTCCTCCTTGGCGTCTTCCAGTCCGGGTCAATCTGTTAAATCAGGGTCCCGTGCTCATGCCACATGTGGATCGCTTCTTGCTTATGGCTTGGCTATTGAGAGGTCCCGCTTGACTCGCAAAGGTTATGCGGATTCTGTAGTGGATACCTTACTTAAATCTAGAAGACCTGGGACATCTCTTGCGTATGTTCGCATATGGCGGTGTTTCGAGTCTTGGTGTGAACGGCGTGATGTTCTTCCTCGTTCGGCTAACTTGCCTCAATTGCTTTTATTTCTCCAGGAAGGTTTGGATAAGGGGTTGGCACTTAATACCCTTAAGGTTCAGGTGGCCGCACTTGCATGTTTTAGGGGATTAGTCCAAAATTGCAGGCTATCCTTGCATCCGGATGTGCAAAGATTTTTTAGAGCGGCTAAGATTATTCGTCCTCCGCTGCGGCACATTGTGCCTCCGTGGGATTTGAATATTGTTTTGGAGGCGTTGTCGAGTTCGTCATTAGCATCGATTTCCTCCCGATCTGCAAAGGAGTATTCATGGAAGACGGCTTTTCTGGTAGCCTTGTGTTCAGCGCGAAGAATTTCTGATCTACAGGCTTTGTCTTGTCATGAGCCATATTTGCAATTTCTCCCTGAACGAGTTTTATTACGTACAGTTCCTTCATTTTTACCGAAAGTGCTATCTGTTTTTCATATTAATCAATCAATAGTTTTGCCAACTTTTTCGGATTTATCAAATTCTCCTATTGATAGAGCTCTTCGAAAATTGGATCTTGGTCGTGTCTTAAAGACATACCTTAAAGTTTCGGAACCGTTCCGTAAAACAGATAGATTGTTTGTGCAGTATGCTGGGCCTAATAAAGGGAAGCCGGCTTCGAGGTCCACAATTGCTCGATGGGTACGATCTGCTATTGTGGCAGCTTACCAGACCGGAGGACGCTCTCCTCCTAGTGGTCTGAGAGCGCATTCTACTAGAGCTCAAGCGGCATCCTGGGCGGAATTTGCTTTTGTTCCTCCAGTAGATATCTGTAGGGCGGCTACATGGTCTTCGTTACATACCTTTACAAAGCATTACCGTCTGGATGTTCAGGCCAGGGAAGATGCAAAAGTGGGAACGTCGGCTCTTATTGCTGGACTGGCGGGTCCCTCCCGAGTTTAGGTACTGCTCTGGTATTGCCCTAACCTTCCCTGGACTGGCCCGGAGAGGCGAAAAGGAAAATGAAATTAGTTATTACCTGCTAATTATCTTTCCTTGAGCATTCTCCGGGCCAGTCCAGGGTCCCACCCTTTAGATGTTTGGATTTTTCATGGTATTCATGCAAGGGGGGTGTATTGGGGCTAATGTTTCTTTCTCAAATTAAGTTGGGATTTATTTAGTTAAAAAAAAAAATATATATATATTTTTTAATAAGCACAAGTTATTTGCTTATTTCTTCCTGAAGGACTATAGAATATAATCAGTTTTTATTATGAGTTAGCTTTTTGTTTTCAATTCTATAATAGTTAGTTGCTTTGTCAAAAGAAGACTGGCAGTTGACTTCAGGGGGAGTGGCTTCACCGAGCAAGAAAACTTTGTCTTTATGTCCTCAGCTGCTGAGGGGGATTGACAACCTAACCTTCCCTGGACTGGCCCGGAGAATGCTCAAGGAAAGATAATTAGCAGGTAAGAACTAATTTCATTTTTGCGCAGCAACTATAACGGTGGCCATTTTGGGGAGCCCGTTTTTCAATGGCCCGGCTTAATGGGTCTCATATAGGGCTCCCGGAGCTTCGTTTCGGGGTCAGGTTAGCCCTGGTCAGCTAGTTATATCGAGTTCTCTGCCTTTGTTTAAAAAAAAAAAAAAGAATACAGTGCTAGCAGGTTTTTGGCGCTCAGGGAGGCCCTGGAGCTTAGCTGTGTGGTGGAGTTGGCAGATTTGCTACCTTTGAGGAGGATGCCGCCTAAACCTCGCTGCCTAGTCTGTGGGGTGAAGAGGAGCGAGGTCTTGGAGTCGGGAGTTTGTAGAGGCTGCTCCTTAGAGGCGGCAGTGACTGAACGGGCTTTGGAGGGGCCCGCTGAGGAACAGGAGGCGGGTCTGTCAGATGCTGGGGGGTCCGGTCCGCCTTCCTTGGGGTCTGCGGAGCCTGTGGCAGGCCCTTCCTCGGCAGAGGGCGGTTATTTGGCGTCGGAAGGGGGCCAGGGGGGTGGAGGCCCTGGAATTCCTTCTGATTTTTTCTCACTGATGCAGAGGGCGTTTGCCTTACTGCAGCCTGTGTTGGCATCTCAGGTTCAAAGTTCTGAGGATCGGAGGGCCTTCCGGAGGCGGAAGAGGTGCCAACCAAGAAGCGCAGGGAGCCACGAGGCGACAGCCCGCCATCTCGGTTGGAGGAGGAGGTGGGCGGCGCAGAGTTAGATGTGGAAGAGACCTCTGATGCCGAGTTGGAAGAGGGGTAGTTACCGGACGTGGAGCAGCAGAGTAGAGTAGTCCGGGTATTTCGTCGGGAGGAGTTGCCAGCTTTGATTGCTGAGACGCTTAAGATGTTAAATATGCCCTCGGTGGCGCCGGCGGCGGACGAGTCATTGGAGGACCCTCTGTTGCAGGCAGTGAGATCCCCTCAGCGGGTGTTCCCGGTCCATAGAGTTTTTAGGGACATAATTCAAGAAGAAATGGGACTTGCTGGAGTCGGCGCTTCGAGGTATTAGAGCCTTAGCCCGGCTGTATCCGCTTTCCGACCAGGATAGAGAGAACATACATAAGATATGCCATACTGGGTCAGACCAAGGTCCATCAAGCCCAGTATTCTGTTTCCAAAAGTGGCCAATCTAGGTCATATGTACCTAGCAGTTTCCCCAAGGGACACAGGTTCCACAATGCTTGTATTGGTTCAAGCATTGATATCCTGGGTCCCTTCTTAATAATGGCTTATGGACCTTTCCTCCAGGAACTTGTCCAAACCTTTTTTAAACCCAGCTACACTAACAGCCTTTACTACATCCTCCGGTAACAAATTCCAGAGTTTGATTACACGTTGAGTGAAAAAATATTTTCTTTTATTAATCTTAAATAGTTTACCCTGTAGCTTCATTGCATGTCCCCTAGTCTTTCTATATTCTGATAAGGTAAACAATCGATCTACGTTTACCCGTTCCACTCCGCTCATTAATTTATAGACTTCTATCATATCTCCCCTCAGCCGTCTCTTTTCCAGGTTAAAGAGCCCTAACCTTTTTAGCCTTTCTTCATAGGAGTATCCTTCCATCCCCTTTACCATTTTGGTGGCTCTTCTCTGAACCTTTTCTAATAACTCTATATCCTTTTTAAGATACGGCGACCAGAATTGCACACAATATTCAAGGTGCGGTCTCACCATGGAACGATATAGAGGCATTATAATATCCTTTGTTTTATTTTCCATTCCTTTCCTTATCATACCTAGCATTCTATTTGCTCTCTTGGCCGCCGCTGCACACTGGGCCGAGGGTTTTAACATGGTATCCACAATGACGCCTAAATCTTTTTCCTGGGTGGTGGTTCCTAATGTGGAACCTTGCATCGTGTAACCATAGTTTGGGTTGTTCTTCCCTAGGTGCATAACCTTGCACTTGTCCACATTAAATTTCATCTGCCATTTTGATGCCCAGTCTTCCAATTTATCAAGATCCTCTTGCAATTTTCCACAATCCTCTTGGGTTTTAACAACTTTAAATAGTTTTGTGTCATCTGCAAATTTGATAACCTCACTCGTTATTCCACTTTCCACGTCATTTATGAATATGTCAAAAAGCAGCGGACCCAGCACAGATCCCTGGGGTACACCACTATTCACCTTTCTCCATTGGGAAAATTGGCCATTTAGCCCTACCCTCTGCTCTCTATCTTTTAACCAGTTCCTGATCCACAATAGTACACTGCCTCCTATCCCATGACTCTTTAGTTTTGCCAAAAGTCTCTGATGAGGGACCTTGTCAAAGGCTTTCTGAAAGTCCAGATACACAATATCAACCGACTCACCTTTGTCCACCTGATTATTCACTCCTTCAAAAAAACATAACAGATTAGTAAGACAAGATCTTCCTTGTCTAAAGCCATGTTGGCTGTCTCTCATTAGTTCATGACTATCTACATGCTGAGTAATTTTATTCTTTATGATGGTTTCTATCATTTTTCCCGGTATTGACGTCAGGCTCACCGGTCTGTAGTTTCCTGGATCACCCCTGGAACCCTTTTTAAAAATTGGTGTTACATTGGCGATCCTCCAATCTTCAGGTATTAGAGATGATTTTAATGATAGTTCACAGATTACTAATAGCAGGTCTGCAATCTCATATTTCAGTTCTTTCAATACCCTTGGATGTATACCATCCGGCCCAGGTGATTTGCTACTCTTCAGCTTATCTAATAGTTGTAATACATCTTCTCGATGTATCGATATTTCCTTCAATTCTTCTGCACCTTTAAATATCACTTCAGTCATGGGTAACATCCCTACATCTTTCTCAGTAAAGACTGAAGCAAAGAATTTGTTCAGTCTCTCCGCTATCGCCTTGTCGCCTCTTAGTGCTCCTTTAACCCCTTTATCATCTAATGGACCAACTGACTCTCTCACAGGTTTTTTTGCTACGAATGTACTTGAAAAGGTCTTTACTTCGCGTTTTTGCTTCTGCAGCAAGCTTCTTCTCAAATTCTCCCTTTGCCTGCCTTATCAATGCCTTGCATTTGACTTGCCAGTGCTTGTGCTGTTTCCAGGTTTCGTCGTTTGGCTCTTTTTTCCATTTCCTGAAAGATGCTTTTTTGGCAACAACAGCCTCTCTGACCTCAACTTTAAACCATGCTGGCAGTTTTTTGGACTTCTTTCCACTTTTTCTTAAAGCGTGGAATACAGCTGGTCTGGGCTTCCAAGATAGTATTTTTCAACAACAGCCAAGCCTGATGTACGTCTTTAACCTTTTGCAACTGCTCCTTTTAGTTTTTTCTTGACTGTTTTCCTCATTTTATCATAGTCTCCCTTTCGCTCGCCAAAGGTGGATGTGGCGGTGTCGGCGGTCACTAAGAAGACCACAATTCCAGTTGAGGGGGCCACGGCATTGAAAGATGTACAGGACAGGAAGGTAGATACCTTGTTGAAGCAGGTATTTGATGTGTGTGCCCTTTCTATGCAGGCCTCGATAGCGGGGGCGTGGGTGGCGAGAGGCTGCTTGCGATGGTCCCAGCGATTGCAGGGGGAGCAGTTGGAGGGGCACTCGGGGGATCTGGCGTAGCTAGAGTCGGGCGCAGCGTATTTGTTGGATATTCATTATGATCTGATCTGCGGTCTGGCCAAGAGTATGGCGTCGGTGGTAGCTGCGCACCAGTATCTCTGGTTGCGTAACTGGTCGGCGGACGGCTCGTCGAAGGCCCGACTTAGTAAACTCCCGTTTAGGGGAAAGCTGTTGTTTGGTGAAGATTTGGAAAAGTTGGTCAAGGATCTAGGGGAGTCCAAGGGAGGTCGGCTCCCGGAGGATAAGCCGAAGCAAGGCTGCGGGGCGTCATCGTCTAGAGGGCTTTCCAGGGATTTTCAGAGATTTCGGTCCTCCCGTTTTAGCCAGCCTCAGAGGGGAAGGTTCCCCTTACGTGGACAAGGTTTTCGAGGTTTCAGGGGGGCGGGTAGGGGTTTTGCTCCCTTTCAAGCCTCTAGCAACAAAAAGTCACAATGAGATGAGGCGGACTCAGGTAGTGGTGGTGCCCGTGGGAGGAAGGTTAAGGGCTTTCTACCCTGCCCGGGTCCAACTTACCTCGGATCGGTGGGTGTTGGAGGTCATTCGAGAAGGCTACGCTCTGGAGCTCCACCAGCCCATATTAGATTCCTTTGTCCTTTCCCCGTGCAGAGTGCCGCGAAAGAGATTGGTGGTTGCAGAGACACTGCAGCGGCTGCTGCAGCTCAAGGTGGTGGTGCCGGTCCCGGCAGATCAGTGCGGGTCCAGTCGGTACTCGATTTACTTTGTGGTTCCAAAGAAGGAAGGTGCCTTTCGGCCGATTCTGGACTTGAAAAGGGTGAATCGGTGCCTGCGAGTGACCCATTTTCGGATGGAGTCTTTGCGCTCCATCATTGCGGCTGTCAGGGCAGGAGAGTTTCTAACGTCATTGGATCTGACGGAGGCATATCTCCATATCCTGGTGCACCGCGAGCATCAGAAGTTCCTGCGGTTTGCGGTACCGATGGGGCATTTTCAGTTCCAAGCGATGCCGTTTGGTCTGGCTACAGTGCCTCGGACTTTTACCAAGATCATGGTGGTCATGGCAGCGGCTCTCCACAAGGAGGGGATATTGGTACACCTTTACTTGGACGATTGGTTGATTCGAGCAAAGTCAAGAGAAGAGAGCGTGGCGGCCACAGCTCGGGTGATAGGTCTACTGGAGAGCCTCGGCTGGGTGGTCAACTTTGCCAAGAGCAAGGTGGTTCCCTCGCAGAATCTGGAGTACTTGGGGGCACGTTTCGAGACAAGACTAGGGACAGTATTTCTCCCGGACGAGAGAGCGCGAGGTTTGAGGGCGCTCGTGCTGAAGTTTCTCGAATGCAGGGCGCCGACGGCGTGGCAGTACTTACAATTGCTCGGGACAATGGCAGCCACGATCCAAGTAGCTCAGTGGGCCAGGTCTCACATGAGGCCATTGCAGAGCGCTCTTCTTCGACGTTGGTCTCATCAGAGGGATGCACTATCGCGCCGGTTACTTTGCCCTCCGGAAGTATGTCTGGAGCTCTGTTGGTGGTTGCAGCCCGAAAGTCTGAACGCAGGTGTGTCTCTGCATCCTCCGGCCTGGAGACTAGTAACGACGGATGCAAGTCTCGCAGGTTGGGGAGCGCATTGCGAAGGGAGGTTTGCCCAGGGACAGTGGTCCATAAACAGGTTGGAGATGAGGGCAGTGTTTTTAGCGCTTCTGGAGTTTCAGCGCTATCTGCGGCAGGAGTCAGTGAGGGTGCTATCCAACAATGCAACAACGGTGGCCTATATCAATCGTCAGGGGGGCACAGGCAGTGCGTTGCTGGAGGCGGAGGCAAAGCAGCTCTTGTATTGGGCCGAGCGGAATTTGCAGGCGCTGTCGGCGCAGCACGTAGGCGGAGTAGACAATGTCGAGGCAGATTATTTTAAGTCGCCGCAGGGTGGATCCGGGGGAGTGGGTTCTTCACCCGGACGTATTTGCGATGCTGGTGCGCAGATGGGGGATCCCGGTCATGAATCTGATGGCACGTTTCGAATCGGCAAAGGTAGAGCAGTTCTTCAGCAGGCAGAGAGAACGCGTGTCGGAGGGTCTCGATGCGTTGGCATAGAGGTGGCCGGTGGAGGGGCTCCTCTATGTATTTCCGCCTTGGACCCTCATAGGCAAGGTGTTGCAGTGCATAGAGCGGCACCAGGGTCTAGTGATTCTAATAGCGCCCGATTGGCCCCGAAGGCCGTGGTATGCGGACTTGGTGAGGTTGCTGGTGGAGAGACCGTGGAGGCTTCCTCTGCAGGAGGATCTCTTACTACAGGGTCCGTTGCGCATGCCTCAGGTGGATCGATTCTCGCTTACGGCATGGCTCTTGAAAGGGCCAAGTTGACTGCCAGGGGTTATTTGTCGGCAGTTATTTCCACCTTACTGAAGGCAAGGAGGCGGTCTACGTCGTTGGCGTACATCCAAGTGTGGCGAGTGTTTGAGGCTTGGTGTGCGGACTGTAGGGTATAGTAGTAGCACAAAAAATAAGTTAGACTCTCTGTTGTCTAGGGGAATATGGCTACTATCCCAGCCCAAAGTTCGGTGAGTTATTCTGGCAATGAGCCACGAAAGAATTCTGGTCGGCATATATATATATATATATATATATATATATATATATATTAGACTTTATTATAGGCAACCAAATAGAAAAATATACACACACATATATGGCTAATTAGGAACATGAGGTAACAATTTGTTATAGCACAAATATACAATTGGACAACGTAATAAATCACAGATTAGTAACCAGACGTCACTGATTCGCTCTGCACTGAGGAAAAGCAAGAAATATATTGCTAACCCCTTTGCCCATCCAGGAGAGGAGAGATAAACCAGTACCTTAGCTCCGTCGGCACTCAGAAGCAGCTTCGTTCAAGGAGGTAGCTGTTAGCTACTGCAGGCTCCAGCCACGTCACCGGCGAGCCGCAGTAAGTCCGAACCGGAGGTATCTGTGAAAGTCTTATCTCAGACCTGTGGAGGACAGCCTAGCCCACACGTAGGGGCCGTCTGGCGGAAGGCTCAGGGCGCAGGAATCAGGTACGTAGTGCACAGCAGAGAGGAACCGGTGCAGGAGTCTGTATGAACAGGTGGGAAAAGCCCCCAACTCTCTCTCTCACTTACTCCTTACAACTAAAGTTTCCAGCACAGAATGCATTATTCTGTGTGAGAATCCTCCGTCATAGGTCCGATGATTGGTGGGCACCAGGCAGTCTGAGGTGTTCTCAGCGAATCAGGAGGTAGATGATGAGCAGCGTCTTGCAAACAAAGGAGCTATAGTGAAATCAGGCAGAGGCAACAGTATGTAACTTCTGGGCATGTACAAGTGTCCAAGGCCAGCCACGGACAATAGCTTCTGTATGCACACTTAGAAACGCTGCTCCAGCAGTTGCTTGAAGGCCGTTTGTAGCTGAACACAGCAAAAGTGAAGTGAAGAATCCATCTTGTCTGTGCAGTTTGGTTCAGGCCTGAGTTGCTGAGCAGGCCGGAGATTTGCATGTAGAATTGCAGGGGTACCAGCCCTACATCTCCCCCCCCTTGTAAGATGGAGGATGCTACAAGGGAGTACACTCCATCGTACAAAGCCTAACTAGCATTACTACCGTGCAGGTCAGAACCAAATGACAAATGATTGACTAATGCAGGAGAAGTGGATAATACTTCAAGCACAATATGCATGAAAGCAATACTGCATGAGGAATGATACAGTGAATACACTCAAGCAATAAAAGAAATCAAAATAAAATGACATTGATACAGTCAAGTCAAATCAATTAAGATAAGACATGTTAACTTCAAACTCAAGAGTATAGATATAGAGTATCCAAACCAAAAATGCATATCAGTAATGCAATATAATGTGTTAGTGTAACACCAAGGTGAACACTCAAAAGTAATGAGAAGCAATGTGTAACAGTGTTAGTAAAATGAACACATGCTATCTATGAAAAAAAAAACCAACTCAATTAAGAGTAATGGATAACGTTCAAAGAAAATGGTGACACTTAGTCAAAAGTGTGACGTTCCAGCAAATCCTGCAGACGCATGGCAGGCAGCAGAGGTGCAGGATGCATAGAGCGACGAAGAGCACGAATCTGTCTCTTTTGATACAAAGAGATAAGAAACTGGAGCACCAACAGAAAGAAAAGACCAGGCACAATGACATGACATAAAATCAGTTTGTAAAATGTCCACATCACGTGAATCAAAGTTATAATCAGCAATGGCAAGGTCGGCCTGGTCAATGGACAGTTCAACTGTGTGAGAGTCCTTATAGTCCAAAAGATAGGTCAAGGCTGCAGTGAAGTCAATCTCATGACCTCGAAACACATCCAAAATCTGGAGCTCTGTCGAAACAGGGTCAGTATCAAGATAAAACAAGGAAACTCCACCAACATTAACAATGGAGTTCTTGGGAACATCAATCAAGCAAACATTGCAGGGTAGAGGAACTCTATTATGAATGTCATGTTTATTCATGATGACCAAGAGTTCACCCAGAGAAAAGTCATCGTACTTGGTCATGGTAACTTTACATTGTTCTTTCACATTTTCAGCAGACAACCCACAAAGAGCTGTAGAAGGGTCCTTCAGGAAAGGTTTACCAGGACACAACCAATGAATGTCTTTAGAGCGTTGGCACATGCCAAGATTAGGCACCACGTATATTAGTGATGCGTGCAACAGACGATTCAAAATGCTTCTGTAAAACATGTCGGGGATCTAGGGACACAAAAACTTTCTGTGTGACAGTCTGGGACTGTGTAATCAGGAAACCAGGCGTATCCTGTAGCACGACACCAGAAAGAGGGCCAGGCTCAATCATTCTGGCAACCTCGGATTCCGCTAACATCAAAATCAGGAACAGGACCTTCAAAGTCCAGGACTCCATCTGTAAAAGAAAACAAACAGGCTATCCCGCCTCAAGGTTAGCATCACTCACTTCAGCAAGAGGTTCTTCAGGAAGGAACTTACTGGGATGACACGGTCTAAGCTGATTAATGTGGACCCATTTAAGGGAGCCTTCCCTCTCAGTACTGGACTTCATTCAAATTTGATAAGCAACAGGGGAGGCTTTATCCACAATAGGAAATGGACCGTTCCAGCTAGGTAGAAATTTACAGTCTTTGACCTTATTCTTACCAAAATTGTAGTAGAATACCTTATCGCCAATCTGGTATTCTTTAGAGGTAGTTCTCAAATCATAGTAGGCCTTCCTACCCCTAGCAGCAGTGTCCAAATTCTTTTGGGCAAACGCAAAGGCCCTTTGCAAGTGTTGTCTTAAATGGGCAACATATTCATGAGCAGTTGTTGCAGCAGCGAGATTCACATCATTAGTCCTGTAAAGAAGATGAAGGGGTAAAACCATGTCCCTACCTGTCATCATCTCAAAAGGGGACACACCAGTAGCACGATGACGCGTGGCTCTGATAGCCATCAGGACCAAGGGCAGTTTGATGTCCCAGTCCTTCCCAGAGGAAGAAACATACTTTTTCAAGATACTGATGATAGTTTTGTTTGCTCTCTCCACTTGTCCAGAGGATTGTGGACGATAAGCAATGTGGACTTTGGCCTTCACACCTAGTACCTTCCACAGATGCTTAATGACTTGTCCCGTGAAGTGGGAACCCTGGTCGGATTCCACTCGCATGGGGAGGCCCCACCTGCTGAAAACATGGTTTAACAACAAGGTGGCCGTGGTCTCGGCGGTACAGTTGGGTGCTGGGATGCACTCGACCCACTTAGTAAATAAGCAGGTAACTGTCAACATATATTTGTTGCCTCAAGAGGATCGGGGCACGGGGACGATCCAATCAATCTGGAGATCAGACCAAGGCATGGTCAGACCTCTGTTTCTCAGAGGAGCTCTATGAGAAGGAGCTGCAGGTTGAAATCTGCAACAGGTCAGACAACCTTAGTAGTATACAATTGTACATCTTGGTACATGTGGGGCCAGTAGGCCACTTGTTTCAACGTTTCATAGGTTATTCGGTCACCTCTATGACCGGCACAAGGTTCATCATGAGCGTGCTGCAACATAACTCCACGGAAGGCCCGAGGTACCACCCATTGCACAATACCATGCTTACTCGTCCGTATCAACAGATCTTTCTGGAGATGGAACATGTCCTTGGAGATGTAGAGGATCCTCAGTTCCTCATCGTCCTGACAATCCTCCAGAGTTAATGGGTGTTCCTGGGGGTTCTGCAGAAAAAGGTAGAAACGTCCAAGAGTAGGATCTTGTTACTGGGCTTGCATGAGGTCGAGATCTGTGCTCTCGCCACACCATTGAACCACAGGAGGCATGGTGGATAATTGAGCTTGTCGCCGGGTAACCGCCATCACCATTTGAAGCCCATTGGTCTCGGGAGCCTCCAACTGCCAGAGGTCTCCAGAGACAGCACCCTCCTTGGCAAGCTGATCAGCTAGATCATTTCCAATCTTGTCAGGATTATCAACACGGGAGTGACCTTTCACTTTCTTCCAGTAGATGGTCATGTCATTTTCATGAGCTACCTTGTCCAAGGCCAGAATCAATCCGGCATGTTTGACAGGTTTCCCTTTGGAATTCAGCATATTGTGAGATTTCCAAATGGGTAAGTGGGAAACAAAATTCTGTCGGACGTAGTCTGAATCAGTACAGATGGTTAGGGTGTGAACCCCTCCCTGAGCAGCAGACTGGAGAGCTGCCAGGGCTGCAGCTAGCTCTGCATACTGATTAATCTTGGTACCCAGACGGTACTTGAAGGGTTCACAAGGGTGGTTCTGGTTCCAAACCACACCTATACCTGCTACCAGTTCATGGTCAGGCTCTCGACGGTAAGCACAACCGTCCACATACACCTTGGGGTAGCCTTTACAGAGGTTCTCATCATAAGGATGATGACGAGAAGGCTCAGGCGTACATGACTCCATTTCGGTGTCTAAATTACCCACTAAAGGTTCTCCGGCAGTGCAATCATGCAATTCAGCCAGGCCCTGTGCGGCGGCATCCTTGCGGTTTTGAGCATACCTGACCTCCAGGGGCCAGCCCTGAAGTGCTAAGGTCCAGGAGACAATGCGACTGTTTGACACTTGTCCCGATTTAATCCGATCACTGCCTAGGAACTTGATGGGTTGGTGATGAATCTCAACAACCAACCTCTCACCTTGGATATAACTGCGGAAATATTGGAGGGCCCAGACTGTGGACAACAAGGATTTCTCACAGTCAGAGTATTTCCTCTCCACTTCCGTTAAAGCTTTGCTGGCATAGGCAATAACTTTCCTATCTGTGTCATGCATCTGGTACAGAACAGCACTCAGAGTGATCGGTGAAACCTAGTTCCACGAAGAATTCTCTGCCACTCTCTGGATAGGCAAGACAGGGAGCTCGACTCAAAGCTGCCTTCAGCTCTTCTAGAGCTGCCTCTTGGTCGAGATTCCATGCCCAAGGTTCATCTCTTTTGAGGAGTTTGACCAGGGGTTGGGAAATCTTCGCATATTGATCCACAAATTGGCGTGAATAATTGCAAATGCCCAAGAATGAGCGCAACTCACTCACGTTGGTCGGACGTTTGAGTTGTTGCAAGGCCGCAATTCTCTTCCTTTGAGGCCGCAGTCCCTCAGCAGAAACTTCGTAACCCAAATAATTGAGGGATTTCCGGCACCATTGGCCCTTTGACAAGGACAGCTTTGCTCCCGCAGCTTTCAGTTGCTGGAAAACATGCTCTATTTCTTGCAAATGGTCAGTGAAACTGGTGCTCTTCACCAGAATGTCGTCTACATAGACGAGGGTGCCTCTAGTCTCAGCATCAGGCAAAGCCTTATGCAGGAAAATATTGAAGTCTGCTGGGGCATTCAAATAACCAAACGGTGTCCGATTCCAAGTATATTGTCGCCTACCGAAGGTAAAAGCCAGCTTATGCTGATCTTCTGGATGGACAGGTATAGGCCAGATCCAGGCTTGTAAAGTACCTTGCACCCTTGATGGTGGCTAAGTTCTGTTCCAGATGTGCCATAGGCCATCTGGATAGAGGTACCTTTTTATTAAGCTGGCGATAGTCCAAAGCTAAGCGCCAGCTAGAATCCTTCTTGATGACAGGCCACAGTGGGGCATTGTAAGTACTGTTGCATTGACGTATAATTCCCTTTTGTTCCAGGGAATTAATGATTTCCTGAACAGATTCATAGGAGGCCAATGGGATTTTATACTGCCTCACAAAGACAGGTTTACTGTTGGGATCCGTAGGAATACGGGTGACATGTAGGTCAGTGAGACCACAGTCATAGGTGTCAGTGGCAAACAGGTCCTTGTGACGGTACAGCAGTTCTTTTAATTGGGCCTTTTCTGACTCATCAGTGCAGGCGTCTGCTTCAGCAAGTTTTCCTGCAACCATTTCATCAAATCCCAGAACAGGTTTGTTTGAGGGTATTTCAACCTTCTCCTCAATCTCATCTTGGAGAGAGGAGACCTGGATGGCTTGGACAGCATGGGGCTCCCCCCCCCTGGTGGGTGAGGGAACTAACAGCCTCATCAAGTTTACTTGACAAAATCAGATGGTCAGACTCGAGGTCTACCTGTGAGGTCACAGCACTATGTGGCCAGACAAACTGTAAGGTGAGGAGGCCTCGGGGTGAGGATCGTACACACACAGGGGCCCCCCCCCCCTTCACAGATGTTCCAAGAAACAGGGGCTTCCCCAATAATCTGTAGACTCAATTCCACACTTGGGAACGATTCTCCCACTAGGAATCCCAGGGGTTCGCCTTTCACAAGGTGAATGCGATCTGGATTTGGATTGGTGAGCAATAAGTGTAAGGAGGGAGCTGTGGCCTCCATGCAGGGTATGGGACCCATGGCTAGGCCCAGCTCCTCAAAACGGGAATTTGGACTGAAGAAGACCAAGTTGTCTGAGACCACATGTCCTCGGGTCACCTGTATCGGCAGGGACAATCCTGTACCCTCCCAGGTATGTGGATGTCTTCTGCACAGACCACTTCACAGACTTGAGGGATAGTCTGACCAGCCCGTAGGGATGGGCGGGCACCAGAGAAATCCACCGGATCTCCTTCCATCCTACTCCAGAGGATGTTGTTCACAAAATCCACATAAGTTCCCAGTCGAACAAGGCAATCTGAGCCTAAGGAGAGGGGCACCTCAAGTCCTCTGATGATGGAGAAGGTGTGCCGAAAACCTTTGACCCCAACTTGCAAGGGGAGATTGCAGAAGCCCATTAATGTCTTGAGCCCTTCCCCAGGCACTTGGAACGAAGTCTTCGCTCCCATTACCCCATCAAGGGTAAGCTGTTGTTTGAGTCGATAGAAAAGAGTCTCACTGATGAGGGAGTGGTCACAGTGGGGTAATAGGTAGGCCCTTTCCTTTTGGGACATGCCCACCTGCACATATATAAAGGGACCTTTCTCAGCCGAGAATATGTCCGTCAGTCTCCTAGGGTGATCTAGGCAGGGATGGGATGGAGGAGGGGTTTGCACCTCACAACCTTCCACAGGTTCCTTCAGGAATATCTGCAGGCAGTCAGTATCAAGGACAATGTTAGCTACTGAACCCACTGCAATGGAAACCACGTCGCTGATGCCCTGATCCTCATCTCCAGCCCTTTCATACTGGAGCTGAAGGATTTGGGGATCAGCTGACCTCTGGAAATTAATCCTGATGGACTTGTTTGTGCGTTCCACCGAACAAGGACCACTGACTCTGCTGTCATGTTTTACCCTAGCATAAGGTATGGGATGTGTGACCTGTGTCCAGATCACTTCCTGGACGTAGTCCAGAATGGGGCGTAACCGTTTCAGGAGCTCATTGCCAATCAAGAATTCTTCCCCAGTGCACTTAGTAATGATTACAGGATGTTTCACCTGTAATTTTCCAATTTGGAGGTTAAGCCAGACCCGCCCCATAGACTCTATGGGCTGATTCCCATAAGATGCGAGTGACAAATCACTGGGTGTGACGTGTAGGGTCCTCTGACTCCCCAAGGAAGCAGTGAGTCTATCAAAGAGACTCGAGGTAATCAGGGTAGCCTCAGAGGCTGAATCTATCAGGCCCTCACAGAGAAAAGCCTGCTGAATTGTAACAGGAACAGTGTACCTCTGTCCTTTTGGCTTGAGTTTACCCAGAAAGTACTTGTGCTTCCTGATGGTGTCAAAGGCTGGACCCTCGCTGTCCATGGCAGGACTGTCACTCTGTGTCCATGGGGTGGCGTCTACAGCTGGCTGCACCTGTGCAATAGTGACCTGTGGGACAGAAACAAAGTCGGTTAGTCATTCAGTCGCATTAGAAGGGGAAGAGGAGTCAACCAGTTCCTCCTCTGGCTTCTGAGGCTTTGCTCGTGGCTTAGGAGGCGCACTACTAGCAGGAGCCCCCTGTGAGGAGCTGAATGCAATGGTAGCCTTCATCATATCTGTCAGCTCGCTTATTCTCTTCTCCAGCTCCAGGTATTTGTCAAAACCGGGCTTTCTCTTCCAGTTCCGGTTCTGTGGAGTGAAGCGCTGATTCCCAGAGCGCTGCTTAGACCCAGATGACTGGTTATTCTGGGGTGGCCTGGGAGGATTCTGTGGAACAGAAGGAGAAGAGTTATTTTCTAACGAAAAAGTGGATTTTACAGCACTAACACACTGTTTTGGCTCTCTGGCTTTGCTGGGAGCCCTTACTGTGCTGCCAGTATTGGTTGCTCTCATGTTGGGAACAGCTTCCCAAATCCACTCAGCATGTTCTATCACACGTGACAGGGGTTCGTGACGCTTGTCAGACATATAAGGCTTGATAGATGGAAGGAGCAACTGACAGAAAAAATTACGAAACTCCTGATGGTGTTCTATCGTTTCCCAAGAAGGGTCACTCTGGAAGAAAGTCTGCCTAAATCTGTAAGCAAACTCTCGGGGTGTTTCATTTTCCCTATGAGTCATACTAAATGCTGCCTGCTTTGCAGCAATATCATCAGGGTATGGCCCATAATGTTTCTTTAGTGCCTGTTCAAAGATGACAATGTCCTTCTTTTCATCGTCTGCCATGGCCCGAATGAATTGCAGACAAGGTACATCAAAGGACCATGGAAGATACAGAACCATGTCCTCCCCCCTGGTAATGTTCAGTGCCCGAAAGGCATCTTTGACTGCAGCTAAATGTTCATTTATGGTGGCATGACCAGTTTTCTCAAAAGGAGTGACCATACTCCGCAAGGTCTTGATGATTTGCAATTGTGCGACAGAAGCACCTTCATTTATTTTCCCTTGCAGGACACGGGGACATAAAGGATTCTGCATCCCTTCAGCTCCCTCTGGTGGTCGCTGCTGGTACAGTTTGCCATCACTAGGGAGACTTCCCACCCCCCCTCCACCGCTCCCTGGATGGGGAGGGGTCGAGAGTAGGGTGTTTCACTCCGCCCTGTTTCTCTCCTGTGCTCATGCGCTGATGGGAGAGAACTGACTCTGTTCTGGAAAAGTTGCCGTTCTACACTGGGAAGGGTTTCCAGTGGCAAACTGCCGTCATCTACCCTCTGGTACTTCGAGAAGCCTAGAGGGATCAAATTATCCCGGTACTCTGTCTTGTTACTATGAGAGGTAGTCACACTGGCCAAATCAAAACAATCAGCTTGCTGGATTTCGAGGTTAACTCTCTGTATGTCCTGCCCACATTCCTGACGTGCAACAGCTAGCTTTCTTTGGAGACTAGCCGTGCGCTGTCGTGCTGCAATCAGAGCAGTCTCTATCTCATTTAACTGAGCCATCAGAGTTCTCTCTCGCTGCTCATAAAGAGCAGTGACATCTGTTAGTCTCCGGGTCTGGGCAGCTAGTTCAGAGCTACACACTGTCAGAAATTGCAATTCCTTTTGATCCAGAGCATTCCGCTGCCTGAGAGCGGAAACCTGATGCAACCAGCCTTCTGTATGAACCATCGTAAATCAATAGCTGAGACTGTCTGTAAAAACAAACACAGGGCACTGCTAGAATTACTGTAATGCAGAGATCCTGTAATGTGGGTTCCAAAGCCGTCTCACAGACAATGCTCTCTGGCCACAAAAACCTCAGCATAAACAGCTGCGTTGACCACAATAGGACAATGCAGAAATATTACACAAATTCTGAGAGGCGTGGCACATTCAGAAATACTCATCCCTTGGAAGAGACCCCATGTGTAGGGTATAGTAGTAGCACAAAAAATAAGTTAGACACTCTGTTGTCTAGGGAAATATGGCTACTATCCCAGCCCAAGTTCGGTGAGTTATTCTGGCAATATATATATATTAATTAGACTTTATTATAGGCAACCAAATAGAAAAATATACACACACATATATGGCTAATTAGGAACATGAGGTAACAATTTGTTATAGCACAAATATACAATTGGACAACGTAATAAATCACGGATTAGTAACCAGACGTCACTGATTCGCTCTGCACTGAGGAAAAGCAAGAAATATATTGCTAACCCCTTTGCCCATCCAGGAGAGGAGAGATAAGCCAGTACCTTAGCTCCGTCGGCACTCAGAAGCAGCTTCGTTCAAGGAGGTAGCTGTTAGCTACTGCAGGCTCCAGCCACGTCACCGGCGAGCCGCAGTAAGTCCGAACCGGAGGTATCTGTGAAAGTCTTCTCAGACCTGTGGAGGACGGCCTAGCCCACACGTAGGGGCCATCTGGCGGAAGGCTCAGGGCGCAGGAATCGGGTACGTAGTGCACAGCAGAGAGGAACCGGTGCAGGAGTCTGTATGAACAGGTGGGAAAAGCCCCAACTCTCTCTCTCACTTACTCCTTACAAGTAAAGTTTCCAGCGCAGAATGCATTATTCTGTGTGAGAATCCTCCGTCATAGGTCCGATGATTGGTGGGCACCAGGCAGTCTGAGGTGTTCTCAGCGAATCAGGAGGTAGATGATGAGCAGCGTCTTGCAAACAAAGGAGCTATAGTGAAATCAGGCAGAGGCAACAGTATGTAACTTCTGGGCATGTACAAGTGTCCAAGGCCAGCCACGGACAATAGCTTCTGTATGCACACTTAGAAACGCTGCTCCAGCAGTTGCTTGAAGGCCGTTTGTAGCTGAACACAGCAAAAGTGAAGTGAAGAATCCATCTTGTCTGTGCAGTTTGGTTCAGGCCTGAGTTGCTGAGCAGGCCGGAGATTTGCATGTAGAATTGCAGGGGTACCAGCCCTACAGGACCGACATCTGCGACCTTTGAGAGCGTCGGTGCCGCAGGTCCTTTCCTTTTTGCAGGATGGCGTGGAGAAGGGTCTGGCCGCTAGTTCCTTACGGGTGCAGCTAGCGGCTATCTCCTGTTTCTGGGGAAAGATCCATGGTCAGTCGCTGGGAACGCACAGTGATATTCGCTGTTTCCTGCGGGTGGTGTTGCTTCTACGGCCGCCGAGGCGCTGTTCGGTTCCTTCGTGGGATTTGAATTTGGTATTGGAAGCTTTGGTCAGGAGGCCGTTTGAGCCTTTGGGGAAGGCCTCGCTAAAGGACCTGACCTTGAAAACGGTGTTTCTGGTGGCTATTTGTTCCGCTAGGAGAATTTCGGAGTTGCAAGCGCTTTCTTGTAAGGAGCCGTATTTGTCCTTTTCCAGTCACAGCGTTGTGTTGCGGACGGTACCAGCCTTCCTGCCGAAGGTGGTTTCGGTGTTTCACGTGAACCAGGTGGTGTCATTTCCGGTGTTTTCAGAGAAGCAGAGTGCGGAGTCGGGCGGCCGCTTGCATCTTCTGGATGTTTGGAGAGTTCTCAAGAAGTATCTCCGCAGAACGACGTCGTTCCGAAAGTCGGACAGGTTGTTTGTCTCGTTTGGCGGTTCGCGAAAGGGAGAAGCGGCAGCGAAGTCTTCCATTTCGCGGTGGTTGAAGGAGACAATCGCTTCGGCCTACATTCTAAAGGGTAAGGTGGTTCCGCTTGGTCTTCGAGCGCATTCGACTCGGGCGCAGGCGTCGTCGTGGGCGGAGGTCAGTTTAGTGCTCGTTGCGGACATTTGTAGGGCGGCCACGTGGTCCTCGCTGCATTCCTTTGCGAAGCACTACAGGCTAGATGTACAGGCGAGGGGGGGACGGGCGTTTTGGCGCAGCAGTACTTCAGGCTGGGCTTGCAGGTTCTTCCCGTTGATGTTCACTGCTCTGTTACATCCTCTATGGTTCCGGGACTGGACTAGAGGGATGCAAAGGAAGAGTAAATTAGACTTACCTGCTAATTGTTGTTCTTTAAGGAACTCTAGTCCAGTCCCGGATCCCTCCCATTGTGTTACCAGTGCCTTCAGCCTGAAGTTTTCAATTACAGAGGGGGGATGTGGAAGGACGGAGAGGATGGGAGATTTGGGACTCCTTGCGATACACAGGGGGGGCCCTTTTTCGCGCAGCAGTGCCTACGAGGCTCGGGAACTCGGTTTCTTTTTCCAATTCCTGGAGCTGGATCCTTTGGTTGGTAAGGTTCGCGTTGGGTTTTCACTTACCTTCCGCTGTTTGCCGTAGCTTAGGCTATAACTTTATTATTGTATCTACTTATTTGTTGCTCTGCTGAGTCTGCTTTGTCAATAGGTGCTGGTGGAAGGGGGCGGTTCTTGCCTATTAGTACCAGTGACATCAAAGTGATGACATCTTTCAGTCTCCAAAGCTGCTGGTGGAGGTTCAGAACTCTATGGTTCCAGGACTGGACTAGAGTTCCTTAAGGATCAACAATTAGCAGGTAAGTCTAATTTACTCTTTACCTTGCCTGCTTTCTTATTTTAAACCATGCGCTGTATACATGTTTTTTAAATTGTGGTGTGATCTTAGCAGATTGTATTCTGTAAAGGCATACGATTCATAGTTATTCATTCATTCCTTTCATAGTTTATTAATTATCCTTGTCCAATAGGTTCTTTTACTATAATTGTATTCCTTTACTTTGGCCTCCTGTTGCCTTCTGGGGTTGTTGAATAATTGCCCCACGTCATTGAGTAGGTATACCTTTTGGGTTTAAAAAGTCCTCCTTTGCTTCTTAGCCTCCCTTTATCTGATCTTACGTTTGATACAAGGTATGTTCAAGGTATCGTTTTTTAAAAATATTGTTATAGTTCCTCCCACACCCTTGGTGGTTCCAACTCCTCCTCTCCTCCTCTTCCCGTGCTCTGCTCGGTGTTTTTTTATTTGTTGAGATTAGTTCTCTCTTGCAATTGCTTTTACCATATGGCTGTTTTTTGAGTTTTCACATCTACCATCGCTCGCAAATGTTTGAGCTTGCCTTAGTTGGCATGCTATCACACATTTTTTATTGATTGCACTTTTTAACAATTAACTGTCCAATATTTTTTTAGCATTTCATTTGTGCTCTATCAAATTGGATAAGTGTCTATCCAGTGGTGAGTGTAGCCTCTTTATTAAGATTTGAGATATGCCTTTATATATAACTTGTTGTGGGTGGCTTTCTTACTTCTGGCATTTTTTCCTTTATATTTTGTATTTTCCAATGTTATATATTTGTACAACATGTGTCTCTATTTGTCCAAGTTTGGGTGGTTTTCTGTCTAGCCACTATTATATCCTCTGTATTAGCATTCTCAATGATATATTTGTGTCTTTGGTACACAATTTGTCAAGTGGAAATATGCTCTTGTGGTGGATGTTTTTTTCTGCGTGTCGCTATTACCTTCCCTGATATGTTATCTCCAAGCATCCCTGCACTACTGTTCATTGTCTCCCCTACATTATTTTACCACTATGTTTTTTATCATTATTTATAACTATATTACTTTTAAAGTATACTTAGGCTCTTTGTTTTTAATTTCCTGTTTTTATGTTTGTTTCTCCACTTTTTAGTATCCTATTTTCAATATTATTATGTATAATTTTATATATGTTTTGATATGTTTTATTTTATATGTGTATTACGTTCTAAGGTCACAGTCCCCTGAAGAAGGCGTTTGCCGAAACACGTGTAGGGCTGACCTTCTGACACTACGATAAAGCTCTGTCTTCCAGTGGTGGGGCTCTGCCTGCTCTTCTTTTGTTTGTGTTCCACGACTGCAGGAGAGGTGTTTTTCCTGTTTTCAGTACAATAATCTAGTACAGGTGTAAGGTGTAATCATTGCCTACATCAGGATTCTTAGTTTGTGGTAGAAGGAGGTGGTTATTTTTCTTATGTGAGGTTGAAAAGTCAGCTGTTGATCTATTGTTATATTCAGATTGTGTTTCTGATTTGACTTTGATTGTTACGTTGCCAAATTCTAGTGTTGATGGTGGGACAAAGGTTGGGTTTGTGGTTTTTTTGTTTTTTTTTTTATACCGTGCTCTTTAGAATCAGTGCGGTTTACATGTATACTAACAGGTACTTTTTATGTAAAGCGGTCTTCTCTTTGTTGATGTCTACTAAGCCATCCTTTTACATTTGTGAAGCACTTCTGTAATCTGGCGAGATCCGGAGAAAGGACATTGTTTTTCACACCTATTATTGTCCGTCTGCATAGATTTGGTATAGGATTTTGTGTGCTTTGAAGATCTGATATAACAGATGGATATAAGAACATAAGATATGCCATACTGAGTCAGACCAAGGTCCATTAAGCCCAGTATTCTTTCCAGTAGTGGCCAATCTAGGTCACAAGTACCTAGCAGTTTCCTCAGAAGACACAGGTTCCACAATGCTTGTATTGGGACAAGCAGTGGATTTTCCGGGTTCCCTTTAATAATGATTTATGGACCTTTCCTCCAGGAATTTCACCAAATCTTTTTTTTAAACCCAGCTACACTAACAGCTTTTACTACATCCTCCGGTAATGAATTCCAGAGTTTGATTACGTGTTGAGTGAAAAAATACTATAGATGATTTTAATGATAGTTCACAGATTAGTAATAGTAGTTCCTTATCGTTCCTCCAGCTTAGTCCTCTACGTATGGGTAGTGCACCTCCTCCTGCAGCATGAAGACTGGACCAATCAAATTTCAGCATCACTGGAAACAGCATCCTGGCTATCCCTTCAGCTCCAGTGTGTCCAGTCTTCATGCAGCAGGAAGATGTTTGTGAGCCTGGCTGGCCTCACTAGTTAGTCAGTTTAGGGCTTAGAGTTGTAGCTAACCTTTTGATTTTTCTTTATTTGGTCCCCATTTTGGGTTCTTTTTATTTGCTGTAGTTAAGGAGTACCTGTCTCTTTAAAATCTGTTTCGACACCGGCACTCCGGAGGAGGGGGGGCTCAGCAGAGGTCTCTCTCTCTCCTGCTCTGCCAAAGCCGCTTGCATTTTAATTACTTGTTTGTGTTGCTGGCATAGGCTCTCTGTTCCCTGGACTGTTCGGGACAGAGCTCCTGTGGCGGCTGGCCAAAGCCACAGTTCCGGTTCGGAAGGAGTCTGTGTGCTTGGAAGTGCCGGCGGGCTTCTCGGACTCACACATGGTTAGTGCCTCTTTCCCTGCCTTTGCCTCTATCGCGTTTTTCCCTGTCATTTTAAGTTTTTTTTTTTAACGTTTCTTTTGTGGGGCTATTTTTTCCCGGGGTCAGCCCGTGGGGGGTGTCCTCCTTCGTCGGGGCTTGTCCGGACTGGCGGTTTTCGGCGCCAAAGTACATTAGCGCGCCAAAACTTTTTCTGAGGAGCCGCGGCCATTTTGTCCGTCGTGGCTCCCTCCTCCGTGCAACACACGAGGCCGTGTTCAGCTTCCCCGGAGTCACAGGAACCCTCTCTGGAGGCCCTGTCAGCTGCAACTGCGTGATTTCTTGTTTGTTTGTTTATTTTATTTTGCGGATTTCTTTTATTTCCTTCTTTATTTTCCTAGCTTTGCTCTTCCGCAGCAGGGGTATTTGAGCAGCTGGCTTCGTCATTTTGCCGACCCGGGGTCCCTAGCTGCGTTTTTTCTGAGTTTGTGTAACAAACCAAACCAACCAAAACTATAAAAAAAAACAAAAAAAACCCAAACACAAAGCATAAAGAGAGGACTGAAGGGGGTTTCTCATTAGTGGCAGCCGCACTATCTCTGGTTGGTGGGCTGCTTCTTTGGGGATACAGTATTCTTTCCCTTCTTAGTGTGTGGACAGGAGATCTCTTCCTACCCCTCCTGGGGGGGGGCTCAGTGAGTTGGCTTCCATGTCATCGGGGGCACTGTGTGTGATTTGTGGTTCTCGAAGAGGCGCTTCTCCAGAGACAGGCATCTGTCAGCGCTGTGCCTCCATGTCCCTTAGTATGGAGCAGCGGCTGGAGACTTCCCTGGCGGTTTCTTCTCAGCCTCCTCCCCCAACGGTGGTGACGGACTCGCCCTTGGAAGGTCCCTCGGGAATGGCCCCCGCTCTTCCTTTAGCCGCGGGAGCGCAATCTGATCTCGGGGGTACATCTCTCTTGGAGGATTTTTCTCCAGATTTTATTTTATTGATGCATCAGGCCTTTTGTTGTAGGTGCCAGGGGGTTGGGGTAGCTCCACTCCCTGGTCAGGTGGTGACCGCGCGGACTACTGCGGCGGACAGTGTTCTGTCCGGAGTGAGAGCGGCCAAACGGCAGCGCCTACAGGAGCCATTGTTGTCTGATTCAGATTGTCCGGAGGGAGAGGACCCGGAATTGGACATGGAGGAGGAGGCCTTAGAGGAAGGCGAGCTCCCTGAGCCAGAAGATGAGGCGAAAATTATCCGAGTTTTTCGCCGAGAGGAGTTGCCCGCGCTCCTTTCTGAAGCACTTCAGACTCTGGGTCTGGTTCCAGCACCGCCGGTCGAGGAGGAAGATGGTGCGGATCCCATCATTCAGGCGGTGCGTCAGACACAGGTGGTTTTCCCCATGCACAGAGTCATTGACCAGATGATTCAAACAGAGTGGGACACTCCAGAATCGGGCCTCAAGGGTGTCAAGGTCATGCATAAGCTATACCCTATGGCGGACAAGGACCTCGACCGTTTCCGTTCGCCTAGGGTGTATGCGGCGGTCTCAGCTGTGACTAAGAAGACCACCATCCCTGTCGAAGGTAGTGCGGCCTTGAAGGAGCCTCAGGACAGGAAAATGGATGGATTGTTGAAACAGTCGTTTGAAGCGGACGCAGTAGCGTTGCAGGCCTCCATTTGTGGAGCTTGGGTTGCTCGGGCCTGTGTTCGCTGGGTTCAGTGCCTTCAGCAGGTGGCGTCCATGGAGGCCGAACACTTGAACGAACTTCAGCGCTTGGAGTCTGGTTCGGTGTATTTGGCGGATGTCCATTATGATCTTATCCAGGCGCTTTCGAATAGCATGGGGTCGTTCGTAGCTACGCGCAGAGCCCTTTGGTTAAAGAGTTGGGCGGCGGATGGCTCTTCTAAGTCTCGCCTGGGCAAGATGCCGTTTAAGGGTAAGCTGTTGTTTGGTGAGGATCTTGATAAGTTGGTCAAGGAGTTGGGGGACTCCAAGGGCGGTCGTCTGCCGGAGGATCGCCCAAAGAGAGGGAGGTCCCTTCCTTCCCTTCGGGGTCAGTTTCGAGACTTTCGCAGGTTTCGGTCGCCCCGGTTTGTGGGATCGCAGAGAGGTAGATATCTCTCGAGGTCTCCAAACTTTCAAGGCTTTCGAGGGGCCACTAGAGGATTCGCGGCCGCGGCCTCTACAGCCGCTCGAAAGCCCCAATGAAGAGCTGCGGTTCCCGGCGGAGACCACAGTGATCGGGGGCCGTCTTCGACACTTCCTCTCCGCTTGGACCCGTATCACGTCCGATCGTTGGGTGTTGGAGATTGTTCGGGACGGGTATGCCTTGGACCTGGCCAGACCCGTTCTCGATTCCTTCGTGGCCTCCCCCTGCCGGGGTCCTCGAAAGACCGCTCAAGTTCGACAAACGCTCGATCGCTTGCTCCGGTTGGGCGCAGTGGTTCCCGTTCCGCCGGCAGAATATGGTCTTGGCCGGTATTCCATTTATTTCGTGGTGCCAAAGAAGGATGGTGCTCTTCGCCCCATTTTGGATCTCAAGGGCGTGAATCGCTGTCTTCGGGTGCCACATTTTCGGATGGAAACCCTGTGGTCCGTGATTGTCACCGTCCGCAGAGGCGAGTTTCTTACCTCTCTCGACCTCACAGAGGCCTATCTCCATATCCCTATCCGGGAGTCCCATCAGAAGTATCTCCGGTTCGCTCTTCCGTGGGGTCACTTCCAGTTCCAAGCCTTGCCCTTCGGGCTGGCCACCGCTCCTCGGGTGTTCACCAAAATCATGATGGTAGTGGCGGCGGCCTTGCGCCAGGAGGGAGTGCTGGTTCATCCCTATCTGGACGATTGGTTGATACGCGGAAAGTCTCATTCAGAGAGCGAGACGGCCACGGCGAGGGTCGTCGAACTTCTGCACTCTCTCGGCTGGGTAGTCAACCCGAGCAAGAGTCACTTGGCTCCGACTCAAGTGCTAGAGTACTTGGGAGTACTATTTGATACTTGCAGGGGTGCCGTGTTTCTCCCGGAACGGAGGGTGTTGGCTCTCCGGACTCTCGTGCGCCGCTTTCGGCGGGCCACTGCTCCGTCGGCTTGGCACTATCTGCAACTGTTGGGAACGATGGTGGCAACCTTGGAAGTGGTGCCTTGGGCTCGCTTCCACATGCGCTCATTGCAGAGGGCCTTGCTCCGTCGCTGGTCCAATCAAGTCGATTCGTTGAGCAAGCGTCTTCCCTGTCCGCGGACGGTGTGCCAAGACCTGAAATGGTGGCTTCGACCGTCCTCGCTCCGGACAGGGATGCCCTTGGAGCAGCCGGACTGGATTCCGCTGTTGACGGATGCCTGTCTTTCGGGCTGGGGCGCGCACTGCGGGGAGCACGTGACGCAAGGGCTCTGGTCCCAGCAGGAGGGCGGTTGGTCGATCAATCGTTTAGAGCTGAGAGCCGTCCGGATGGCGCTGCAAAGCTTCGAAGTTCAGGTGACGCACCGAGCGGTGCGGGTTCTGTCCGACAATGCCGCGACCGTAGCTTACATAAATTGGCAGGGCGGTACAGGAAACGTGGGCTTGGAAGCGGAAGTCCAATTGCTGTTCGCGTGGATAGAGCCCCGGTTACAAACGATATCGGCGGCGCACATTGCCGGAAAGGACAGTGTGATGGCGGATTTTCTCAGCTGGGTTCACGTGGATGCCGGCGAATGGGAGTTGAATCACGAGGTGTTCCAACAGTTAGTACGCCGGTGGGGTCAGCCTGTGATGGACCTCATGGCCACCTTTCGGTCGGCGAAGGCCCCTCGGTTTTTCAGTCGGCGGCGGGAACCCATGTCAGAAGGCCTCGATGCTCTTTTGCAGGCCTGGCCCGCGATCGGCCTCCTTTACGTGTTTCCCCCGTGGCCACTTCTGGGACGGATGATTCAGCGGATCGAGTCTCACCAGGGACGGGTGTTGTTGATAGCGCCGGATTGGCCCCGTCGTCCCTGGTATGCCGACCTGGTGCGATTGTTAGACGACTCCCCGTGGCGGCTTCCGCATGCTCTGGATCTGTTGTGTCAGGGTCCTCTTCGCATGCCGCAAGTGGAGAGATTTTCTCTTACGGCCTGGCTATTGAAAGGTCGAGGCTAAGGAAGAAAGGTTATTCGAAGTCTGTTGTAGCGACGTTGCTTCAAGCACGCAAGAGGTCCTCTTCGTTGGCCTATGTCCGAGTGTGGCGTATTTTTGAAGATTGGTGTTCCAGGCGTCAGGTTCGGGCGGCTACGGCCTCTCTTCTGGTAGTATTGGATTTTTTGCAGGACGGTTTTGATAAAGGTTTGGCCGCCAGTTCCTTGCGGGTGCAGTTAGCGGCTCTTTTCTGTTACAGGGGTAAAGTACAGGGTGTCGCACTGGGCGTCCATGCCGATGTTGGCCGTTTTCTGAAGGCGGTTTCTAGGCTGCGCCCAACGCGCCGCGTTTCTGTTCCTTTGTGGGACCTCAACTTAGTCTTACGCGCGCTTAGTGCCGCTCTGTTTGAGCCTCTCTCTCGGGCTTCGGTGAAGGATTTGACCCTTAAGACGGTGTTCCTTGTGGCGATTTGTTCGGCGCGGCGCATTTCCGAGCTTCAAGCTCTGTCTTGCAGGGAGCCTTTCCTATCTTTCTCGGATCAGAAGGTGGTTCTGCGGCCAGTACCTTCTTTTTTGCCTAAGGTGTCTTCTCCCTTTCACTTGAATCAGGTGGTGTCGCTCCCGGTGTTGCATGCGTCGGGGGAGCAGGCTTCTGATCGCGGTCTTAGTCATTTGGACCTTAAGAGAGTTTTGCGCTGGTATTTACGGGCCACCGAAGGCTTCCGCAAGTTGGATCGTTTGTTTGTCCTGTTCGGAGGTTCCAGGAAAGGTGAGGCGGCAGCGAAAGCCTCCATTTCTCGGTGGATTAAGGAGGCGATTGCCTCGGCCTATCTGTTGCAGGGGCGTGTTGCGCCGCTGGGGTTGAGGGCTCATTCTACCAGAGCTCAAGCGACGTCCTTATTTATTTTATTTATTTATTTAGCAATTCTTCTATACCGCGCTATTAAAATCAGCGCGGTGTACATCGAACAAAGATACTGCAATGTCCTGGGCGGAATATAGTTTAGTTTCGCCAGTGGAGATTTGTAAAGCAGCGACGTGGTCGTCCCTACACACTTTCAGTAAGCACTATCATCTTGATGTCTTAGCAGCAGGTGATGCCTGTTTTGGCTCCGCAGTCTTGCGTGCCGGTTGGCAGAATCCCTCCCGTTAAGGCTGCTCTGTTACATCCCATACGTAGAGGACTAAGCTGGAGGAACGATAAGGAAATAGTAATTACACTTACCTGGTAATTGTAGTTCCTTGAGTGACGACAGCTTAGTCCTCCTTCCCTCCCTTATAGCAGAGCTTTGGCTCGGCACACATTTGGTTCGGAGGTCAGTATTCACAGGTGAATGTTTCAGATGTTTTTTCTTTGCTCTCCATTTTGTCTTCTTTCTTGCCTTTTTTTGTTTTTTGCTCTCGCTGTCTGCTTCTGGTGCGGCAGGCGGGGGATCCTCTGTTTGAGTATTGTCGTTTTTTTATGGGTCTCACAAAAAAAAAAAAAAAAAAGGGTAACATTATATCTCTATCTGACCAGCTGAAATTGTTCATTACTCATTGCATATCTTCTTAAAGGTTAGCTATCTGTTTGAGTTTGCTTTGACAGTAGTTCACTGGAGCTGAAGGGATAGCCAGGATGCTGTTTCCAGTGATGCTGAAATTTGATTGGTCCAGTCTTCATGCTGCAGGAGGGGGTGCACTACCCATACGTAGAGGACTAAGCTGTTGTCATTCAAGGAACTACAATTACCAGGTAAGTGTAATTACTATATCTGCAGTCTCATTTTTGAATTCTTTCAGCACCCTGTAATGTATACCATTCGGTCCAGGTGATTACTACTGTTTCTTTGTCTCCAGCAGATGGTGAATAGATTTTCTTGTGTTTGAAGAAAGTTCTGAAGGTTGAGAGGAAGAGATAGCACAGTTACTTACCTGTAACAGGTGATCTCTGGGAACAGCAGGAATTAGTCCTCACATATGGGTACGTCGGTACTGACAGAGCCTGCGCGGGAAAGCTCCCCAGCCTTTCAGATGAAAGGCTTTTGGGGCCTCCCACTGCACATGCGCGCTGCCTTCCCGCCTTCCTGACCAGCTCTCCTCAGTTCGAGTTTATAGCTGAGACAATAGAGAGAGGAAAGGAAGATAGATAGAAGATACAACTCCTAGGGGAGGAGGGTGGGTTGTGAGGACTAATTCCTGCTGTTCCCAGAGATCACCTGTTACAGGTAAGTAACTGTGCTATCTCCAGGAACAAGCAGGAATAAGTCCTCACACATGGGGACTCCCTAGCTAAGATGCCTGGGAGATCCCCCTCCAAGGGTAAACCATCTTCGTATGGATCTCAGGCATCCATCCAGGGAAGGTGGGCAGGAGTTGTTTAAGTATGGAACAGGTGTTTGAGGACAGCCTGACCAAACAAGGCATCCCGGCGGGAGTCCTTGTCCAAGCAGTAATGGGCTGTGAAGGTATAAACCGAGGCCCAAGTGGCTGCTCGACAGATCTGATCTATGGACACAGAGTGAAGATGAGCCATAGAAGTAGCCATGGCTCTCACATTGTGAGCTGTGACATGGCCTTCCAGAGAAATGTTCTTACTCTGGTAAGCAAAAGAAATACACTGAGCAATCCAATTGGAAAGTGTACGTTTGGTGACTGGAAGTCCCAAATGAGAAGGATCAAAAGCCACGAAAAGTTGGGAAGACTTTCGATGTGGCTGAGTCCTGTTGAGGTAAAAGGCGAGAGCTCTTTTACAGTCAAGAGTATGAAGGTTCCTCTCTGCACTGGATGCATGAGGAGCCGGGAAAAAAACAGGTAGATATACCTCTTAAGATGAAAAGGCGAGACCACTTTAGGCATAAAGTGGGGATTCGTCCTAAGGACCACCTTATCATGATGAAATCTGGTATAAGGTGGAGTAGCCACCAAAGCCTGCAGTTCACTGATGCGGCGAGCTGAAGTGACTGCAATAAGGAAAAGAACCTTCCAGGAAAGAAATTTCAGGGAGGTAGATACCAACTGTTCAAAAGGTGGCTTCATAAGTTGACCCAGAACTAAATTCAAGTCCCATGCTACCGGAGGAGGTCGGATGGGAGGCTTAGTGAGGGTCAGGCCTCTCATGAATCTTGCAATAAGAGGATGAGAGGAGACAGGTTGTCCATTTATAGGTTTTAAGGATGCTGCAATAGCACTTAAATGGACTCGTACTGAATTCGTCTTGAGGCCTGCATTGGAAAGATGCAGGAGATAGTCCAGTAGAGAATTCAAAGGGTCAAGACCCTGTTGCGCACACCAAATGGAAAAACGTTTCCATTTGAAAGCATAGGAACGCCTAGTAGAGGGTTTCCCAGAGGCATGAAGGATATCTTTCACTGGTTGAGAAAGATTAAACTCCATGAAGGCTTAAGCCTTCAGTAACCAAGCTCGGAGATGTAGGGACTTGGGGTTTGGATGTCACAAAGTCCCCTGCTCCTGAGACAGAAGGTCTGGCGCAGCTCCCAGGTCCAGGGAGGGTCCCTGGGAGAGATGCAGAAGTAGAGGGAACCACACTTGGCGTGGCCAGCGTGGAGCTATGAGGATCATGGATCCGTGATCCCTCTGTAATTTGAACAGAGTCTTGGGAATCAAAGGAATGGGTGGAAAAGCGTACAGGAATTCCTGACCCCAATGTAGGAGAAAGGCATCGTTGGCCTGAGCTCCCTGACACGGAGTCCTGGAACAGAACCGGGGAAGTTTGGCATTCCACGGACTTGCAAAGAGGTCTATGTCTGGGGTCCCCCATTCCTGAAAGATTCTGCGTATCTGGTCCATATGTAGGGACCATTCGTGTGGGAGCAGAACTCGACTGAGTCTGTCTGCCCGAGAGTTTTGAACTCCTGGAAGATATACTGCCAGAAGATGAATTTGATGCTCTCTGGCGAAGGCCCATAATCTGAGAGCTTCGTTGCAAAGCGACAGAGAGCCCGTCCCTCCTTGTTTGTTGACATAGAACATGGCTACCTGATTGTCTGTTTGGACTAGGACAGTCAGGTTGACAAGGAGGGTGTGGAAGACTGTGAGGGCAAGGAAGATTGCTCGCAGTTCCAGAAGGTTGATGTGAAGGGTGGTCTCCTGAGGAGACCAGGTGCCCTGAATGGAGAGGTGTTTGAGATGAGCTCCCCACCCTGTTTGGGAGGCATCTGTTGTGAGGGTTGCTTGGGGCAACGAAGGTTGGAAGGGGATCCCCAACAACAGATTTTTGGAGGATGTCCACCACTGGAGAGACCAAAACAGTCGTTTTGAGGTGAGTATTTGGTCTGAGAGCAGTCCTGATGCTTGAGACCACTGGGTGGCCAAAAGCCATTGAGCTGCTCTCATATGAAGACGAGCGTAGGGCACCACATGGACCGTGGAGGCCATGTGGCCCAGAAGTTGCAGCATTTCTCTGGCTGACAAGTGACTTCTGGACTGAGCCTGGGAGGCCAAGCTTATTAGCCTTTGGCCTCGGACCAGAGGGAGGTAGGCCCTTGCAGTGGTGGAGTCCAATTGGGCCCCTATGAATTCCAGGGACTGAGTAGGGATGAGTTGGGACTTGGGAACGTTTATCACCAGTCCCAGATATTGAAGAATACGCCTTGTGCGGTCCAGAGAAATCTGGGCTTCTGACTGAGATGGAGCTCGGATGAGCCAGTCGTCCAGATATGGGAAGACAAAGATTCCCATGCCTCTGAGAAATGCGGCTATGACTGCCATGCATTTTGTGAAGACTCTTGGAGCAGAGGCGAGACCGAAGGGTAGTACTCTGTACTGGAAATGTTTTCCCTGGAACAGAAAGCGAAGATATTTTCTGTGGGATGGATGGATGAGTATATGAGTGTACGCATCCTTGAGATCTAGAGAACAAAGCCAATCCTGACTCTGAAGGTATGGAAGGAGTATGCCCAGAGAGAGCATTTTGAATTTCTCCTTGAATAGAAACCTGTTCAATTCTCTCAGATCTAGGATAGGTCTGAAGCCCCCTGTCTTCTTTGTTATGAGAAAATAAGGGGAGTAGAAACCTAACCCCTGTTGTGGAGGAGGAACCTCCTCTATTGCCCCTTGGGCAAGGAGAGAAGAGACTTCCTGACTCAACAGGGTCAGAAGAGATGGGGGAGAACTGAATTGTCTCACCATGGTATGGGGAGGAAGGCTGGAGAAATGAAGTTTGTAGCCCTCGCTGATAATAGAGAGGGTGCATTGCTCTGATGTGATTTGTTCCCATCTGGGAGCAAAATGAGCTAGCCTTCCAGGAATGGTGAGGGGCTCTGGTTGTTCTAGAGCCAGAAACGGCAAGTTCTCTAGGGGCAAGTCAAAACCCCTGAGGGGGTTGAGCCTGTTGGGGTGTAGCAGACATTGCAGGCTTTGACTTTACTTGCTTAGACTGCTGACGCTTAGCAGCAAAGCGAGGCTGAGCAGATTGCTGGCCAGTATTTGTGGAAAATCTGGCCTTCTTATAGTAAGGCCTTTTAAAAGACTTCTTTTTGGCAGGGGTAGAAGTAGACTTAGAAAGTCTATCTAGAGTGGCATTTTCTGCATCCATCTGAGCAGCTTTAATTTGCCAGTCTTCACCAAATAAGTTCTCACCTGTACAGGGCAGATTCCTGAGGCCATCTACAACCCAGGGTTCTAGGTCAGAAGCCTGGAGCCAAGCGAGACGTCGGGCTGCAATAGCAATTCCCGAAGCTCTGCCTGCAACCTCAAAGGAATCAAAGGCTGCCCTGTTGGAGAACTTGGAGACCTCTGAAAGTTGTGTCACCATAGAAAAGAAGTCCGCCCTTTGATCATCAGGGATAAAGGGGGCAAAATGCTGTATCTTTAGGGCAAGTTGTCCAAGAAACATGCCCATATAAAGGCTATAAGAATTGATCCTGGCTATAAGCATACTAGCCTGGAACATCTTTCTACCAAAAGAGTCCAGGGTCTTACATTCTCGCCCTGGAGGGGTGGAAGAATGCCTTTTAGGACTCTTTATTTTCTTCATGGCAGACTTCACCACAATAGAGTGGTGAGGCAGCTGAGTTTTCTGGAACCCAGGAGAAGGAGGGACCCGATACATGGTGTCCAACCTACGGGAATGGGGAGACAGTGTTAAAGGAGTCTCCCACAAATCCATCAAGTGTTCTTGAAGGATTTCATGGATAGGCAGAGTGACTGCCTCTTTAGGAGCTTTAGAGTATCCTAAAATATCCAATTTTTTTGATCTGGGTTCTTTTTCAGAAGATGTAGCAATAGAAAGTGCTTTAGCTACATCAACAATGAAATCCTGAAAGGATAAATCCTCTGGAGGAGACATCCTCCTCTTTGGAGAAGAGGGCTCCTCAGGAAGAGCAAGCTCAGCAGAGTCATCAGAGGAATTGAATTCATCAGAAGAATCTGAGTATTCTCTCTGTGCTTTCAATGCACGATACGCATACCGATCTGTATCGACATCGGGCGTATCGGGCATGGGATCGGTACCGGGCGAAAGCCGGAATCCGGCATGCGGAACCGATCGACTCTTGGAAGTCGATGGTCTCGGTTCCGGTGTGGATACCGGAACCGGGGTCGGTACCGATGGAATCGGTACCGAGGGCGTTGCAGCCTTAATGAATGCCAGAACGGCCTGCTGCATGGTCTGGACAGTATTGCCCATAGACGCCACTGCTGCCTGGATGTCGGTACCGGTATGGGCCGGTACCCCAGAGCAGTCCAACAGGTGATCAGTCGAGGCCGTGCCATCGATGTCAACCTGTGACCCCATGATTGCTTTGGAGGCCGGAGCCTCCCGCCGGGGTTTTTTGGCCTGGATAGAATCCTCGAACTCAAGATTGAGAGCCTCTCGATCTTTAGAAAGAGATTTGCTTTTAGAGGATTTGCCCACAGAAGTTTTGGTTACCTGAGATCCATCCGGAGAGGAAGACCTGGATGACTGTGATGCTTCTGAAGGAAACAGCACATGGAGCTTGTTGGCCCGGTTCTGCAAACCACGTTTAGACAACTGGGTGCAGGATGGGCAGTCCGGTATGGAGTGGTCAGGTCCCAAACATTTAAGACACCATTCATGGGTGTCTGTGACAGAAATGACAGCACTGCACTTGGTACACTTTTTAAAACCAGGGACTGGCTTCTCCATGAGGAGAATTTGTGTAGGCCTTAAGGCCTAACAAAAGTTACCAAGCTGTGCTGAAGAAAATAAAAAAGTCGTTTTTTAAAAAAATTTTTATATAGAAAGAAAGAGAGACCGGCGGTACCGGTTTCGGTATGGGGAAGGCAGGTACGCGGTCTAAAGAAACAAACAAATTTCACAATTTCTTCAGCGGTGACAGGAACACGACCTGCTGGCTCCGCGGAAAAAGAGAAACTGAGGAGAGCTGGTCAGGAAGGCGGGAAGGCAGCACGCATGTGCAGTGGGAGGCCCCAAAAGCCTTTCATCTGAAAGGCTTGGGAGCTTTCCCGCGCAGGCTCCGTCGGTACCGACGTACCCATATGTGAGGACTTATTCCTGCTTGTTCCTGGAGATTTGATTTAACACTCATGAACAACCACCTTGAGGGTTACTCTCTCACTTGAGTGCAATGTGGGAGGCTCCACTAGACTGTGGTCATTTCGGTAGCCATAGGAAAAAGGGAAAATTTTGGTTCAGCTCCACACACTTATCATAAGAGCCTTTTGGTGAAAAACAATGTCCTTTCTCCGGATCTCGCCAGATTACAGAAGTGCTTCACAAATGTAAAAGGATGGCTTAGTAGACATCAACAAAGAAGATGTACGCTCTCCTGGTGAAGCAGTTCATTGTGTGGTTTGATATTTCCAAGGTGAATGTGCAGGCCACGGTGGTTACCAGAAAGACCACCATTCCCAAAGAAGGTGGATTGGCCCTAAAGTATACTCTGGATCGAAAGGTGGATTTATGTTGAAGAACCAGTTCACTGCGGTGTCTGCTATTCTTCATTTCTGGTATGTGCAGGCCTGATGTCTTGAGCCTGACTCCAGTGGATTCAGCTCTTCTGCTGGATGATTCTACCCCTATTATGCAGTCTGCTATGGCCTTCTTTTCTGATGCTGTGTACATCCCCTTTATTTTACAGTTAAAGATGGAGTTTTTTAAGAGCAATCGCTAGTTTTTTGACCACGTTTGAGTTTACGTACTGTTTGAAAGACATTTCAGTGCTTGCGGTGGTTGGGAAGGTTAAAGAAGTGGTTAAGCCTGCCCCTGAAGAAGGCAACGAAACACGGCCTGTGTCGGGCCATAGGCTTTTCTCTTAATAAAGAGTACCCTCCTACTGCTGTCCACGTTTTTGACTGGGATGTATTCCATTCAGTCCAGGTGATTACTACTGTTTCTTTGTCTCCAGCAGATGGTGAATAGATTTTCTTGTGTTTGAAGAAAGTTCTGAAGGTTGAGAGGAAGAGATTTGATTTAACACTCATGAACAACCACCTTGAGGGTTACTCTCTCACTTGAGTGCAATGTGGGAGGTTCCACTAGACTGTGGTCATTTCGGTAGCCATAGGAAAAAGGGAAAATTTTGGTTCAGCTCCACACACTTTATCATAAGAGCCTGTTGAGCAGCAGGAAATTGGAAAAATTGGAAGGATCTGGAAGAGTGCAGCAGTCTCACATAACCTCAGTGCCCTCTCCCTCCTCCTCTATTTCCCCCCCCCCCACCCTGCTCTTCCCCAAAGATTGCAGAAGGCTCTCAGGGGGCTTTGCTTGCCAACCATCTGAAATGTGGTGCTACAAAAGCCAGTGAATCAGTATCAGCTGAGTAGAGCTGAGCCCAGCACGGATCCTCTGCCTGGGGCTGAATACCAAGGTTTGACCTCATCATTTAACTTGTTGTGGGCTCCTGATTCCATCTGTGTGAGACATAATTTGGGGTAGACCGCTGGTGACCCTTTGTATGGTGTGGGGGTTTCCCGTCATTTTCTGCACACGCTAGCAGCATTTTCTCCTATCGTGTTCCTGGAGGTAGCATGGTCTGTACATGAGTTCTGCCCAAGTGACTCCAACATGCATTCTACCCTAGTGCCTGTAACTCTTACCACAGTAAAAATGCAGTTAATGCATGCCTTTGGGCCGCCATGACCTTAGTGCGCACTGTTGTGATACTTGCCTTAACTCTCTTATTCCAGGAATCATTGTATGGGCCTGTGGCAAGCATGGTGCCTGATCTCCAGTTCTGGACTCTTCTCGTCTAGCATGGCAGCTGCTGAGTTGTCCCTGGAGGGATTTCTCCCCTTCTCTATGACAGGGGATGCGGTTAGTCCGACTTTGCTTGCCTAAGGGCAGGAGATGGCAGATGGCGCTGTAGTTAAATATAACCAGCCAGCCAGAGGTTCCGATGACTGTGCTGTGCACTGCTCCTTGACGTCTAGGGGATCGACGATGATTATGTTCCCTGGTGTAGGGGGGTCATTTCTGCAAGGAGAGCTTCTGGAGTCCAGATTGTCGTCCCCATAATTCCTTTCTTTTCACAACAACATGGTCATTCTGGCCTAGAAATTCAGACCCCGTGGCTTCTAGGTTCCCCGGAGCGCATTCTCATGAGGGGCAGGCTGAGAGTGGAAGCCCTGTTTGATTTCCTATAGCTAAGAGTTCCTGGCAAAGGATGCCCCCTGGAGATGGGGATTAGCTGGGATCTGTTTGAGATTTGGATGAAGTACTCCTTCAGAGGACTGTGAGGAGGTTGATGTTATCCATCTGTTTCGGAAGGAGGAACCAGAGGCATTGATTAGAACATAAGTTATGCCATACTGGGTCAGACCAAGGTCCATCAAGCCCAGTATTCTGTTTCCAACAGTGGCCAATCTAGGTCATATGTACCTAGCAGTTTCCCCAAGGGACACAGGTTCCACAATGCTTGTATTGGTTCAAGCATTGATATCCTGGGTCCCTTCTTAATAATGGTTTATGGACCTTTCCTCCAGGAACTTGTCCAAACCTTTTTTAAACCCAGCTGCACTAACAGACTTTACTACATCCTCCGGTAACAAATTCCAGAGTTTGATTACACGTTGAGTGAAAAAATATTTTCTTTTATTAGTCTTAAATAGTTTACCCTGTAGCTTCATTGCATGTCCCCTAGTCTTTCTATATTCTGATAAGGTAAACAATCGATCTACGTTTACCCGTTCCACTCCGTTCATTAATTTATAGACTTCTATCATATCTCCCCTCAGCCGTCTCTTTTCCAGGTTAAAGAGCCCTAACCTTTTAAGCCTTTCTTCATAGGAGTATCCTTCCATCCCCTTTACCATTTTGGTGGCTCTTCTCTGAACCTTTTCTAAAATCGCTATATCCTTTTTAAGATACGGTGACCAGAATTGCACACAATATTCAAGGTGCAGTCTGTATCCTGTTTCCAACAGTGGCCAATCTAGGTCACAAGTACCTAGCAGTTTCCCCCAAAAGACACAGGTTCCACAATGCTTGTATTGGGCAAGCAGTGATTATCCCGAGTCCCCTTTAATAATGGTTTATCAACTGTTCCTCCAGGAACTTGTCCAAACATTTTTCAAACCCAGCTACATTAACAGCTTTTACTACATCCTCAGATAACAAATTCCAGAGTTTGATTATGCATTGAGTGAAAAAAATATTTTCTCTTATTAGTCTTAAATGGGTTAGCTTCATTGCATGTCTGCTAGTCTTTCTATATTTTGATGGCGTAAACAATCGATCAACATTTTCCCGTTCCACTCCATTCATTAATTTATAGACCTCTATCATATCTCCTCTCAGCTGTCTCTTTTGCAGATTGAAGAGCCCTATCCTTTTTAGCATCTCCTCTTAGCGGTATCCTCCTATCCCCTTTACCATTTTGGTGGTTCTTCTCTGTACCTTTTCTAATTCTGCTATATCCTTTTTAAGATATGGCGACCAGAATTGCATGCAATATTCAAGGTGCGGTCGCACCATGGAACGCTACAGAGACATTATAATATCTTTTGTTTTATTCTCCGTTCCTTTCCTTATGATTCCTAGAATTCTGTTTGCTTTCTTGGCCGCTGCTGCACAGTGGGAGAAGGGTATCAACGTATTATCCACGATGACGCCCAAGTCTTTTTCTCAGGTGGTAGTTCCTACTGTGGAACCTTGCATCGTGGAACCATAGTTTGGGTTGTTCTTTCCTAGATGCGTAACTTTGCACTTGTCCACATTAATTTCATCTGCCATTTGAATGTCTAGTCTTCCAATTTATCAAGGTCCTCTTGCAATTTTTCACTATCCTTCTGGGTTTTAACAACTTTGAACAATTTTGTGCTATCTGCAAATTTGATTACCTCACTTGTTATCCCTATTTCCAGGTTATTTACGAATATGTTAAAAAGCAGCGGACCCAACACAGATCCTTGGGATACTCCATGATTCACCTTTCTCTATTGGGAAAAATGACCATTTAGCACTATCCTCTGCTTTCTATATTTTAACCAGTCCCTGATCCACAATAGTATACTGCCTCCTATCCCATGACTCTTTAATTTCACCAAGAGTCTCTCATGAGGGACCTTGTCAAAGGCTTTCTGAAAATTCAGATGTACTATATCAACCGACTCACCTTTGCCTACCTGTTTATTCACACCTTCAAAAAAACATAACAGATTAGTAAGACAAGACATTCCTTGGCTAAGGCCATGTTGGCTGTCTCTCATTAAGCTTTGATTATCGAGATGTTCAGTAATTTTATTCTTTATAATGGTTTCTATCATTTTTCCTGATACTGAAGTCAGGCTCACCTGTCTGTAGTTTCCCGGATCACCCCTGGAATCCTTTTAAAAAAATTGGTGTTACATTGGCCATCCTCCAATCTTCAGGTATTACAGATGATTTTAATGATAAGTGTCAGATTACTAATAGTAGGACTGCAGTCTCATATTTCAGTTCTTTCAGCACCCTTGGATGTATACCATCTGGTCCAGGTGATTTGCTACTCTTCAGTTTATCAAATAGTTGTAATACATCTTCTTGGTTTATTGATATTTCTTTCAATTCTTCTGCGGCATCACCTTAAGAACATAAGAACATAAGATATGCCATACTGGGTCAGACCAAGGTCCATCAAGCCCAGTATTCTGTTTCCAACAGTGGCCAATCTAGGTCATATTTACCTAGCAGTTTCCCCAAGAGACACAAGTTCCACAATGCTTGTACTGGGTCAAGCATTGATATCTTCGGTCACTTCTTAATAATGGTTTATGGACCTTTCCTCCAGGAACTTGTCCAAACCTTTCTTAAACCCAGCTACACTAACAGCCTTTACTACATCCTCCGGTAACAGATTCCAGAGTTTGATTACACGTTGAGTGAAAAAATATTTTCTTTTATTAGTCTTAAATAGTTTACCCTGTAGCTTCATTGCATGTCCCCTAGTCTTTCTATATTCTGATAATGTAAACAATCGATCTACGTTTACCCGTTCCACTCCGTTCATTAATTTATAGACTGCTATCATATCTCCCCTCAGCCGTCTCTTTTTCAGGTTAAAGAGCCCTAACCTTTTTAGCCTTTCTTCATAGGAGTATCCTTCCATCCCCTTTACCATTTTGGTGGCTCTTCTCTGAACCTCTTCTAAAATTGCTATATCCTTTTTAAGATACGGCGACCAGAATTGCACACAATATTCAAGGTGCGGTCTCACCATGGAACGATACAGAGGCATTATAATATCTTTTGTTTTATTTTCCATTCCTTTCCTTATCATACCTAGCATTCTATTTGCTCTCTTGGCCGCCGCTGCACACTGGGCCGAGGGTTTTAACATGGTATCCACAATGACGCCTAAATCTTTTTCCTGGGTAGTGGTTCCTATTGTGGAACCTTGCATCATGTAACCATAGTTTGGGTTGTTCTTCCCTAGGTGCATAACCTTGCACTTGTCCACATTAAATTTCATCTGCCATTTTGATGCCCAGTCTTCCAATTTATCAAGATCCTCTTGCAATTTTTCACAATCCTCTTGGGTTTTAACAACTTTAAATAGTTTTGTGTCATCTGCAAATTTGATAACCTCACTCGTTATTCCACTTAAAAGGTCATTTATGAATATGTCAAAAAGCAGCGGACCCAGCACAGATCCCTGGGGTACACCACTATTCACCTTTCTCCATTGGGAAAATTGGCCATTTAGCCCTACCCTCTGCTTTCTATCTTTTAACCAGTTCCTGATCCACAATAGTACACTGCCTCCTATCCCATGACTCTTTAGTTTTGCCAAAGGTCTCTGATGAGGGACCTTGTCAAAGGCTTTCTGAAAGTCCAGATACACAATATCAACCGACTCACCTTTGTCCACCTGTTTATTCACTCCTTCAAAAAAACATAACAGATTAGTAAGACAAGATCTTCCTTGTCTAAAGCCATGTTGGCTGTCTCCCATTAGGTTGTGACTATCTACATGCTGAGTAATTTTATTCTTTATGATGGTTTCTACCATTTTTCCCGGTACTGACGTCAGGCTCACCGGTCTGTAGTTTCCCGGATCACCCCTGGAACCCTTTTTAAAAATTGGTGTTACATTGGCGATCCTCCAATCTTCAGGTATTAGAGATGATTTTAATGATAGTTCACAGATTACTGATAGCAGGTCTGCAATCTCATATTTTAGTTCTTTCAACACCCTAGGATGTATACCATCCGGCCCAGGTGATTTGCTACTCTTCAGTTTATCTAATAGTTGTAAGACATCTTCCCGATGTATCGATATTTCCTTCAATTCTCCGCACCTTTAAATACCACTTCAGTCATGGGTAACATCCCTACATCTTCCTCAGTAAAGACCGAAGCAAAGAATTCATTCAGTCTCTCCGCTATCGCCTTGTCGCCTCTTAGTGCTCCTTTAACCCCTTTATCATCTAATGGACCAACTGACTCTCTCACAGGTTTTTTGCTACGAATGTACTTGAAAAGGTCTTTATTTCGCGTTTTTGCTTCCGCAGCAAGCTTCTTCTCAAATTCTCTCTTTGCCTGCCTTATCAATGCCTTGCATTTGACTTGCCAGTGCCAGGTTTCGTCCTTTGGCTCTTTTTTCCATTTCCTGAAATATGCTTTTTTGGCAACAACAGCCTCTCTGACCTCACCTTTAAACCATGCTGGCAGTTTTTTGGACTTCCTTCCACTTTTCTTAAAGCGTGGAATACAGCTGGTCTGGGCTTCCAAGATAGTATTTTTCAACAACACCCAAGCTTGATGTACGTCTTTAACCTTTGCAACTGCTCCTTTTAGTTTTTTCTTAACTGTTTTCCTCATTTTATCATAGTCTCCCTTTCGAAAGTTTCAATCATGGGTAGCATCCTTACATCTTCCTCAGTACAGACCGAAGAAAAGAAGTCATTCAGTCTCTCCGCTATGACCTTGTCCCCTCTTAATGCCCCTTTTACCCCTCTATCATCCCAAGGTCTTATCCACCTTGTGCTTGGCAGATGCTCCAGGCATGGAGCAGGAACTGAAGATGCATCCACTCCTGCAAGGGGTGAAGAAATTCAATTCCCATTCCCGGAGGTACTCAAGAGCCTGTTCTGGTCAGAGTGGGATTCCCCTGACTCCCTGCCTAAGGGGCTAAGAGTATATAAGAAGATGTACGCTCTCCTGGTGAAGCAGTTCATTGTGTGGTTTGATATTTCCAAGGTGAATGTGCAGGCCACGGTGGTTACCAGAAAGACCACCATTCCCAAAGAAGGTGGATTGGCCCTAAAGAATACTCTGGATCGAAAGGTGGATTTATGTTGAAGAACCAGTTCACTGCGGTGTCTGCTATTCTTCATTTCTGGTATGTGCAGGCCTGATGTCTTGAGCCTGACTCCAGTGGACTCAGCTCTTCTGCTGGATGATTCTTCCCCTATTATGCAGTCTGCTATGGCCTTCTTTTCTGATGCTGTGTACATCCTGGTGCATCTAGTGGCAAATGATTGTAAACCTGTAGCTTATGTATATAGTTAACCCAGTTATCCTTGTTTGTAAACCTGTAGCTTATGTATATAGTTAACCCAGTTATCCTTGTTTGTACTCCTGTTCAATGTAAAACCTGACAGTTTTTCGTTATGGTCGTTTTGTTATGATGTAAACCGCGCTGATTCTAAATAGCGCGGTATATAAGAAACTGTAATAAAATAAAATAAATAAAATAAATAAAACCTGTCGACAGTGATATGGAGTGGCTTGCCTCTAACATGGGACTCCTCTTCTAAAGCCCAGTTGCTCATCTGGTGCTTCTCTTGGGTCTGATTTTGGAGAAGCTGGTGAAGGACGTGTGTGAGACATCATCTTACAGCCTTCTGGAAGACAGGTCCAAGGACCCTGTGATGCGGACAGGAGCCCCTTTTCTGTCAGCCTTCACCTGATCCTTGCGGGTGCGCTGGTCGGACTCCCAGGAGTCAGGACTCCCATCACTGCCAGCCTGGAAAGCCTTTCTTCCCCTCTGCTTATGGACTTCGGGGTGATTCTCAGTCCTTTTGTGGAGCACTTGGGCCCAGGGGTCCTCGTCCTATCCATAAGAGGACCCTCCCAGGCTGTGCAATGAAAGTTTGCGGGCCTATTCCCTGGTTCCTCTGGTTAGGGGCAGGCTTCACCTCTTCCTTTAGGAATGGGCCCGAGTCACAGAGGATCGCTGGGTGCTAGTCCCCATTCAGGTCGGCTATGAACTAGAATGCAAGAGCCGATCCTGGTTGCTTTCTGCCCTTGTAGGTCTGTGAACAGCAGGGCTGCTGTGCAGATTTCCTTTGATAAATTGCCTCTCCTGGAGGTAGTGGTGCCCATTCCCCCAGACGACTGGGGCAAGAGCAGATTCATTGTCAAGGAAAAATTCCGAATGCACTCCCTTGGGTCGATCCTCCCCCTTATCCAACAGGGAGAATGGCTGACATCCCTCGATTTAATGGACGCCTACACACATGTCCCCATTCACAGGGACCACCGCAAGTACCTTCGCTTTCAAGTCATGGGGAGTCACTTTCAATACAAGGTCCTTCCCTTCGGGCTCTCAACCGCACCACGGGTGTTTACCAAATGTGTGGCCGTAGCAGCCGCACACCTCCGGAAGCAGAGCATATGTGTGTTTCCATACCTCGACGACTGGCTGATCTCTGCTCCCTCATCACGGGAAGCCACATCAGCTACTCACCGAACCATCTCCCTGCTATCATCTCTGGGCTTCCTAGTAAACCACCAGAAATCACACCTGCAACCCTCCCAATGCCTCGAATTCATCAGGGCAATCATAGACACCACCGCCTTCAAAGCATTCCTTCCCCGTCCCCGGAGGGACGCCATCGTCAGCCTGACCTGGAGCATCTCAGCGAATGGCCCAACAACAGCTCGAGTGCTGCTCCGCCTTCTGGGCCACATGGCCGCATCAACCCAGGTGGTTACAATGGCGAAGCTTCATATGCTTACAAAACACAGATAACTACCTAAGGACTAACTAAACAATAAACAAAAAATGCCCTTTGAAAAAGACCTATAAAGTCAATTATTTTTATCAAAAAAGTTTCTAAAACAGTTCAATAATACTAAAAGGCAAATGTAACCTCAGGATGGCTTAAACCCTACATATAGTGAAATTCATCACTATAGGGAATAGCTGATGCTCACAAGCCTTCTTTAATTTTTTAACTTTTTATTTCAAATTATCTTATTATATCCAAAAAAAGTACTTCATATGTGCCATCTGCAATGACACCTGCGGTCACACTGGAACCAGCACTCACAGCCCCTGGGCTCATGCATCCCCCTAAATACAGCAGTAACAGCCTCTCTCCACTGCCACCCTTCAAGCCCCTGCACTCAGCGGCCATGAAGCATGTCTCCTGGAAGACACTGTTCTTGATCGCCATCATGTCAGCGAGGAAGATCAGTGAACTACAGGCACTGGTGGCTCACCCACCCTACACCCAGCTCACCTAGAGCCTCTCTCCGGACCATCCTAAGTTCATACCTAAGGTGGCGTCTGCCTTCCATGTCAACTAGAGCATTGAACTTCCTAGCTTCCACCCGGTGCCTCACTCCTCCCAGGAGGAGCAAAGGCTACACACCCTTGACTGCATCAGAGCCCTCTGCATATACCTCCTCAGGAGTGCGCCTCATCGATGAGGTACGCAGCTCTTTGTCTCCTATGACCAAAACAAACCTGACCAGTCAGTCTCCAAGTGGACACTGTCCATCTAGATCTCCTCCTGCATCGCCTTCTGCTTGGAGCAGGCGGGAACAGGGGCGGCAGCCTCAGTCCATGCTTATCAACTCCGGGCAATGGCCACCTCTGTCGCAAACCTGCGGTCGGTTCCAGGGGCAGACATCTGCAAAGCCACCACCTGGTCATCCCTCCACACCTTCCAAAGACACTACTGCCTCGATCTCGCCACTGGGGCTGACCTCACCTTCGGCCGGGCAGTCCTATCCTCAGCGGATGCCCCCACCTGGCTATTGGTCATCTCTACCTCACCACCTTCTGGGGCATCTGAAACATTACCGGGACCGTGGCCGCAGTGATTACTGCTGCTCCCCACTGCTGCAGTTGGTGTTGTAGCATCTCACCACTGTTGGATTTCCACACACTGCTCTGTTGCACTTTGCACGGTCGCACCTTATGCCTGTCGCACCTTGCACGGTTGCACACTATACCTATATTGTACTCACTGTTGGTTGCACTGCACTGTTTTGCACTGTTTTCACTGCACTGTTTTTGCACAACTATGCTAAATTTTGCACCATGCTGGGGCTACTCACCCCGTAATAAATACGTTATTGTCTCACCTCGGAGTCAGTTGGTTTCTGCATCCACCGACCGGACCCCTTCGACCGCAACCCTGGTAGCTTGGGAGGCATCTACTGTGGCTGACTCATCCTGCTTGTCCTAGGAGAAAATGGAGTTACTTACCTGTAACTGGAGTCCTCCATGGACAGCAGGATAAGACAGCCACACATTCCCTCCCTCCTCCCGTACAGGGGCCGGTCTCTACCACGTCTCGCCCTAGCAGTTAAGCTCAGCTAGTAACTCAGTGGCTGGCTAGGGGCGGACCCGGAGGTGGGATCTGGGGATCATGCTCAGAAGCCCTTCTGAGCTCTAGAGAGTACTTCCGTCTCGGCGCCGTCGGATGATGTCACCTACTGTAGCTGACTTATCCTGCTGTCCACGGAGAACTCCAGTTACAGGTAAGTAACTCCGTTTTTTGTCTTCCCAGCATTTAAGACTTCATTTAAGCAGTCTTTTTTTTTTTTTTTTTGCAAGAGCACTAGTCCTGTGCTTTATCACAGCAGTGTTCCTCTTTCTCTCAGCCACAGACTAGTTAGCCTTTCACAACGTTCCAGCAGTAACAGCTGCAAATGCAGTCACTTTTATGTTGTTCAGTTCAGTTTTATTCAGTTCTCTTTCCCTTACTTCTTTTTAACACAGCACCACATTCTTATCAAGTACAGTCAATAATATTCCTCATACTCTCATCCAAGGGTGGAGTGGACAGCCCCTCCCTCTGGCAGACAAATTGTGCTTTCAGCTAGTGTTCTGCCTCCCTCCAAATGCTGCTTCTCTTCTCTTCTCTTTTTAGCTCTGGAAGTATGCTTGGAACTCATTCCTCCACTGGAGCTTAACACTATTGCTCAGGCTCTTCCCCACAGTTCAGGAATAGATACTTCATTTGTCTTCAGTTCCATATCATTGCCATGGTTAGTGAGTTCTGTATAATCCTGAGCCTTTTGGCTGCATGACATTCAATGTTCTGTCCCTGAGCAGCCAATTCCTGCTCAGCTGTTTGCATCAACTCCTCCCTCACTGTATCTGGCAAAGGAGAATATGTAGGAGGACCTTGCCTTCTAGCCCTCCCCCAGCTCTTCTCTTCTCCTCTTTAGCTCCACTCTTTCCTGGATTGTACCTTTCTCTGAGTCACCTATGGAACTTTCTCAGGGGCAGGGGCCTTCCTCTCACTACCCCCAAGGGATTCTGGGACTTGTAGTGTGCTTTAGAGTACTGATCCTGCCACATGACCAGGTAACTTCCTATCTCCAGGAACAAGCAGGAATAAGTCCTCACATATGGGTACGTCGGTACCGACGGAGCCTGCGCGGGAAAGCTCCCCAGCCTTTCAGATGAAAGGCTTTTGGGGCCTCCCACTGCACATGCGCGCTGCCTTCCCGCCTTCCTGACCAGCTCTCCTCAGTTTCTCTTTTTCCGCGGAGCCAGCAGGTCGTGTTCCTGTCACCGCTGAAGAAATTGTGAAATTTGTTTGTTTTCTTTAGACCGCGTACCTGCCTTCACCATACCGAAACCGGTACCGCCGGTCTTTCTTTCTTTATAAAAAAAAAAAAAAAAAAAGACTTTTTTATTTTCTTCAGCACAGCTTGGTAACTTTTGTTAGGCCTTAAGGCCTACACAAATTCTCCTCATAGAGAAGCCAGTCCCTGGTTTTAAAAAATGTACCAAGTGCAGTGCTGTCATTTCTGTCACAGACACCCATGAATGGTGTCTCAAATGTTTGGGACCTGACCACTCCATACCGGACTGCCCATCCTGCACCCAGATGTCTAAACGTGGTTTGCAGAACCGGGCCAACAAGCTCCATGTGCTGTTCCCTTCAGAAGCATCACAGTCATCCAGGTCTTCCTCTCCAGATGGATCTCAGGTAACCAAAACTTCTGTGGGCAAATCCTCTAAAAGCAAATCTCTTTCTAAAGATCGAGAGGCTCTCAATTTTGAGTTCGAGGATTCTGCCCAGGCCAAAAAACCCCGGCGGGAGGTTCCGGCCTCCAAAGCAATCATGGGGTCACAGGTTGACATCGATGGCACGGCCTCGACCGATCACCTGTTGGACTGCTCTGGGGTACCGGCCCATACCGGTACCGACATCCAGGCAGTAGTGGCGTCTATGGGCAATACTGTCCAGACCATGCAGCAAGCCGTTCTGGCATTCATTAAAGCTGCGACGCCCTCGGTACCGATTTCATCGGTACCGGCCCCGGTTCCGGTATCCACACCGGAACCGAGACCATCGACTTCCAAGCGTCGATCGGTTCCGCATGCCGGATTCAGGCTTTCGCCCGGTACCGATCCCATGCCCGATACGCCCGATATCGATACCGATCGGTATGCGTATCGTACATTGGAAGCACAGAAGGAATACTCAGATTCTTCTGATGAATTCAATTCCTCTGATGACTCTGCTGAGCTTACTCTTCCTGAGGAGCCCTCTTCTCCAAAGAGGAGGATGTCTCCTCCAGAGGATTTATCCTTTCAGGATTTCATTGTTGATGTAGCTAAAGCACTTTCTATTGCTACATCTTCTGAAAAAGAACCCAGATCAAAAAAATTGGATATTTTAGGATACTCTAAAGCTCCTAAAGAGGCAGTCACTCTGCCTATCCATGAAATCCTTCAAGAACACTTGATGGATTTGTGGGAGACTCCTTTAACACTGTCTCCCTATTCCCGTAGGTTGGACACCATGTATCGGGTCCCTCCTTCTCCTGGGTTCCAGAAAACTCAGCTGCCTCACCACTCTATTGTGGTGAAGTCTGCCATGAAGAAAATAAAGAGTCCTAAAAGGCATTCTTCTACCCCTCCAGGGCGAGAATGTAAGACCCTGGACTCTTTTGGAAGAAAGATGTTCCAGGCTAGTATGCTTATAGCCAGGATCAATTCTTATAGCCTTTATATGGGCATGTTTCTTGGGCAACTTGCCCTAAAGATACAGAATTTTGCCCCCTTTATCCCTGATGATCAAAGGGCGGACTTCTTTTCTATGGTGACACAACTTTCAGAGGTCTCCAAGTTCTCCAACAGGGCAGCCTTTGATTCCTTTGAGGTTGCAGGCAGAGCTTCGGGAATTGCTATTGCAGCCCAACGTCTCGCTTGGCTCCAGGCTTCTGACCTAGAACCCTGGGTTGTAGATGGCCTCAGGAATCTGCCCTGTACCGGTGAGAACTTATTTGGGGAAGAATGGCAAATTAAAGCTGCTCAAATGGATGCAGAAAATGCCACTCTAGATAGACTTTCCAAGTCGTCTACTACCCCTGCCAAAAAGAAGTCTTTTATTTATTTATTTATTTAGTATACATTTGTATACCGCTACTTCCAGCGATCAGCAGCGGTTTGATTACAGATTGGAAATTGTCAAATCATGACAGGAAATTTTTTTGAGGTATAAACACATTGATTAGACAGGAAAGCACAGCACACAGAGAACTATTTTACAGGGAACATGGGCTATGGAGGGTTAAGTGGCTTGCCCAAGACCACAAGGAGCACCTGTGGGACTAGAAACCCCAGTCCTTCCGGCCCAAGGTTGCTGTCCTCTAGTGGGATTTGAACCCCCGACCTTCCGGCCCGAAGTACCTTGCCCCAACCACTAGGCCACTCCTCCACTTACTATAAGAAGGCCAGATTTCCCACAAATACTGGCCAGCAATCTGCTCAGCCTCGCTTTGCGGCTAAGCGTCAACAATCTAAGCAGGTAAAGTCAAAGCCTGCAGTGTCTGCTACACCCCAGCAGGCTCAGCCCCCTCAGGGGTTTTGACTTGCTTCTAGAGAACTTGCTGTTTCTGGCTCTAGAACAACCAGAGCCCCTCACCATTCCCGGAAGGCTAGCTCATTTTGCTCCCAGATGGGAACAAATCACATCAGAGCAATGGACCCTCTCTATTATCAGGGAGGGCTACAAACTTCATTTCTCCAGCCTTCCTCCCCATACCATGGTGAGGCAATTCAGTTCTCCCCCATCTCTTCTGACCCTGTTGGGTCAGGAAGTCTCTTCTCTCCTTGCCCAAGGGGCAATAGAGGAGGTTCCTCCTCCACAACAGGGGTTAGGTTTCTACTCCCCTTACTTTCTCATAACAAAGAAGACAGGGGGCTTCAGACCTATCCTAGATCTGAGAGAATTGAACAGGTTTCTATTCAAGGAGAAATTCAAAATGCTCTTTCTGGGCCTTCTCCTTCCATACCTTCAGAGTCAGGATTGGCTTTGTTCTCTAGATCTCAAGGATGCGTACACTCATATACTCATCCATCCATCCCACAGAAAATATCTAAGATTTCTGTTCCAGGGAAAACATTTCCAGTACAGAGTACTACCCTTCGGTCTGGCCTCTGCTCCAAGAGTCTTCACAAAATGCATGGCAGTCGTAGCCGCATTTCTCAGAGGCATGGGAATCTTTGTCTTCCCATATCTGGACGACTGGCTCATCTGAGCTCCATCTCAGTCAGAAGCCCAGATTTCTTTGGACCGCACAAGGCGTATTCTTCAATATCTGGGACTTGTGGTAAACATTCCCAAATCCCAACTCATCCCTACTCAGTCTCTGGAATTCATAGGGGCCCAACTGGACTCCACCACTGCAAGGGCCTACCTCCCTCTGGTCCGAGGCCAAAGGCTAATAAGCTTGGCCTCCCAGGCTCAGTCCAGAAGTCACTTGTCAGCCAGAGAAATGCTGCAACTTCTGGGCCACATGGCCTCCACGGTACACGTGGTGCCCTACGCTCGTCTTCATATGAGAGCAGCTCAATGGACCTTGGCCACCCAGTGGTCTCAAGCATCAGGACTGCTCTCAGACCAAATACTCACCTCCAAACGACTGTTTTGGTCTCTCCAGTGGTGGACATCCTCCAAAAATCTGTTGTTGGGGATCCCCTTCCAACCTTCGTTGCCCCAAGCAACCCTCACAACAGATGCCTCCCAGACAGGGTGGGGAGCTCATCTCCAACACCTCTCCACTCAGGGCACCTGGTCTCCTCAGGAGACCACCCTTCACATCAACATTCTGGAACTGCGAGCAATCTTCCTTGCCCTCACAGTCTTCCACACCCTCCTTGTCAACCTGACTGTCCCAGTACAAACAGACAATCAGGTAGCCATGTTCTATGTCAACAAACAAGGAGGGACGGGCTCTCTGTCGCTTTGCAACGAAGCTCTCAGATTATGGGCCTTCGCCAGAGAGCATCAAATTCATCTTCTGGCAGTATATCTTCCAGGAGTTCAAAACTCTCGGGCAGACAGACTCAGCCGAGTTCTGCTCCCACACGAATGGTCCCTGCATATGGACCAGATACGCAGAATCTTTCAGGAATGGGGGCCCCGGACATAGACCTCTTTGCAAGTCCGTGGAATGCCAAACTTCCCCGGTTCTGTTCCAGGACTACGTGTCAGGGAGCTCAGGCCAACGATGCCTTTCTCCTACATTGGGGTCAGGAATTCCTGTACGCTTTTCCACCCATTCCTTTGATTCCCAAGACTCTGTTCAAACTTCAGAGGGATCACGGGTCCATGATCCTCATTGCTCCACGCTGGCCACGCCAAGTGTGGTTCCCTCTCCTTCTACAGTTCTCCCAGGGCTCCTCCCTGGACCTGGGAGCTGCACCAGACCTTCTGTCTCAGGAGCAGGGGACTTTGTGGCATCCAAACCCCAAGTCCCTACATCTCCAAGCTTGGTTACTGAAGGCTTAAGCCTTCATGAGTTTAATCTTTTCCAACCAGTGAAAGATATCCTTCATGCCTCTAGGAAACCCTCTACTAGGCGTTCCTATGCTTTCAAATGGAAACGTTTTTCCATTTGGTGTGCGCAACAGGGTCTTGACCCTCTAGCACTTCCTTTGAATTCTCTACTGGACTATCTCCTGCATCTTTCCAATGCAGGCCTCAAGACGAATTCAGTACGAGTCCATTTAAGTGCTATTGCAGCATCATTAAAACCTATAAATGGACAACCTGTCTCCTCTCATCCTCTTATTGCAAGATTCATGAGAGGCCTGACCCTCACTAAGCCTCCCATCCGACCTCCTCCGGTAGCATGGGACTTGAATTTAGTTCTGGGTCAACTTATGAAGCCACCTTTTGAACCGTTGGTATCTACCTCCCTGAAATTTCTTTCCTGGAAGGTTCTTTTCCTTATTGCAGTCACTTCGGCTCACCGCATCAGTGAACTGCAGGCTTTGGTGGCTAATCCACCTTATACCAGATTTCATCATGATAAGGTGGTCCTTAGGACGAATCCCCACTTTATGCCTAAAGTGGTCTCGCCTTTTCATCTTAATCAAGAGGTATATCTACCTGTTTTTTTCCCGGCTCCTCATACATCCAGTGCAGAGAGGAAGCTTCATACTCTTGACTGTAAAAGAGCTCTCGCCTTTTACCTCAACAGGACTCAGCCACATCGAAAGTCTTCCCAACTTTTCGTGGCTTTTGATCCTTCTCATTTGGGACTTCCAGTCACCAAACGTACACTTTCCAATTGGATTGCTCAGTGTATTTCTTTTGCTTACCAGAGTAAGAACATTTCTCTGGAAGGCCATGTCACAGCTCATAATGTGCGAGCCATGGCCACTTCTATGGCTCATCTTCACTCTGTGTCCATAGATCAGATCTGTCGAGCAGCCACTTGGGCCTCGGTTCATACCTTCACAGCCCATTACTGCTTGGACAAGGACTCCCGCCGGGATGCCTTGTTTGGTCAGGCTGTCCTCAAACACCTGTTCCATACTTAAACAACTCCTGCCCACCTTCCCTGGATGGATGCCTGAGATCCATACGAAGATGGTTTACCCTTGGAGGGGGATCTCCCAGGCATCTTAGCTAGGGAGTCCCCATATGTGAGGACTTATTCCTGCTTGTTCCTGGAGATAGCACAGTTACTTACCTGTAACAGGTGATCTCTGGGAACAGCAGGAATTAGTCCTCACAACCCACCCTCCTCCCCTAGGAGTTGTATCTTCTATCTATCTTCCTTTCCTCTCTCTATTGTCTCAGCTATAAACTCGAACTGAGGAGAGCTGGTCAGGAAGGCGGGAAGGCAGCGCGCATGTGCAGTGGGAGGCCCCAAAAGCCTTTCATCTGAAAGGCTGGGGAGCTTTCCCGCGCAGGCTCCGTCGGTACCGACATACCCATATGTGAGGACTAATTCCTGCTGTTCCCAGAGATCACCTGTTACAGGTAAGTAACTGTGCTTTCCTTTAATCCTGCTCTGCCAGTCCAGGACTCACCACTATGATCTGCTCTGATCTGCTGTTTTCTGCAGATTGGACCTGCGGATTATATTCCTCATCAGACTTCTATCCAAAGTGTTTTCCATGCTTGGTTATGTTCCTTGGACTGTTGGTCCTTGTTACTCTTATTGAGGCTTTGTGCGTGCAGTCAGGGATTCTTGACCATGACTTGGATATGGATACTGAGAAAGTATGCCCCTAGTTGCCTCGGATATGGTTGCAGGATGAGGTCTGGATTTTTTTTTCTCCGTCTTCATCTCTGCCGTTTGTCTGGACTGGCCAAGTAGGATTCAAGGAAAGAACATTATCTGGTAATTAAAATGTCACCTTTTAGTGACCAAATGCATTTAAATAAATATCCTTCAAAATATCACATTGAAGTTGGTTACCTAAATGGTACAAGTAATTTTCAGTTGAGCTCCGTCATAGCTCTGTTTACAGTAAAATGTTGCCATGACACCATTTCTATTGTTTCTTATATCATTCAGGCCAGAGAAGAAGACAAGAACCAGGATGGAAAAATGGATGCATTGTATTTTAAATTGGAGCTTCCTTTGCAACCCACAGAGCAAGTACTGAGTGTGCAGCTTATTCTGACCTTTTCATACCGACTATATGTGAGTCTCATCAACAAAATTTTATGACTTTTTGTTTTTAGTGCATTTATATAACGCTTTTAGCTAAAGCATTGTAGAGAGTTTAAAAAGAGAGAGCAGGAATAGAAAAAGATCCTCTAAGCCTATTTAAGTTGTTTCTATAGGGGAATTTCAACAAGTCATATTTAATGTGTTAAAATGTAGCACATTATAAGACTAAGTGGAGAAAATATTTTTTCACTCAATGCATAATAAAACTGGAATTTGTTCCCGGAGGATGTAGCAAAAGCTGTTTGTGTGGCTGGGTTTAAAGGTATGGACAAGTTTTGGAGGAACAGTCCATAAACCATTATTAAAGTGGACTGAGGAAATCCACTGCTTACCCCTGGGATAAGCAGCATGGAATCTGTCTACCTTTTGGGAACCTGACAGGTATAGGTGCTTGTGACCTGGATTGGCCACTGTTGGAAACAGGATACTAGGCTCAAAGAACCTTTGGTCTGACCCAGTATGATATAGCTTATGTTCTTATGTCAGACTGCTCATCTAGCCCTATTCAAATCTAGGCTAAAACCCCAGCTCTTTGCTGCTTTTGGATCCTGATGCCCCTCGCTCTCTTGTTCATAGAAACATGATGACAGAAAAAGATTGCATGGCCTATCTAGTCTGTCCTTCCATATCAACCACTCCATATCCACCACTTATGTATTTCTTACCATACTCTAGTCCCTAGTATTGTGACGTTCTTCATCTTTATTAGATTTTAGCTCTGATGAGTAGGGACTGTCTCTTATATCTATATGTACAGCTCTGCTTATGCCTTATAACGCTATACAAACAAAAAGTAGTAATAGTACTACCACGACCTGGCAGCTATATAAATTTGAAAGCAAGGCTTTGCCCCCCTTCCCACGAAATGACGCATCCTCCATAGATGTGGGTGCATATGGCAAATGGTGGGTGTTTCCCATATGCGTCAAGAAAAAATGCAGCTGAAAATACTGGTAGAAGGGGATCCACCTGCCGAGCTTGCCCTTTATCTCTTGCATAGATTTTGGGCGATCACCACAATACAGTTCACTAAGCCTTGTGACACCCTTGTCCCTCAGGTGCCTCCATAACTCTTGGAACTCCACTCTGGAGAAGGGCAGGAAGTCCTGCAATAAAGACCAGCGGGACAGAAGAGAAGGCAACTTGTCCCCTTTCTTCACCATTGTACAGACTCACCAGAAAGGTCCTAAGGAGGAGTGTCGGCTTGGCTGCAAACTGTCATCTTTCCCCTCTGACTGCACCCTCTCTATCCACTTAAAAACAGATAGTGGGGCTAATAATCCCCTTTCCAACTCCATCCATAGGGTTTCCCCTGACCGAAGGTAGTGACCCCTCAAAGCATGCAACACTACCGCCTTGTAATACCACCTTAAGGAGGGGAAAAAAATGCCCCCCTGATATCTCAAACAGTATAGCCATCACCCAGCGATGTGGGCCCTTTGTCATCCTCACACAAATCTTTAAACAGCCGCTTTTCCCATTTCCTCAGGAGGGAGACAGGGATGCAAATCGGGGATTGCGAGAAGAAGAAATTAAACTTAGGGATGATATTCATTTTTAAAGCGGTTACCCTACCCATCCAGCTCAGATGCAGTGCTGCCCAGTTATCCAGATCTTTCCCCAGCTGAGCCAAGAGCAGAGAATACGAGTTAAGACGAAAGAGGTCTTATGGATCTTCGGAGATTTTGACACCAAGTAAAAAGGAATATCAGCTGGTTGTAGCCCCCCCCCCCCCACCCCCAAAGCAAGGGCTTTCATCTTGGCTAGATTTACCCAAAATCCATACATTCTGATGAATCTGTCTATCTCCCTTAACAGTACCAGTATGGACTCTGAGGGTCGGACCAAAAAAGGAGAGTATCGTCAACGTACAGCAGAACTTTGTGGGACGGACTGCCCCAACACAATCGGGTGGATATTGATTGTACTCTGCTCCACCTCTCACCGGTAACAGCACCTGGGCTTTTGGGAATGAATCTCCACACTCGGATAAATGAGAAGGAAGCAAGAACAATTAATAATACAATTCACACACACAGTTGTGGCACACATAAGACCAAAGCACTTTCAGAGAGAAAGCAAAGCTTGCAACTTCTCTCTTGCTAAACCCCACCTACTTTGGTTACCTTTTATGTCACAGCATAATTTCCACCTTATTATTCTACATCAAACATCATGTTACATCTTTTACTAATGCATATTCACAATGTACATCTCTATGCCATAGATCAGATCTTATAGGTCATCAGGAGGAGACATACATGTATTCCCAGACATAACTTCTTAAACAATAATTCTAACACAAGCAGTTTTCACAGTGTATGTTTCAAGACTGAAGAGAGTTCTTCCTTGCAACTTTCTGTACTATAAACAGGCTTGCAATTTCTCTGATATCTGAACTTTCTGCAGCGTATTCAGTAGAGCTTCTTCAAGGTCATCAGCTTAGTAATAGGCTTTGGAATGTCTGAACTACTGAATCTGTGGTGTTAACTCTTTCTGAAGGCTTTCAGTGATGTACTATTATTGAGTACCCTCACAATGAACACAGCCCTGTACAGAGAAGCCTCCTTTCAGTCCCCCCCCCTCTGATTCTGCAAAAAATTGCTTCAAAAGTAAGGAAACTTGACATTGATGTTAAGGATCATAAATAGACTCTGGGCCGGTATGTAACATCATCAATTATTCCACTGACTTCTTACAGCAAGCAGACATTACACAGAGAATCAATACTCCTAAAATAACCCCCAAAAATCCAAGTAGAGATATCAGCATCCCTCGCAGGGGCTTAGACAGTGAATACCAGAAAGGAGAGACAGAATCACAGAAAAAGAACTCATATAATTACTACTTGGGACAAAAGTATGGTTTCTAACTTTAATCTAGTAGGCCTTTCACTACTTTCCCTTCATTATCCAGCAGAGAACAACAATGACTGAGGATTAATCCGCACACTTCATCTTCTTTCACTAGGAGGTGGTCTAGAGCCATGTGATTCTGGGCTGCATAAGCAGAAACCTTATCCACTGCACCTTGCAGCACACTAATTGCCTCTGTGAGATCCAGGGCTGTAAGTTCAACAACTGCCTGTAGACACATAATCTGGGTACCATATTCTCTTGTGAGTGCTATTGCTCCAAAAGTTGAAAGCCAAACAATACCCGTAAATACATCAATCTCTGATTTAGTTAGAGGACTTGTAGAAACTACTAGTTGCTGTGCAGCTGTTATAGCCTTATCCTGAGGGGAAATGTCTTTTTCTTCTTCAAAAATCACTTGGGTTTGATAATAGAATAATATTTTTATACAGTAAAAATCACCACGGCGTATCTAACTGGACAACATAGCAAGTACCTGACCAATCTCTAGGCAGTTCCATATACGCAAGGTTACCACACACAAAATACACTATATCAACCGCACCTTGAATATTGTGTGTAATTCTGGTCACCGTATCTTAAAAAGGATATAGCGATCTCCAGGAACAAGCAGGAATGTAGTCTTCACATATGGGTATTGTCGGTACCGACGGAGCCTGCGCGGGAACGCTCCCCAGCGTCCAATTAGAAAGCTTTTGGGAGCGTCCCACAGCGCCTGCTTGCTGCCTTCCCGCTTTTCCCAACTGCCTCTCTCCAGTTCTTCATTTTCCCCGGAGCCAGCAGGTTGTTTTCCTGTCACCGTAGAAATTATCTCATATTTTTTCATTCTTTTTTGTGGTAGCGTCTGCTTTCCTCGACGCTATACAGGTACCGCTGTTTCTTTTTTTTTCTTTAAAAAAAAAAAAAATTCTAATCTTTTCTCTGGATTTTCCATCCTTTTTCCTCTCGGGCGCCACGTGCCATTTTGGGCACTAGGTCCAAATTTTTCCTCAACATGGAAAAACCCGCTTCGGGTTTCAAAAAGTGTTCAAAGTGTGGCGGTACCATCTCCGTCACCGACACTCATGAGTGGTGCCTTAAATGTTTAGGTCCTGACCACTCCATCTCGGAGTGTGTTCCCTGTGGGATGATGTCGATGAGGGGTCGGCAGAACCGAGCTGCTAAGCTTAGCACCCTCTTTCCCTCCAATGCAGCATCCGTGGCATCGACATCTTCCAGGGCCTTGTCTTCCTCCCATGGATCTCAGGTAACCAAACATAAATCTGGCCGGTCCTCAAAGGGTAGATCTCCTTCCAAGTATCGAGATGCCTCTGGCGTTGCCCTTGAGGAACTTGTACCGGCAAAATTGCCCCAGCTGGAGGCTTCGGCTTCCAAAGCACTATTGGGGCTCCAGGATGTTCTCGAGGCCTCAACCTCGGCAGAACTACTGGTGCCATGCTTTAGGGTACCGGCCGCTTCGTCTGGTACCGACACCCAGGCATCGGCAGCGTCAATTGACCAGAGATTCCTGGCTATTGAGCGCAGTCTGGAGGCTCTCCTTGCGGCATCGGTGCCTTTGGGACCGCTTCAGACAGTTCAACCGGTATCGACACCGGTTCCGGCACCGACATGGGTACCGGTGCCGACAGCATTGACATCGGCGAGTGTGCTTCCAACACCAAGTCATGCAATTTCCTCTGGTATCGACAGGCCGGTACCTGATCCCTCCGGTACCGACTTCGATCGGTACCGGTATCGTGCTTTACAGGAGCACCCGGACAGAAGATATTTTGAATCCTCCGATGACTGAGGATTCTGACAGCTCTGTCGATGCCGGAGTACTTCTCTCTGAGGAGCCGCCTTCTCCTAAACGTAGGATGTCTCCTCCAGAGGATATATCCTTTCAGGATTTCATCAGGGAGGTGGCTAGAGGTCTTTCCATCACAGTGGCTCCTGAAACAGAGCCCAGGGCAAAGGAGTTGGAGATTTTACAATATCCTAAAGCTCCCAAGGAAGCGGCTACTTTGCCTATTCATGAGATCTTGCGTGATCTCATGTTTAAGAATGTGGAAAACACCTCTTACCACCTCTCCTCATTCCTGTAGGCTGGATACCATGTATCGAGTGCCTCCTTGTCCTGGATTTCAAAAAACTCAGTTGCCACACCACTGTATAGTGGTGGAGTCAGCTATGAGAAGGATCAAGAGTGCAAAAAGACATGCATCTAATCCTCCAGGACGTGAATGTAGGACTCTTGATGCCTTTGGGCGTCGAACATTCCAGGCCTCTATGCTTTCTGCCAGGATTAGTTCCTACATCTTATATATGGGAATGTTCCTTAAGGAGGTCACAGGAGATCTAGAGCTTATGAGCCCTCTCCTTCCTGATGATAAAAGGCAGGATTACCTTACACTTGTCAAACATGCCCAGGATGTTTCCAAGTTTGTTAATCGTTCAACTTTTGACTGCTTTGAGTGCATGAGCAGAACCTCTGCCATTGCCATAGTGGCTCACAAGATTGCCTGGCTCCAGGCATCTGACTTAGAACTCTGGGTACAGGACAAGCTGGGGAATATCCCTTGTACATGCAAAAATCTCTTTGGCAAAAATTAGCAAGAGAAAGCTAATGAGCTGGATGCTGATAACACAACTTTGGATAGACTATCCAAAGCTACAGCTGATCCTGCAAGGAGGAAATCCTACAAGAAAACATTCTTCTCTAAAAAGAAGAGGTTTTACCCCTCCTATACCCAGCAGGTGCATTCTGCAGGTCAATCCACCCGAAAGGAACAGCAGCCCCCAAAGCAAAGGAAATCAAAGACTGTTAAGCCTCAACCGGCCCAGCAGACTCAGCCTCCACAGAGGCTTTGACTCTCATCTAGAGAACTTGGCCTTCCTGGCCCTGAACGGGCCAGAGCCTTCCACCATCCCAGGAAGGTTGTGTCATTTTGCCCCCAGATGGGGCAGATAACAGCAGAAGAATGGACTCTTTCCATTGTAAGGGAGGGGTACAAGCTTCATTTCTTTAACATGCCCCCTCCTACAGTGGTAAGAAAGTTCAATTCTCAGACGTCTCTCAACACTCAGTTAAGTCAAGAGGTCAATTTACTTCTTGCCCAGGGGGCAATAGAACATGTACCCATTTCCCAACAGGGTACAGAGTTTTACTCCCTTATTTCCTTATTCCAAAGAAAACAGGAGGACACAGACCCATTTTAGACTTCAGAGAATTGAACAAATTCCTGTTCAAAGAGAAATTCAAGATGATTTCTCTAGGAACTCTGCTGCCATACCTTCAGAGTCAGGATTGGCTTTGTTCTCTAGATCTCAAGGATGCGTACTCTCATGTTCTCATCCATCCAACTCACCAAAGGTTCCTTCGTTTTCTCTTTCAAGGAAAGCACTACCAATACAGGGTGCTTTCTTTTTTTTGGCCTGGCCTCAGCACCAAGGATGTTCACGAAATGCATGGCTGTAGTGGCAGCATTTCTCCGCACTCTAGGAATATTCGTCTTCCCCTACTTAGACGACTGGCTCATTCGAGCCCCATCAGAGTTAGAGTCCAGAATTTCCCTAGCTTGCACAATGCATATCCTCCAGTATTTGGGCCTGGTCATAAACATCCCAAAATCCAGCCTAACTCCCACTCAATCTCTAGAGTTTATAGGAGCTCTGCTGGATACCAGAAAAGCAAGGGCCTATCTTCCACAGGCACGTTGCCTTCGCATTGTGCAGCTAGCCTCCCAAGCAGTGTTAAAAACTCATCTCACTGCTCGGGAAATGTTACAATTACTAGGCCACATGGCATCTACCGTGCACGTAGTTCCCTATGCTCGCCTCCATATGCGAGCAGCCCAATGGACTCTATCCACTCAGGCAGCCTGATGCTTGATTCCACTATCAGACAAATTAGCATACACAACTCACCTTATTTTGTCCCTACAATGGTGGCAGTCAACCCAAAACCTGTTGGTGGGGTCCCCTTTCCAGCAACCCCTACCCCAGGTCACTCTAACAACAGACGCCTCACAGGTGGGTTGGGGAGCTCATCTGCAAGATCTCTCTACCCAAGGCACCTGGTCTCCACAGGAGACCTACTTACATATCAATCTCCTAGAACTCAGAGCAATCTTCCTTGCTCTTCGAGTGTTCCATACCCAGCTCAGCTACAAGACAGTCCTAATTCAGACGGACAATCAAGTAGCTATGTTCTATCTGAACAAGCACGGGGGAGCAGGCTCTCTGTCGCTTTGCAACGAAGCTTTGCGACTATGGGCCCTCACCAGAGAGCATCAGATTCATCTCCTTGCGCTGTATCTGCCAGGCATTCAAAACTCTTGGGCAGACAGACTCAGTCGAGTTCTGCTTCCACACGAATGGTCTCTCCATGCAGACCAGGTAGCAAAAATTTTTCAAATTTGGGGACCTCCGGACATAGACCTCTTTGCAGGTCCGTTGAATGCCAAACTTCCCCGGTTCTGTTCCAGAATTCCGGCTCAGGGATCTCAGGCCAGGGATGCTTTCCTCCTCCATTGGGATCAGGACTTCCTATATGTCTTTCCACCCATTCCCCTAATTCCCAAGACCCTATTCAAGCTTCAGAGAGACAAGGGCCACATGATTCTCATAGCTCCACATTGGCCACGGCAGGGGTGGTATCCTCTGCTTCTACATTTTTATTTATTTATTTACATTCTCTAATATACCGTGCTATTCTGCATCAGTGCGGTTTACATTGAACAAACTGAAATTACATTGAACAGGGCATTATAACTTGGAGATAACTATTTTACAGGGAACATGGGCTAAGGAGGGTTAAGTGGCTTGCCCAAGACCACAAGGAGCACCTGTGGGACTAGAAACCCCAGTCCTTCCAGCCCAAGGTTGCTGTCCTCTAGTGGGATTTGAACCCCTGACCTTCCGGCCTGAAGTACCTTGCCCCAACCACTAGGCCACTCCTCCACATCTCTCTCAAGCCCCATCTCTGGAGTTAGGATCTGCTCCAGATCTCCTGTCTCAGGAGGACGGGATGTTGTGGCATCCCAAGTCCCACTCCCTGCTTCTCAGGGCCTGGTTGCTGAGAGCCTAGACCTTCATGGTCTTAACCTTTCTCAACAAGTAAGGGATGTCCTTTGTGCTTCCAGGAAACCTTCCACAAGATGCTCTTATGCATTTAAGTGGAAAAGGTTTTCCATATGGTGTTCGCAAAAGAGTCTTCACCCCTCTGCGATACCTCTGGAATCATTACTGGAATATCTCCTTCATTTATCTAATGCAGGACTTAGCACTTAATAGACTCTTACTGAGTTAGTCTTATTTCAGCTTCTCTAAAGCCTCTAACACTATCCCGTTCTGCTGCTGAAAAAGCAAAAATGGCCAAAATGGATGACAGAAGAAACTCTGAAAATTGCCCAGAAATGCAGAGAAGCTAAAGCCAGAGGAGAAAGAAAGACAATAACAGAACTCGACAGAGATTTCCAACGTGCAGCAAGACAGGACAAGGAAATGTACTACAACGATGCATGCAAGGAAATAGAAGCAGAAACTATTAGAGGAAGAACAAGATCGGCTTTCCTAAAGCTACAAGAGTTAAAGAAAAAGTTCCAGCCTCGAATTGGAATGTTACAAGATGCTCAAGGTTCTATGTTGAATGATGCTGAGAAGATAAGGAAAAGGTGGAAGGAATATACAGAGCTTTTATATGATAAAGATCAAGTGGACCAACAACCGTTTCAACCTCTACCTTATGATTGGGAACCATTGGTGATGAAAGAAGAAGTTAAAGCAGCATTGAAAGCCTTATCAAAGAACAAAGCACCAGGCATTGATAGCATTCCCATAGAAGTATTACAGCAATCTGATGCAGCTGTTACCGTACTTACAAGGCTCTGCCAAGAAATATGGAAGACAACTTCATGGTCAACTGACTGGAAAAGATCTGTGTTTATACCAATACTAAAGAAAGGTGATCCAACTGACTGTGGAAATTATCGCACAATTGCTCTGATCCCACATGCCAGCAAGATTCTACTGAAGATTATTCAAAAGAGACTACAACCATACCTGGAACAAGAACTACCTGAAGTGCAAGCAGGGTTCAGGAAAGGGCGAGGAACGAGAGACATCATTGCGGATGTGAGATGGATCCTTGAAAAGATTAAAGAATACCAAAAGGATATCTATTTGTGCTTTATTGACTATAGCAAGGCTTTTGACTGTGTAAACCATGAGAAACTCTGGGCCACATTAAGAAGCATGGGTATACCAGAACACCTGATCGTACTCTTGCACATTCTGTACATTGATCAAGAAGCAACAGTTCGAACGGATCAAGGAGAAACAGAATGGTTTAAAATAAGCAAAGGTGTACGACAAGGCTGCATACTTTCCCCCTACCTCTTTAATTTATATGCAGAACAAATCATCAGAGAAGCAGGATTGAATGAAGACAACAGAGGTGTGAAGATTGGTGGAAGACTCATCAACAACCTTCGCTGTGCTGATGATACCACATTACTGGCTGAAAGTGAAGATGATCTGAAACATTTGTTTCTCACAATCAAAGAACATAGTCTCAAAATGGGCCTGCACCTTAATGTAAAGAAGCAAAGATCATGACAACTGGCATAATCAACAGGTTCATCGTTGAAGGAGAAGAAATTGAAATCGTGAAAAACTTTAACCTACTTGGATCAACTATCAATAAAGAAGCAACAAGCAGTCAAGAAATCAGACGACACATTGCTCTTGGCAGGACGGCTATGAAAGACCTAGATAAGATTCTCAAGAGCAGAGATGTCTCTCTCCATACAAAGATTTGACTTGTTCAAGCCATGGTATTTTCAATAACATCATATGGATGTGAAAGCTGGACAGTGAAAAAGATAGACAGGAAGAAAATTGATGCCTTTGAATTATGGTGCTGGCGGCGAATACTGTGTATACCATGGGCTGCCCGAAGAACAAACCAGTCGGTACTAGAGGAGATCAAACCTAAGCTTTCTTTAGAAGCTCAGATGACAAGACTTTGACTTTCATACTTTGGACACATCATGCGAAGAGAGAGATCATTAGAGAAAGACATCATGCTTGGCAAGATAGAAGGTAAACGCAAAAGAGGAAGGCCAGCAATGAGATGGATCAATACAATAACAGCAGCTACGGGTACCAGTCTGTCAACAATGAGCCGCCTGACTCAAGACCGAACACAATTTAGGATGGCTATCCAGAGGGTCGCCATGAGTCGACTCAGACTCAACGGCACTTAACAACAACAACAACAACAAAAGCCTCTAAATGGTCAACCTATTTCCTCTCATCCTCTCATAGCGAGATTTATGAGGGGCCTTCTTCTAACTAAGCCTCCCATTAGGTCACCTCCAGTGGCTTGGGACCTGAATTTGGTTCTGGGGCAGCTCATGAAGCTGCACTTTGAACCTTTAGCTACTACCTCCTTGAAATTCCTTTCCTGGAAAGTTATCTCTCATTGCAATCACATCAGCACGTCGCATCAGTGAATTGCAAGCATTAGTTGCTGATCCTCCTTACACGAGGTTCCATCATGATAAGGTAGTCCTTAGGACTCATTCACACTTTATGCCAAAGGTGGTCTCACCTTTTCATTTAAACCAGGTGGTTTACCTGCCTGTATTTTTTCCGAGGTCTCATGCTTCAAATGCAGAAAGGAATCTTCATACTTTGGACTGTAAAAGAGCACTTGCCTTTTATTTACAAAGGACACGGCAACAAAGAAAGTCTTCCCAACTCTTTGTTGCTTTTGATCCTTCTCATTTGGGACTTCCAGTCTCCAAGAGAACATTATCCAACTGGATTGCACAGTGTATTTCTTTTGCCTATCAGAGTAAGAACCTTTCTCTGGAAGGCCATGTCACAGCTCACAATGTGAGAGCCATGGCAGCCTCAATGGCTCATTTACACTCTGTGTCTATTGACGACATCTGTCGAGCAGCTACTTGTGCCTTGGTTCATACCTTCACAGCCCATTACTGCTTAGACAAGGACTCCCGCCGGGATGCCTTGTTTGGTCAGGCTGTTCTACAGCACCTGTTCCACACTTAATCAACTCCCACCCACCTTTTCCCGGTAGGATGCCAGAGATCCATGGGGGAACGTGGAGCCCTTTCACACAGGCACACAACTTCTGGGGTTTCTCCCTGGCATCTGTAGCTAGGGAGTCCCCATATGTGAAGACTACATTCCTGCTTGTTCCTGGAGATAGCATAGTTACTCACCTGTAACAGGTGATCTCCGGGAACAGCAGGAATTTAGTCTTCACAACCCACCCACCTCCCCTAGGAGTTGTATCTCTCTTTTCTTTCCTTTCTCTCTCTCTTTGTCTCAGCTTTAAAACTCAACTGGAGAGAGACAGTTGGGAAAGGCGGGAAGGCAGCACACAGGCGCTGTGGGATGCTCCCAAAAGCTTTCTAATTGGACGCTGGGGAGCATTCCCGCGCAGGCTCCGTTGGTACCGACGATACCCATATGTGAAGACTAAATTCCTGCTGTTCCCGGAGATCACCTCTTACAGGTGAGTAACTATGTTTTATTAGAAAAGGTTCAGAGAAGAGCCACCAAAATGGTGAAGGGGATGGAAGGATACCCCTATGAAGAAAGGCTAAAAAGGTTAGGGCTCTTTAACCTGGAAAAGAGACGGCTGAGGGGAGATATGATAGAAGTCTATAAATTAATGAACAGAGTGGAATGGGTAAACGTAGATCGATTGTTTACGTTATCAGAATATAGAAAGACCAGGGGACATGCAATGAAGCTATAGGGTAAACTATTTATTTATTTATTTATTTACATTCTCTTATATACCGCACTATTCGGCATCAGCGCGGTTTACATGGAACAAAATGCTCAGTACAACAACATGTATGAGTTAACAAATAAGAGAAAATATTTTTTCACTCAATGTGTAATCAAACTCTGGAATTTGTTACCGGAGGATGTTGTAAAGGCTGTTAGTGTAGCTGGGTTTAAAAAAGATTTGGACAAGTTCCTGGAGGAAAGGTCCATAAACTTTTATTAAAAAGGGACCCAGGATATCAATGCTTGACCCAATAGAAACATTGTGGAACCTGTGTCTTTTGGGGAAACTGCCAGGTACGTTATGACGTAGATTGGCCACTGTTGGAAACAGGACACTGGGCTTGATGGACCTTGGTCTGACCCAGTATGGCATATATGTTCTTATGTTCCTTCTAAAGCCACTAATCCACTTTCCCAAATTGTCAAATTGTGTCACCCACCTCTAGGTTCCCAGAGGCATAAAGCCTAGGAGCTATAGTGGGGCCTCTTCTTAAACAGCGAGGGTGTCTCAAGCAGGTGTTGAAATGCCCCCTGGGATTTGTAGTCCCACAAGCTAATCTAAGAGTGTAGTTGCAGTCGAGTAGCCAGGCTTCAAAAGAGGTCTTTTTATTTACCCGTCCCGGGTGAATTTCAGCACTTATGAACAAAGGACATAAACCATACTTCTGGTATGAAATAAAGCAAACTACTATAACAAAAATGAATGCTTGTATCTTCAGCCTTGACAAAACAAAGGTAGTGCAAAACAGTCCTTATCCTTAAAGCAAGCACATTTCTTCACTTCTGTTTCCTTAAACAGATTCTCTCTCTGGCCAGCTCAGCACAGTGAAGAAATATCATCTGAAATTGTCAGTGTACAATCCATGTAGCATTCAGCAGTGTTTCATCACAAAAATCACATTGCATATCCTCACATGCTTCCCCGGTGCTATCTTCTATAGGATTGTAACTCAGGCTACTTTTAAACAATCCCTCTTCTCTGTTAAGAGGGCTCCCCTCCTCCTCTCTACCGGAGTAAAATGGGAGGTTACCACACACTGCAGAGTTTCTTTCCTGAGAGCCACACACTCTTGGGTAAATGTAGGAAAAACTCTGACTTTCAGCTTCCCTTCTATTATGAGGAATAAGCCTATCTTCTGGCTTGGTTTTCACGGAGCTTCTGAGCACAGGAAACTTAACGGAGCTTTTCTCAAATGAAAGCCTCTCACTGCCTTTCTCTCTCCATTTCTCTTTAGGCATAAAAGTATCTTCCAGATAAAAACTTTTGCCTTTCTGGTACCTGTTCTTAGGAAGATTCTTTCCCACAGCTTTTCTCAGCTTGCCTTCAGAAATACCTCCGTGGCTCAGACCACTGGACTTTTGTTCAGTCCTGCACTGCTCCCTGGAACAAATCCCTGGTATTCTCTCCTGGGCTTCTTCCTGTAGGATTCTGTGTGAGACTTGTGATAAGGAAGCTTATCATAGCTCAGGTAGGAGTTATAGAAAAGATGATGTGACTCTGAACAAGCAACCTGTCAGTTCTGGTAGAAGCAAGAAAACAGAGTTTTCACATAAAAGACTACCAGTCCCAGAATGCACCAGGTTTCCAGCAGCCATGAGGGAGGCTGAAGTGAGAAAACGTGTGTGCAATCAAGAGAGCTATGAGGTAATCCCTAAGCACTCATCTCAAAGGGCAGGGCCTGATTCAACACAGCTGCGCTGTGTTAGGGAGGAGCACACATTAGGACAGAATAAGAATAGAGCTTATTCTTCAGATAATAGCTTCAGCAACATCTACAGAAAGAGCTTCAAAGACAGAGACAGCAACGGCTACAAGCTCCAGTCCAGCTACAGGTTTAAGCATCACCTGGAGAAGCATAAGCCAAGCCAAGCGGATAGAGAAAGAAGGAAACTCTCTGGAAGGAAGAGAAGAAAGGCCATTGGAGGGTCTGGGAGAATCCAAGGCAGTACCCATACTGGGAGGTATTCCAAGTGCCAGCAGAGCCCATTGGACTGGAGTCAGCCAGAGGAATGGAAGGGCAGAGATAGGAATCACCAGTGGCTACCTAGAAGAGAGAAGACTGCACGTGGAAAGGACTTTCAGACCTATGCCAAAAGGTATGTGAGGGAAGATCCAGTGTCCAGGGATCAAGATTGGAAGGCTGGACATCAGAACTGGATTACATACTGGCCAGGATATACAGAGAAGAATTATGATAGCAGGAGAGGCTCAGATATGAACACTGATCCAGACCCTATCTATAATAGTGAATGGCAGCAAGGGAATAAGCATTCTCATGATAGTGCCTTATTGAAAGACTCATCTGTGCCAATGTATGATAGTGACCCTATGCTGATTGATGAAGGGGAAATTACAGCAGATGAGACTATTAATTACATGGACTGTTCTCTATCTAAATGCTATTGCTAGCTTTCTGTGAGCAAACACATCAGCCATCACAAAGAAACCTAACTTTGTTCTTTATTTCCACTGCAAACAGCTCTTAAAGCAGGATTTGGGTTCACACAGTAGCAGCCAGCCAGCTAAAGGCTTTCAGCTGGTCAATTGATAGTAATTAAAGCTGCACCTGATTGTGTGTGTGAGCAAGGGAGAATCACTGCTGGGATCTGCGTGGAAAATAAGCTGAAGTTAACCTAACCAGCAAAGTTCATTTATTTCTTTGTGCCTTTTTATTTGGTAATTATTTGCTAAGAAAACATTAGCTAATTGCCTGACAAGCTGAAGGTTGTTTTCCTGCTTTGATTTGTGACTTTATGTTATCCATTTAAACACTGCAAGCAAGTAACCTCATTTATATTGCTATCAAGCATACTTGTGCTGGGTGAATTAAACCCCATCAATAAAAGAAGTATTTTATTGGCTTTACCACTGGTTACACAATTCAATTATTGTCTTCAGCTGTGTTTGGGAGTGAATGAACTACATTACCCACAATACCTTGCAAGAATCATATGAATATATGCATCATCAAGATTGTGTAAGTTCTCACCCTAGGCAGCCGTCTGACAGACTCCTGGTGAAGCTTTCTCATAAGCTCTCCCACCAGTTCCTTCCACTGCTCCCCAACCGGCTCCTTCATCGGCTCTCCAACCAGTTCCTTCCTCGGCTCTAACTCTGAACTCTGGTGAGTGATTTTTAACTGCGTCACTTTTGGTGTTTCTCTGAGCCTCGCCTCTCCTCAGCTGTCCCTCATTACCTGATGAGCTATGAGGTAATCTACTGCTTGGGCATGCTCTTACACCTAGTACTTCGGTTTGTGTTTGTGGCCCATAGCAACCCTGGTCCATGTGCTGTTCTAACCTGTCACTATTAGAACTGCTCTGCTCAGATTTTCCTATTTCCATAGGTACTATTTGATCCACCTCATGACAATTGTGAGGACAAGATTTATTTATTTTATTTTTATTTAGTAAACATTTGTATACCGCTGCTTCCTATGATCAGCAGCGGTTTACTTTACAGAATCATAATGTATCGTACAATACAGCGAGATCTTTCAGATTTACATTTTTGATTAGTCAATGATTTATATAACACAGAGAATCAGTTGGATACAATATACATTTGATTAGGGCACGCAGATCTGGGTATACATTTGATTGCGATAGCGTGGGAGGGGCCCAATATATACAATTTATACATGATTACATGCCAAAAAGTACAATCCATACATGATTACATGCCAGTATTTCTAAAGCCGCCGTGGCAGGCAAAGGTCATCTGGTTGAGGTAGAGTATCGCAGTTAGGTCAGGTTGTAGTGGGTCTGAAACAAATGGGTTTTAAGCTTTCGTCTAAATTCACTCAAGTTGTTTGTGAGTCTCAACTCATGTGGGAGTTGGTTCCAGTGGATTGGTGCTGTATATGTGAATGCCCTATTGCTTGTTTCAGCCTTGACAGATCTTATGCTGGTCGGAACACATAGAGTGTTGAAATTCATGGTTCTTCTGTTCCTGTTGCATGGTTGAATAGCGATTAGGTTATTGAGGTAGGATGGTGCGATGTTATGGATGAGTTTAAACGTTGTTATGAGCAGTTTGAAGATGATGCGAGCGGCCACTGGGAGCCAGTGCAGTTCCATTAGTACTGGGGTTATGTGGTCTGTGACTTTCTTTTCCATGATGACTCTTGCAGCAACATTTTGAGCCATTTGCTGGATGCTTAGGGTGTTCTTTGGAAGCCCTTGCAGAATGGCGTTGCAGTAGTCCAGGTGTGGAATAATTAGAGCTTGTGCAACAGTCCTAAAGTCAGATTTCTCGAGGATATTGCGAAGATATATTCAGTTATTCAAAGCCCAGAGTAATACTCATTTCTTCAATTCCTACAGATAGGTTACGTTACCAGGGATGGTAACACCCTAACAAGGGGCAACTCCATTTAGGTATGTCTAGGTCTGATCTAGAGTCATTCAAAAGGATTGGGTATCCAGAATTATTACACTGCAACAACTCATGATCATGAATTTGGTTCCCTTGTGTTGGCATTAATTGCACTACTGGAATAAACGATTTTCTCAAATGGGACTTTTTATACCAGGTGGAGGAGTTATGTATCATTACTGTTTTACAAATGTTCCAAGGAGTGTCTCCTACCTTTTTCTCTGTAAACAAATCAGATGGGACATTGATGGCATAGGGATAATCACTCTAGGGTTTGTGGTTCTATGAGACCATTGTACAGTGGTTAGATTAAAAGCTATGTCATGAAACTCCTGAAAGGCTCTAGGCCTAGCTCGTAGCAGAAACCAATGCTGGGTGTCTGTCAGAGTTGGAAGGCAAACAGCACAATCTGAAAGGTTAAAGTGTTTTGTGACTTAGTGTAAGTGTGACTCAAAAATATCTGGGTGTTCCCCATGACTTTCCCAAGATTCTGAATGCAGCACTGCTTCATTAACAATAATATTCCATAAAGTAAATATAATCTGATAAGGAGACATTCTTAACAAACCTCTAAAATGTCTAAGACTATTAATTATTCGAAAATAATTATTCAAAAAAATAAAAACAACAAAACTATCCTCCTTAGCACTACACAGATGAACACTATAACCATCAACCATCACCCACGCCCAACTCCCAATCTCTTCAAGAGGTAGAGGTTAAGTGCCAAAAGATCAATGCTTATATATTTATTTATTTTATTTAGCGTACATTTGTATCCCGCTGCTTCCAGCGATCAGCAGCGGTTGCTATACAAGGTAAGGGTGGCTGTACGGGCCAAGAATTAGAAGGGTATACATTGAGATTGGGGGAGGGGGGGGGAAAGAGCACGGCAATCATAAAGTTACATTTTACAGTTGATTGTTGGGAACACTTCAAACAGGAAATATTATATACATATATACATATAGGCTGAGTGCATTACCCGTTGGGCTAATACTTAGGATAGGGTGGCTTTCCCATTCCAAGGTATATGGTTAGTGGTGGAATGAAGAGGAGGCGGGGTACTGATGCTAGGTTACATTGAAATGGGATTGGAAGAGGTGCGTCTTAAGCTTTTTTCTGAAATCTTTCAAATCACAGATTGCACGCAGGTCCCATGGCAGCCGGTTCCAGAGTAGAGGTGCTATCAGTGAGAACGCTCTTTTACTTGTGCAAGCATTAACATTTCTGATGCATTTCGGGAGAGAGAGGGTATTGAGGCTTGCTGTTTTTCTACTTCTGTTGTTGGGTAGATTGGAGATTAGGCTGTTGAGATGTGAGGGTGCTAAATTGTGAATGAGTTTGAAGGTAGTGACTATCATTCTGTACTGAATGCGGGCCACGATGGGGAGCCAATGCAACTCGATTAGTATGGGTGTAATGTGCTCAGTGAGGCCTTTTTGCATGATGATTCTTGCAGCGACGTTTTGTGCCAGTTGCAGGATATTTGTGGTTTTCTTTGGTAAGCCTTGCAGTATGGCATTGCAATAGTCTAGGTGTGTAATGATGAGTGCTTGTGCGACTGACCTGAAGTCGGCATGATCCAGGATGTTACGTAATGGCTGCAGCATTCTCAATTTATGGAAGATGGCCCGATTGGTATTTCGAAGATGTTTGTCCATATGTAGGTTGCTGTCAAGCAGCACTCCTAAATATTTTATCTCAGTCTTGATGTGGTAGGTGGTGTTGTTCATGGTGACCGTAGCTGGGGGCTTGAAGCCAGAGTTCCTGGATATACACATGACTTCTGTTTTTTTGTGATTTATGGTCATGTTGTTTCGTTGTAGCCAGGTTTGCAGTTCGAGTATGCATTTTTCCAGACTGTTGAGGTTTGGGTTATATCAGTAAAGAACTAACTCAAACTAACTCTGTCAACTTAATCAGCAGTACAAGTGCTGGGAAAAGTTTATTAAAGAAATAGTTCATTCAAGAAGCAACCAATCATGATATTCTTTTCTGCAATATCACTGTTGTCCAAGTCCATATGAGTCTCTGCATAACAACAATAGAAGACGCCTTTCTTCCTTGATTCACAGATGCAAGGAATCTCCATCCAGATCCTGTGAAGGAGCCTTTTTACACTGTGAAAGATATATCCAACGAGGTTGTCCTTCCACTTTACAGGCTGAGTATGGAGCACACGGAACGGACCTGGGAGGCAAGTGTGTCTTCAGGTGCAGGTTCTTAATCAGGACCCAATCTCCTGGCTTCAGCTCTGGGTGCGATAACACTGGAGGAGTATCCTGCTGAGGAATCACCTGCAATAAAGGAGAAACGGACAAAACTGAGTGCAATGTCAAGCTATCGCTGTGCAAAAGTTGAGGATCAGGGAATCTCCAGGAACAAGCACGAATGAGACTTCACATATGGGTATCGTCGGTACCGACGGAGTCTGCGTGGGAACGCTCCCCAGCATCCAATAAGAAAGCTTTTGGGAGCATCCCACAGCGCCTGCGTGCTGCCTTCCCGCCTTTCCCAACCGCCTCTCTCCAGTTCTTCTTTTCCGCGGAGCCAGCAGGTCGTGTTCCTGTCACTGCAGAAGAAGTTCTTCATTTTTTCTTAATTCTTTTGTGTCGCGTCTGCCTTCTTCGATGTCGGACCGATACCGTCGGTCTTTTCTTTCTTTCAAAAAAAACCAACAAAAAACCCCAATTTATCTTTTCTTCACTGTGCATTTTCAGTTTTTGGGCCTTAGGCCTAAAAATATTTTCCTCATGGAGAAGCCCGCCTCCGGGTTTAAAAAGTGCACAAAATGTGGCGGTACTATTTCTGTCACCGACACCCATGACTGATGTCTAAAATGTTTGTTTGGGGCCTGACCATTCCATTACGGATTGTATGTCCTGTACCATGATGTCTAAAAGAGGTCGGCAGAACCGAGCAGCCAAGCTTAGTACCCTGTTTCCCTCTGATGCAGCTTCGGTGGCATCGACGTCTTCCAGGGCTTCTTCCTCCCATGGATCTCAGGTAACCAAGCATAAATCTAGCCGGTCCTCGAAGGGTAGATCTCCCTCCAAGCATCAAGATGCCTCCGGGCTTGCCCTCGAGCAAAATTACCCCGGCGGGAAGCTCCGGCTTCCAAAGCATTGTTTATGGGGTCACAGGTTGACATCGATGGCTCGGCCTCGACAGATCACCTGTTGCCATGTTCTGGGGTACCGGTGGCTCCCACTGGTACCGACATCCAGACATTGGTGGGGTCGATGGATCAGAAGATTCTGACCATGCAGCGCACCCTAACGGCATTCATACAGGCTGCGACGCCTGCAGTACCACAACAGTCCCCGTTGTCGGTACTGGCTCCGGCACCGGCATCACTCCCAGTGCCGGTACCGATTGCATCGACATCGGCTTCGGTGTCGACTGCAACGGTACCCTGTCCTATGATGCCTATCGGTACCGAACCGGTACCGGTTACTCCCGATACCGATCCTACTTGGTACGGCTCTCGGGCTTTACAGGAGCATCCAGACAGGCGATACTTCGATTCCTCTGAAGACTCTGAGTCTGAGGGTTCTGTCGAGGCATCGATACTTCTTCCTCAGGAGTCGTCTTCTCCTAAACGAAGAATGTCTCCTCCAGAAGACTTGTCTTTTCAAGACTTCATTAGGGAAGTGGCTAGGGGCCTCTCCATCACAGTGGCCCTTGAGTCAGAACCCAGAGCCAAGGAGTTAGATATTTTACAATATCCTAAGACTCCTAAAGAGGCAGCTACTTTACCTATCCATGAGATTCTGTATGATCTCATGTTGAGGATGTGGGAGACACCTCTTACCACCTCTCCTCATTCTCGCAGGTTAGACACCATGTATCGTGTCCCTCCTTGTCCTGGCTTCCACAAGACTCAGCTTCCTCACCACTCTATTGTGGTGGAGTCTGCCATGAGAAAGATAAAGAGTGCAAAGAGACACTCATCTAATCCTCCAGGACGTGAATGCAGGACTCTAGATGCTTTTGGCCGAAGGGTTTTTCAAGCTTCTATGCTAGCTGCCAGGATCAACTCCTATAGTTAATGTTCACTTAATGTTTAATGTAATGCAATATTGCACTGTTTTGCTATATTGTTGTTTAAGTTCCTTGTAAACCGCCCCTGATCTCTGGAAGGGGCGGTATAGAAAAGCACACAAATAAAATAAATAAATAAAATATATAGGAATGTTTCTAAAAGAAGTCACAGATCATCTGCAGACTTTAACTCCTTTCATTTCGGGGGATAAAAGGCAGGAGTTTCTCACTTGGCTCAAACATGCCCAAGATGCCTCCAAATTTTCCAACCGTGCAGCCTTTGACTCTTTTGAGTGTGTAAGCAGAGCCTCGGCTATTGCCATAGGGGCACGCAGAATTGCTTGGCTACAAGCTTCTGATTTGGAGCTCTGGGTCCAAGATGAATTAGGGAATATCCCTTGTACAGGTGAAAACCTTTTTGGTAAGGATTGGCAAGCAAAGGCCAATCAGATGGATGCTGAAAACTCTGCTTTGGATCGACTTTCAAAGTCTACCTCTGCTCCTGTTAAGAAAAGATTGTTTAAAAAGACATCTTTTTCCAAAAAGGGAAGATACTATCCGCCTTATGGTCAGCAGGCATCTTCTGCAGGTCGTTTTGCTGCAAAGCGTCAGCAACCACCTAAACAGGCCAAATCAAAGGCTGCTAGGCCTTCCATGACCCAGCAGCCTCAGCCTCCTTAGGGCCTTTGACTTGCAGCTAGAGAACTTAGCCTTTCTGGCTCTGGAGGAACCAGAGCCCCTTACCATTCCAGGAAGGTTGACTTACTTTGCTCCCAGATGGGAACAAATCACAGCAGAGCAATGGACACTCTCTATCATAAAGGAAGGGTACAAGCTTCATTTCTTAAGCCTTCCCCCTCACACCATAGTGAAACAGTTCAATTCTCCAACATCTCTCCTCAACCTTCTGGGTCAGGAGATTGCCACCCTTCTTGCCCAAGGGGCAATAGAAGAAGTACCTCTTCTTCAACAAGGCACAGGGTTCTACTCCCCTTATTTTCTTATCCCAAAGAAAACAGGGGCTACAGACCCATCTTAGACCTCAGAGAATTGAACAAATTTCTATTCAAGGAGAAATTCAAGATGATTTCTCTCGGTGCTCTGCTTCCATACCTTCAGAGTCAGGACTGGCTTTGTTCTCTAGATCTCAAGGATGCGTACACCCATGTTCTCATCCATCCAACACACAGAAGGTTCCTTCGGTTCCTTTTTGGAGGAAAGCACTACCAATACAGGGTGCTTCCTTTCGGTCTGGCCTCCACACCAAGGGTGTTCACGAAATGCATGACAGTAGTAGCTGCATTTCTGCGCACTCTAGGAATATTCGTTTTCCCATATCTGGACGACTGGCTCATTCGAGCTCCCTCTCAGTCAGAGGCCAAGACTTTTCTAACCTGCACAATGCGTGTCCTTCAGTATTTGGGACTGGTAATAAACATCCTAAAATCCAATCTCACCCCTACTCAATCTCTGGAGTTTATAGGGGCTTTGCTGGATACCACAACTGCAAGGGCCTATCTTCCTCAGGCTTGTTGCCTACGCTTGGTGCAGTTAGCCTCCCAAATACAGTTAAAGTCCCATTTAACTGCTCGAGAAATGTTACAACTCTTAGGACACATGGCATCGACCGTGCATGTGGTTCCATATGCTCGCCTTCACATGAGGGCAGCTCAATGGACTCTGTCCACCCAATGGACTCAGGCATCAGGTTGCCTGTCAGACAAAATAGCAAACTCCAGTCGCCTTTTTTGGTCTCTCCAGTGGTGGAAGTCCTCTCAGAACCTGTTGCTGGGGTCCCCTTTTCAGCAGTCACTACCCCAAGCAACCCTTACAACAGATGCCTCTCCAATGGGTTGGGGAGCTCATCTGCAAGATCTCTTCACCCAGGGCATCTGGTCTCCACAGGAGACTTCTTTACACATCAGTCTTTTGGAACTCAGAGCAATATTCTTAGCTCTCAGAGTGTTCCACTCCCTGCTCAGCTACAGGACAGTCCTCATCCACACGGACAACCAAGTAGCCATGTTCTATGTGAACAAGCAGGGAGGGACTGGCTCTCTGTCGCTTTGCAATGAAGCTTTGCGACTGTGGGCCTTCACCAGAGAGCATCAGATTCATCTTATGGCAGTATATCTTCCAGGAGTTCAAAACTCTTGGGCAGACAGACTCAGTCGAGTTCTGCTTCCACACGAGTGGTCCCTCCACATGGACCAGGTAGCCAGGATTTTTCGAATTTGGGGAACCCCAGACATAGACCTCTTTGCAAGTCCGTGGAATGCCAAACTTCCCCGGTTCTGTTCCAGAATTCCGTGTCAGGGAGTTCAGGCCAAGGATGCCTTCCTTCTTCACTGGGGTCAAGACTTCCTTTATGCCTTTCCACCCATTCCCCTAATTCCCAAAACACTTTTCAAGCTTCAGAGAGACCGAGGTTCCATGATCCTCATAGCACCACATTGGCCACGCCAAGTGTGGTACCCTCTACTTCTGCATCTCTCTCAAGCTCCTTCCCTGGAGTTGGGCTCTGCACCAGATCTTCTATCCCAGGAAGACGGAACGTTGTGGCACCCAAACCCCCAGTCTCTCCATCTCAGGGCCTGGTTGCTGAAGGCCTAGACCTTCAAGTTTTTCATCTCAGCAAGTCAGAGATATTCTTCATGCTTCTAGAAAGCCTTCCACTAGACGTTCTTATGCTTTCAAATGGAAAAGATTTACCATTTGGTGTTCAGAGAAGGGTCTTAACCCTCTTGAAATACCTTTGAATTCTTTACTAGAGTATCTTCTGCATCTATCCCATGCAGGCCTTAAAACAAATTCAGTAAGAGTCCATTTGAGTGCTATTGCAGCGTCCCTCAAGCCTCTCAATGGACAGCCTGTTTCCTCTCATACTCTTATAGCGAGATTCATGAGAGGCCTTCTTTTAACTAAACCTCCCATTAGACCACCTCCAGTGGCATGGGACTTAAATCTGGTTCTTGGCCAGCTTATGAAGCCACCCTTTGAACCTTTAGCCACCACCTCCTTGAAATTTCTTTCTTGGAAGGTTATCTTTCTCATTGCAGTCACCTCAGCACGCCGCATCAGTGAATTGCATGCCTTGGTGGCTAATACAAGGTTCCATCATGATAAGGTAGTCCTCAGGACCAATCCACACTTTATGCCCAAAGTGGTCTCGCCTTTTCATCTGAACCAAGAGGTATACTTACCTGTCTTTTTTCCAGGACCTCATGCATCAAGTGCAGAGAGGAATCTTCATACTTTGGATTGTAAAAGAGCTCTCGCCTTTTACTTACAAAGAACACAGCAACATAGAAAGTCTTCTCAACTCTTTGTTGCTTTTGATCCTTCCCATTTAGGACTTCCAGTTTCTAAGAGAACACTGTCCAACTGGATTGCTCAGTGTATTTCTTTCCCCTACCAGAGTAGGAACCTTTCTCTGGAGGGCCATGTCACAGCTCACAATGTGAGGGCCATGGCAGCCTCAATGGCTGTGTCCATCGACCAAATCTGTCGAGCGGCCACCTGGGCCTCGGTTCATACCTTCACAGCCCATTACTGTTTGGACAAGGACTCCCGCCGGGATGCCTCGTTTGGTCAGGCTGTTCTGAAACACCTGTTTCATTCCTAATCAACTCCTACCCACCTACCCTGGTTGGATGCCAGAGATCCATGGGGGGAGGTAGAGCCCTTTTCAAGGACACACAATTCTGGGGTCTCTCCCTGGCATCTGCAGCTAGGGAGTCCCCATATGTGAAGACTCATTCCTGCTTGTTCCTGGAGATAGAACAGTTACTTACCTGTAACAGGTGATCTCTGGGAACAGCAGGAATAAGTCTTCACAACCCACCCACCTCCCCTAGGAGTTGTATCTCTCTATCTTTCCTTCCCTCTCTCTCTCTCTTTGTCTCAGCTTTAAAACTCGAACTGGAGAGAGCCAGTTGGGAAAGGCGGGAAGGCAGCACGCAGGCGCTGTGGGATGCTCCCAAAAGCTTTCTTATTGGACGCTGGGGAGCGTTCCCGCGCAGGCTCCGTCGGTACTGACGATACCCATATGTGAAGACTTAGTCCTGCTGTTCCCAGAGATCACCTGTTACAGGTAAGTAACTGTGCTTTACTGTCAATTTATGTAGAGAAGTAGCTGTACGTCCAGTAACTATTTCAAATGGTGTCAGGCCTCCTTGAGCACGCTGGGGGGAATTACGCACTGCCATAAGGGCAAAAGGAAGGGCTTCTGTCCAATCTGTAGCCCAATCTTGTGTCAGAGTGTGTAAGTGACCTTTCAGTGTCCTATTCATCCGTTCCACTTGGTCAGAGCTTTGCAGATGATAAGGAGTGTGAAGATGTCTTTTAATATCACACCACTGTTCAGTTCCCTCCCAGGCACTTTCAATGAAGGCCGAACCCTGATCAGAAGAAAGGACAAAAGGTACACCCCAAACAGGAATAAACTGAGAAAAGACAAGTGCTCACTAACAACTACCTCTTCTCCCCTCTGGCACAAGGCAGATCTGTAAAATCAAAAATGGTCCTGATGGTTTGGGAAGGACAGCAGAAACCCTCATAATTGATATTACTCTGCTAGCCTTCAAACAGTCCAAACAAGCTGCATACACTACCTTTGCCACAGAAGAAAAACTTTGGGCGATATCAGATAACCGAAAAGGCATGATTCATAGCCACAGCTGAAAGGTGAAACTTATGATGCAGGAATAGAGCAAGTGGAAACAATAAACTGTCTGGGAAAATGAGCAGATGATCCTTTTTCCAGTAACCCTGTGCATCACAGGTCGCACCCCACTAAGTCCACAGAGTATCTTGATAATGCTGTAAGGGAGATGAAAGGGAAAACAAAGTCATGTTAGATGGTTTTAAGTACAACAATGTTGGGGACACTGATGCTCGCAGGGCAGCTTGCCAGGCTTCTTGGTCTGCAAAGTGGTTGCAATATTGACATAAAATCTCCAGCAGAGGAATATCCTTTACACTTTAAAACTGCAACTTGTGCCAGGAATAATACAGCTTTGAGTAAACAATGACTATGTTCAGCATGCTTAGAAACATAGAAACATGACGGCAGAAAAAGACCACATGTCCTATCTAGTCTGCCCTTCCATATCAACCACTACAACAGATCATCATCATCATAATCTCTACCATCTCCATTGGGAGACTATTCCATGCATCTACCACTCTTTCGAAAGAGGCTCTCGTCCTGTGTATTTATGCCACGGAGGTATTTAAACGTCTCAATCATATCACCTCTATCCCAACTTTCCTCTGAATTATACATATGAAAATCCTTAAGTCTGTCCTCATATGCTTTATAATGAAGATCACTAACCATTTTAGTAGAAACCCTTTGTACCGACTCAAACCTGTTGATATCCTTTTGGAAAGTGTGGTCTCCAGAATTGTACACAATACTCCAAATGAGGTCGCACCACAGACCTATACAGAGGCATTATCACCTCCTCTCTTCTGCTGGCCATTCCTCTCCCTATGCACCCAAGCATTTTTCTAGCTTTTGCCGTCGCCTTTTCTACCTGTTTAGCTACTTTAAGATCATCAGACACAATCATACTTAGGTCCTGTTCTTCTTTTGTGCACAGAAGTACTTCACCCCCTATATTATATTGCTCCCTTGGATTACTGCAGCCCAATTGCATGACCTTGCATTTTTTAACCTTAAATCTCAGCTGCCAAATTCTAGACCATTCTTCGAGCTTAGCTAGATCCCTCCTTATGTTATCTACACCTTCCTGGGTATCTACACTTTTGCAGATTTTGGTATCATCCGCAAAGAGGCAAACCTTACCCAACAGCCCTTCCGCAATATCACTAATAAAGATGTTAAAAAGAAGAATCGGACTAAGGACAGATCCCTGGGGCACACCACTGGTAACCTCCTTCTCAGTGTGAGCTGTACCCTTTGTCGCCTCCCACTCAACCAGTTTCTAACCCAAGCAGTAACTTTAGGGTCCATCCCAAGGGTGCTTAGTTTGTTTATAAGTTGCCTATGCGGAACGGTGTCAAAGGCTTTATTAAAATCTAAATACACCACATCTAGGGCTCTCTCTCAGTCCAACTCCCTGGTCACCCAGTCAAAGAAATCAATCAGATGTGTCTGACAAAACCTGCCTCTGGTGAATCCATGCTGCCTCAGATCTGGTAATCTGTTGGACTCCAGAAACTTCACTGTTTTCTCTTTCAGCAGAGCTTCCAATAATTTACTCACAGCTGAGGTTAAACTAACCAGCCTGTAGTTTTCAACCACATCCTTACTTCTGGTTTTATGTAAAGGGACCACATGTGCCTCTCTCCAGTCCTTTGGCACCACTCCTGACTCCGAGGCACTGAAAAGGTCAGTCAATAGAGAGCTGCTTGAACGTCCCCAAGTTCCCTCAGTATTCTCGGGTGTATCCCATCTGGTCCCATCGCTTTGTCTACTTTGTTTAGCTAGCTTCTCACAAACACAGTCTTCTGAAAATTGTTCAAGATGCCCCTCACTTCTCTTTCTGTTTGTGGGGGTTTTCTGAGGTCCTGTTCCTGGTTCTTCATCTGTGAACACAGAACAGAAATATTTGTAAGCAATTACGCTTTATCCTCATCAGCTTCTACATATTCCTCCACTTCACCCTTAAGTCTGACAAAACCACTTTTGCCCTTCCTCTTCTCACTAACATATCTGAAATATGTCTTATTTCCCCCCTCCCCATTTTATTGCATTGGCTATTTCCTCCTCTTTCTGAATCTTTGCTTTCCTGATTACTTTGCTAGCTTCTCTAAGTTTTCCAAATATAGATGCTAGTCATCCTCTCTCTGTGATCTCTTGTATTTCATGAAGGCTTCTCTTTTTTTTCTTCACCTTTTTAGCTACTCCTTTCGAAAACCATATTGGTTTCCTTTTTCTTTTACCTTTATGTATCATTTTAACAAAAAGGTTGGTCACCCTTAAAATATCCCCTTTCACTTTTTCCCATTGTTTTTTCTACATCTCCCAGCTTTTCCCATCCCCTGAGATATTGGCCCATCTTGGCAAAGTTAGTTTTCCTAAAGTCTAAGACCCTCGCTTTTGAATGGATTTAATCAGCCTTGGTCCTAATACTGAACCACACCATCTGGTGATCACGGGATGCAAAATGATCTCCCAGTATAACATCAGAAACACTTTCACCATTCGTAAGCACCAAGTCCAGTATGGTTCCTTCATATGTGGGTTCTGTTACCAGTTGCCTGAATAGTTCTCCCTGTAGAGAATCCAGGATCTCTTTACTTCTAGATGATACTGCAGCAGGGATGTACCAATCAACATCTGGCATATTGAAATCCCCTATCAGTAGCACTTCCCCTTTCCTGGCAATGCTGTGTATGTCTTCAATTAACTCTATCCACCTCCTAAATCTGTGAGGGAGGTCTGTATATCATGCCAATGCAAATAGATTTCTCTTTCCCTCTTTCTAGTTTAACTCATAGTGCCTTCTCTCTCCCTTTTTAAACCCCGTATTTCCATAGCTTTAATATTATATTTTACATATAGTGCCACTCCTCCTCCCCTTCTTCCTCCCCTGTCCTTTCTGAATAAAGCATAGCCTGGTATAGTTACATCCTAGTCATGGTTGTCCATGAACCATGTCTCCCTAACCATTACTAAATCTAAGTCACCCTCTCCCATTAAAGTCTCAACATCTGGGATCTTATTTCCCATGTTACGAGCATTTATAGACACTGCCTTCTAGATGTTGTCCCTTTTACCTATTTCTAGAAAGGTATTTAATATTTCACTTACCTGGGGGCTTTCTTCACCCATCCCCAGCAAATCTAGTTTAATGGTTAATTGATTTATTAGCAGAAGTCAAAAATCCCCGTTGTGCCCAAATGTTTCCAAAATGGAAGGAAAAAGGCTGAGTCTTAGTCAAGTGACTTTAAGAAAACCTTTGACAAGGTCCCTCATCAGAGACTTTTGGCAGAACTAAAAAGTCATGGAATTGGAGGCAGTGTACTATTGTGGATCAGGAACTGGTTAAAAGATAGAAAGCAGAGGGTAGGGCTAAATGGCCAATTTTCTCAATGGAGAAAGGTGAATAGTGGTGTACCCCAGGGATCTGTGTTGGGTCCGCTGCTTTTTGACATATTCATAAATGATCTGGAAAAGGGAATAACAAGTGAGGTTATCAAATTTGCAGATGATACAAAACTATTTAAAGTTGTTAAAACCCATGAGGATCTGGATAAAATGGAAGACTAGGCATCCAAATGGCAGATGAAATTTAATGTGGACAAGTGCAAAGTTATGCATCTAGGAAAGAACAACCCAAACTATGGTTACATGATGTAAGGTTCCATATTAGGAATCACCACCCAGGAAAAAGTTTTAGATGTCATTGTGAATAACATGTTAAAACCCTCCGCCCAGTGTGCAGCAGCGGCCAAGAGAGCAAATAGAATGCTAGGTATCATAAAGAAAGGAATGGGAAATAAAACAAAGGATATTATAATGCCTCTGTATCGTTCCATGGTGCGACCGCACCTTGAATATTGTGTGCAATTCTGGTTGCTGTATCTTAAAAAGGATATAGCTTTATTAGAAAAGGTTCAGAGAAGAGCCACCAAAATGGTAAAGGGGATGAAGAGAGGCTAAAAAGGTTAGGGCTCTTCTACCTGGAAAAGAGACGACTGAGGGGGAGACATAATGGAGGTCTATAAATTAATGAATGGAGCGGAACGGGTAAACATAGATCGATTGATTATGTCATCATAATATAGAAAGACTAGGGGACATGCAATGAAGCTATAGGGTAAACTATTTAGGACTAATAAGAGAGAATATTTTTCTCCAGGAACAAGCAGGAAGTCAGTCCTCACTTATGGGTGACGTCAACACCAACGGAGCCCGTGTGGAGCAATTCCCGAGCTTTCATGGTCCTCTTCCCTCCCAAAGGTGCCATCTTGCTCAGTCTCCCTTTTTCCTCGGAGCCCTTTGGACGCACGTCCTTGGAAAAAGTGCTTCGTTTTCGTCCTCTGGGCCGTGTTTTTTCTGGTTGCACCTGTCCTCTTCCGTCCTCCCCTGCTCTCCTTTTTTCCTTGAGCGAGGGGTATCCTCCTTAAAAGTTTTTTCTCTGTTGCGGGCTTCGCACCCTTTTTCCTCTCCCAACTGCTGGCTGCAGAGGTCTTCAACCTAGTCGGGGTCCTTTTTTCCCCTATGGCCACCGGTTTTAAAAATACGACAGATGCTCCAAAAACATGTCGCTCACGGACACCCATGACTGTGGTCTTCGGTGTCTTGGGGCCGACCATTTATTTATTTTATTTATTTAACAGTATTTCTAAACCACCTTATCATAATAATCAAGGTGGTATCACAGCAAACAATCTGGTAGTGTGAGTGTGTTATACATGCAGTGAGGGTGAAAATTTAGTTGTGTGCGTGTTGTATTGTGTGCTAGATTGTTTTGAGCTATGTACAAAGTGGGCTATATACAGTGGTGCTAAAAACATTTTATATACATACAGTGTTAGGCGGTAACGTGTGCTGCTATACAGTCACTTAGGTTATGTGATGTGTCCATAGTGTTCTATGAACAGCATGGTTTTCAGCTGTTTTCTAAAGTCCTTGAGGTCTGTAGTTGCCCTCAAATCGTCCGGTAGTTTGTTCCATATTGTTGGAGCAGCCATGGAGAGTGCTCTGTCTGTTGTGTCCTTGCGTGTGTGTTTGTATTCACTTGGGGTGTTGACTCGGTTGTGTGTTTGTTTTCTTCTAGGACGTGTGCTGGTGTCTGGTTGTATGAGGGTGTGCAGGCTGTTGGCTGATGTGTGCTGTTTTATCTTAAATAGGTTTATGATAGTTTTGTATCTGATGCGTGCACCGATCGGAAGCCAGTGTAAGTCTTTTAAGGTAGGTGTGATGTGCTCCTGTCTTGCGGTTCCGGATATGATTCGTGCTGCGGTGTTTTGTGCCAGTTGGAGTGGTTTGATGGCTTGTTTCGGTAGTCCAAGGTATATCGGATTGCAGAAGTCCAGTAGTGGGGTTATCAGTGCTTGACAGACGGTACGGAAGTGTTCTGGGGCGAGGAGTGGTTTCAGTCTCCTGATGATTCGCATCTTGTAGTAGGCTTTTTGTATTGTTTTGTCTATGTGTGGCTTGAGATTGAGTTTATTGTCCAGCGTAACCCCGAGGTATCTCACTTCTGACCTTATTGGTATAGTAGTGTTTTGTATCTTTAAATTTGGTGGGTGTATGAAGCTTTGGTTCCGAGTGATGATTAAAGCTTCTGTCTTGTTGTAGTTTATTGCGAGGTTGTTGTCTTGACACCAACTGGTCATTTGTGTAAGGCAGTCTGCTATCTTAGAGAAGTCCGGGTTATCGATTGATATCGGGGTGTATATCATGATGTCGTCCGCATAGATTGTGTATTGAATGTTGTTCTCTTTCATGATGTTGCATATTGGTTGGATGTAGATGTTAAATAGGAGTGCTGAGAGCGCAGATCCTTGAGGTACTCCTTGACGGACTTTTATGGGTCGGGAGGTGATGTTTCCCACCTTGACCTGTAGCTGTCTTTCGGTTAGGTACGAGTGGAACCATTTCAGTGTGATACCGTGTATACCAGTGCTCTTTAGTCTTTCCAGGAGCGTGTTGTGGTCCACTGTATCGAAGGCTGAGGAGATGTCGATGAAGATCATTATGACCATGACCCGAAGCTCTGCTCTCTTTGCAAGAAAATGTCCTCCAAGGCCCTGATCAGCTGTAAGCAGAAGTACGATGACATTTTCTGGAAGGTGGCCCCAGAATCCTCAGCTACACCCTCGTTCGTCCCTTCGCTGGTTGGATCCCCCATTTCGGTTTCGCGTTCTCGGCACACTCCGACCAGGGGTTCCCTGAAGTGGAATGGCGTAAGAAGAAGATGACCTCGAAGTCGCTGTTGGGGGCTCTGGATAAGGTGAGCGCTCCCATGCTCGGTCGCTCAGCCCCCTGCGGCGTTCCCGAGAGCTAGACGAGGAGCGGCCTTGAAAGGTACCTCATACAGTTACAGAGGCCTCGGCGATGGCGCCTGGTCTCCTGAGGGTCGTCCTGATGAGGACCCCCTCTTCTCCTCCACGCCAGACCTGGTAACACCGGCACTGGCGTCAAAGGGTCCCATGCCCGCGTGGGATCCCGAATGCTGGCACTAGAGCACAGCGTTTCTGCCTTCTTATATGTTATATGTAAACCACACTGATTTCAAAGAGCGCAGTATATAAAAGCAAAGAAATAAAGAAATACATTTTTAGCTGCCCAGCAGGCGCTCATGCCCAGCATGACTGGTCCGCGCCTCGAGACCAAGGTTCCCTCGAGAGGGACACCTAAACCCGCCCTGGGAACCCCCGAGAGCCACAGGCCTAGTGAGGGTCCTAGGTGTTGGTCTCATTCACCTTCCCGGTCCTCGGGAGCACCATCCTCCAAGGCCTCTGGCTCCAAGCGGACCTCGATCTCTGGACAGGGCGACCTGCCCAAGACAGACTCCTCCTTGGACCTCTCGGGCTGGGAGTCAGATGAGGATACTTCCCTGGAGATCCGTGCCTACAGGGACCTTCCTTTGGACCCATCTTTGCTTGCCTATCAGAGGTGCTCACCGCCCAAGGACACATCGTTCCTGACATTCGAGTGGGACATGACATGGGCCCTCAGCTTGGCTGCGCAGACTGAAGAGGAGCCGCGAGCTGAGAAACTAGATATTCTACAGTATGAGCCCCCGCCTCGGGAGTCTCTTACTGTCCCGGTTCCCCACATGTTGTCAAGGCTGCTCCTCCGCATGGGAGACACCTGCTTCGGTCTCCATTGTGAGCAAGCTCCTTGATGCCATGCATAGGGTCCAGCGTGGCCCAGGGTTCCAAATATGGGTTCCAAAAGACCCAGCTTCCGCACACCTCCATGGTTGTGGAGTCGGCGATGCAGAAGCAAAAAATTCCCAAGTCTCACTCTTCGGTCCCCCCAGGTAGGGAGTCGAGAGCCCTCGGCGCCCTGGGGGCGTAAGGCCTATCAGAGTTTCATGCCCTTCTGAAATCCGTCACGGAGTGTTCAAAGTACCTCTCCCGTGCCGCATATGACCGGTTTGAGTTCTCTGCCCGGGTGACGGCGGCCGGCATCAGGGCCCAGCACCAGGCATGGCTCCAGTCTTCAGACCTGGTGCAGTGGGTCCAAGGGAAGCTCCTGGACGTCCCTTGCCTTGACGAGCAATTTTTTGGTAAACCTATGGAGGATAAGACCGCTGAGATAGAAACCAAGTTCATGACTTGAACTCGTCTCTCGCGCAAAACCTCCTCTCTCCCTAGGAAGAAGCAGAAAACCAAGAAGCCGTTCTTCGGAAGGAAGGGGCTCCCTTACCGGGGGTTACCTGCCTTTCCCGCCACCTCTGCACCAGCTCCCAGCACACAGGGGAAAGGAGGTGCACATGGCCACCGTAAACCTAATGGGCCTAAGGTCCAACCACCGGTGCTGCCCCAGCTTATGCAGGGGTTTTGACACAGTTGGCATAGCCTCTCACTCTTCGGCAGCTCTTCCGCCGGCAGGGGGGGGGGAGTTGTTCGCCTCAGAGTGGGCGTCGATCATGTCGGACACCTCGATCCTCCTGGTAGTCGAAGACTGATACCATCTCTGCCTGGACAAGTGCCCTCCTCCCTTCTCCCTAGCAGAGCTTGCTCAGCTCCTCGTGCACCAGACTTTCTTGCAGCGGGAACTGTCCAACCTCCTCACCCAAAGGATAGCCGAGAAGGTACCGCAGCACCTTTGATGTCAGAGGTTGTACTCCCGCTACTTTCTCATCCCGAAAAAAGATGGGGGGCCTGCGCCCCATCCTTGACCTCGGAAACCTCAACAAATTCCTGGTGTGGGAGAAGTTCAAAATGTTATTGCTTGGCGCATCCTGCTGCCCTTCAGGGCGATTGACTATGCTCCTTGGAGCTCAAGGATGCTTACGCCCACATCCTATTTCACCCCAAGCACAGGCAATCTCCAGGAACAAGCAGGAATGTAGTCATCACATATGGGTATGGTCGGTACCAACGGAGCCTGCGCGGGAACACTCCCCAGCGTCCAATCAGAAAGCTTTTGGGAGCATCCCACAGTGCCTGCGTGCTGCCTTCCCACCTTTCCCAACTGCCTCTCTCCAGTTCTTCTTTTTCCGCGGAGCCAGCAGGTCGTGTTCCTGTCACCGCAGAAGAATTCCTTTTTTCTTTCTTTCTTTTTGTGGTCGCGTCTGCCGCCTTCGACGCTCTACCAGTACCGCTGGTCTTTCTTTTCTTATTTCTGTAAAAAAAAAAAAAAAAAAAATTTCTTTTTTCCTCTTCTCCAGGCCCAAAACCTTTCCTTACCAGTACAAGGACGTGGATAGGAGGGAAACAACTTTTATTAAGAACCAATTGCCACTGGCCCGACACAGGCCGTGTTTCGCTACCTTCTTCAGGGGCTAATAGTGGACATAAAAGCTAAAAACACATAAATATACATATTAATAACACAATAATAAAACATCAAAATACATAAACATTCATAAAAAAGCCATCAGCCTTAGAATGATACCCATTATATAAATAAATAAATAACACACATTAAAAAATGAATAAATCACGTATAAAAACATGTATAATTAAAAAATCAGTTGTATATGCAGAAAACTATATAAGACCATAAATGTTAAACCATAAATATTATTATACATAACATATAAAAATCTCAAAGAGAACTAAAACCTTTAAGGCTAAAAGTGACACATACCTGCTTTAATTCTTGAAAGTATATATAGCTAATGCTACACCTTATAGGGAGAGGAAGAAAACATGTAAGGATTAAAAGTATTTAAAAAACTTTTTTTAGTATTTAAAATTTTTTTTAAACTAGAACAGAGAACCAGCACACATAAATAAGGACCAACTATATTAAGGAAGAGAAGTGTATCAGAGGTGTGCACCCAAAGAACCATGATTTTGTATTCCCAAGTGCATAAAAATTTTACATTCGTAAATCTTTACCTTCATTTTTTAATTTCCAATGCGTTTGAAATAGGAACCCAATCCTATACACCATGCAGCTAATTGGAAATTCAGTAAAGGACCAACGTCTGTACTAAAAAAGTATAAAAATAAATCATATAAGTGCCCGAGAATTCTATACACAACAGGGCATCCCATTTCCTATCACTTGTCAACCTAAAACTTATCGAGAAGTGTAATAATCAATATCACCACCACCATCCAATTCCTTATAAACAATATCCGGGAGATACTTCTGTTTTAATTGATCTTCACCTATAGATACCATTAGCAATAATAAAATCTACCTTGAAAATTTTGCCGAGATACAAACTCGGCACACATCTTCTGCAATAGATTGTACATGTAAAAACTAACATTTAAAAACATCCCGAAAATGTAACCATTAATGCAAGCCTGGTACAAACTATCAAAAAAGGTGATTAACCTTTAACTATCAAACAGGAAGATAACATCTACAAAATTCATAATAAAACCATAAAAAGTTTTACTGTTTCCGATGCCAATGCTGACCAGGCAGGCAACCAGCAGCAAAATCGCTCCCGCTAGGGGCTAATTCATAAACAACCTTACTAAATCATTTTGGAACCATTTAAAACAAACTTAATCAGAAACAGAAGGAGTGAAGATGGCATTTACAAATTTTATACCATACTAAAACAATAAAAGTTTCTACTAAAAATAAATTAAAATTACTTGTATTATCTAAAAGACCATAATGTCAAAAAATAAAGTATAAAAATCTTTAAAAGGACTAAAAAGAGACTAAAAAAGACTAAAAAGGCTATTAAAACAAACGATTATAAAGATATTCTACTATCATGTGCATTGAACAAAAAACAAAAACCAAATTACCACTGTAATAGGAATAAAATTATATATTTTAAAATTTTATCCAAACACAGAACCACAAAGAAACCGCTTCTACCTTATCACTAACTATAAAAAAACGGACAAATCTCGTTCCATGTTAAGGCCATTGGGATATAAACTATCCATAGTGAAAATATCTTTCTTCCAAGCGCCGTGTGGTCTTATCCACATCACCACCTCTCCAATTTATTTTTATCTTTTTCACCACAAAAAATTTTAAAGCAGAAATAGTGTGCATAAATTCCAGCCAATGATTGACCAAGGGTTTGTCAATCATTTTCCTTTTTATGCAACTCCTATGTTCAATGATTCTTTCCCGAACAGGACGGATCGTCTTACCTACATAAATTTTATTACATGGACAAAGAATCACGTAAATAACATGACTCGTGAGGCAATTAGAAAAATCATCCAAATAGAAAATCTTTTTACTCATAGGATGAATGAACTGTTTTTTAATCGTTAAAGAATGGACACAAACTGAACACCGACCACAAGAAACATGCCCTTTATATTTAGAAAGGTATTTGCGCTCAGTGAGAGCAGAGGGCACTAGCAAGTTCCTTAAATTAACATTGCGCTTATGCGCTATCGTAAATTTTTGTTCATGAAAACCTGGTAGGAATTGAATCAGATACCAATGTTTCCTAATTATTTTTTCTATCTTATGTGACTGCTGAGAGTATAACAGGGAACAAACAATACCTACATCATTTTCCTTATCTCGTTGTTGGAGCAGGGCTTCACGAGCGGTGAGTTTAGCTCTATTATAGGCATGTTGCACATATTGATCAGGATATTGCCTACTTTTAAACCTATCCTTCATGACGCTTGCTTGTTTTTCAAAGTCTTGGCTAGAAGTGCAAATCCTACGTGCCCTCAAAAGCTGGCTAACCGGTAGATTGCGTTTAAGTGCCGGATTATGAAAACTTGAATAGTGAAGAATTTGATTCCTATCGGTAGGTTTTCTGTAAAGGGTGGTGACAAGGCCTTTATTTGTTTTTTTTAATCAATAAATCCAAATATGATATTTGACATTCATCATAAGTTACTTGAAAACGCAAATTCACATCACAGGACTTAATCCATTCATTGAATTCATTGAGTAAGTCAATGGAACCCTCCCACAAAATAAAAATGTCATCTATATACCTAATCCAAACTAAAATATTGGATTTAAACTGATTATTTTTAATAAAAATTTCTTCAAAGTTAAAAACATACAAATTTGCTATATCGGGGGCCATGGAGGACCCCATTGCTACCCCTTTTATTTGTTGATAAAATATAGCACGAAAACAAAAGTAATTCTCACAAAGGGCCATACGAGTTATTTCCATCAAAAAAAAAGTTGGGATCCGCCTACACATGTCCCTATTTATTAAATGTTGTTCAATAATATTCAAAGCTTCCTTTTGTGGAACATTTGTATAAAGTGATTCTATGTCCAAGGTAACCAAAAGGGAGTCAGAGCTATAATTTTGTAATGAAGAAAGAATTTGTATAACTTGAGTGGAATCTCTGACATGGACATGGCCGGTCCCCCAATCCCGCCCCCCCCCCCCCTGCGATAGTCATTTCCATTTGCACCCATCGCTTGGAGCTATCTGCGATCATCCACTCCACCCCAGCGCGACACTGCGCCGCCGCATAGTACCAGTGAAGATTGGGAGCCCCATACCCCCAGTGCGCGAACGAGCATAAAGAAGTTGGCGTGCCAGACGCGGCCAACGGTACTGCCAGATAAATTTCATAAGCAGGGTTTGCCAGGTGGCCAATAAGTCCCCGGGCCAACAAGATAGGGAGAACTTGAAAGAGATACAAAAAACGGGGAACGACCACCATCTTAACCACCGCAATACGCCCAAACCAGGATAATATTAACCTATTCCAGGTCTCCAAATCGCACCGAACCTGCCGAAGTAATGGCTCATAATTAGCCTTAAAAAGGGCCGCCCGTTCCACTGTCAAAGTCACCCCTAAATATCGCAAAGCACCCGACACCCACCGGAAGGGGTAAACAGCACGAAGCTCCGCACAAACCGCTTCCGAGCCCCCACATTCAGAACTTCAGATTTAGCATAATTGATTTTGAATCTAGACACCTGGGAGAAGGTATCAAAAAGCTGCATAGCGGCCGAAAGAGACGCAGTGGGATTTACCAGAGATAATATGATATCGTCCGCAAAGAGCGCAATCCGATAATCCGTGGAGCCCACGCGAATGCCCCCTATGCCCAAATGTTCACGGAAGCTCTGCGCCAAGGGTTCCATCACCAGTGCGAACAACAGCGGTGACAGAGGACAGCCTTGGCGAGTGCCCCGTTCCAGTGAGAAATTTCTGGAGTGACCCCCGTTAGCCCGAACACATGCCTGGGGGTCTTGATATAAGCTATGAACCCAGCATATGAAATTAGGACCAAAGCCCAACGTATCCAGCACACACCAAAGATAACCCCAGCTGACACGGTCAAAGGCCTTTTCGGCATCAACCCCCACCACTAGCGTCGGCTGCGAATCTTGCTGCGCTACGTAAATAACCTGCAGCATTTGCCGAATACTGTCTGCCACCTGGCGGCCCGGCACAAACCCAACCTGGTCAGGATGTACCAAAGTTGGGAGAACCCGGTTCAATCGCGCAGCCAGCACAGAAGCAAGTATTTTGACGTCCATATTTAAGAGGGAAATGGGGAGATATGAGGCCGCGTCCTGCAGGGGCTTACCCGGCTTAGGGATCATGACTACCACAGCCTCACGCTGAGATGGAGGCAGTGACGCCCCCCTCAGGACCTCATTGAAGAGTACTACCAGCGTTGGCGCTAATTGCACACGGAATTTTTTATAGTACTCCGCAGGAAAGCCATCATTACCCGGCGCTCCCCCGGTTTTCAACCATCGGATTGCGAGCTCCACCTCCTCCATTGTAAGTTCAGAATCTAAGTGCTCCCGATCAGTGTCAGTCAACTGGGGCAAGGTGATCTTCCGCAAGAAGCCCTGCACACGGGCCAAATCAAAAGGTTCGGCTTTATATAACCGCTCCAAAAAAGTGGCAAAGACATCACGTATCTCTCGAGAGATCACCTTCTTCTGCCCCCCAGAATCGTGAAGCTCGCGGACCACCCGTCCAGATTGCTGCTGCCAGAGCCGTAAGGCTAGATAGCGACCTGTCTTGTTCCCCTGCTCATAAAATGTTTGGCGCAATTTCCGACGCTTATTGTCTAATTCTCTTTGTAAACATGCATCCAGGTTAGCCCGGACAGCCCGCCATTTGCGCAAGACTTGCTGCGATCCAGTCTGGGCATGTTCTAAACGCAGCCGGGAAGAGTCTCCCACTAATTTTATTTTATTTATTTATTTAACAGTTGCTTATATACCGCTACCTTCCACAGATCAGGTGCGGTTTACAGTGAACAAGGAATGAACAGATTAACAGGTCTGTTTTACATGAAACATTAATTAACTAGGTACAATTTTGCTAAATACATTAAACATGATTGGACTAAATATGGTAAATAATTTGTTAAATAACAATTGAACTATTTTACATATTTTGAACTATTTACATATATCTATTTACAGGATTTACAAATAGTTATTTAATCGACTTTAATTGTAGTTAGATAGAAAAATTGGAGTTGGTGTACCCTGAGGTCGCTATTAACCATTTCCTGTTAGTGGTAAGGTATTTTCTAGTTTGCCGAAATGGGAGATGAATAAATATGTTTTTAATTTCTTGCGGAGTTCCTTTGCATCATTTAGTGCTCTTATTTCTTCGGGGAGGGAGTTCCATAGGGTGGGAGCTGCATGAGAAAACGCTTTTTTATTAGTTGTTTTTTTGGTAGTTGTGAAATCTTTCGGGATCCTAATTTTATTCGTGTGGCCTCTCCGTAGCGCAGTTTGGGATGTGTCTTTAATGATAAGTTTTGTTAAAGAGACTGGGGCCATTGTATTTAATGTCTTAAATGTAGTGATAATCAATTTGTGATTTATTCTGGATTGAATTGGGAGCCAGTGAAGGTTTGCTAGTATAGGGGTAATGTGTTCAAATAGTGGAACCTTCATTACAATTCTTGCTGCTGCATTTTGGGCAAGTTGGAGTCTTTTAATGTTTTGTTTTGTTGTTCCTAGTAGGGTGAGATTTGCGAAATCAAAGTGTGGTGTGATGATAGCTTGGATAATGCTCAGAAAATCATGTAGAAGTACAAGAGGACGTAATTGTTTTAAAATTTTGAGTTTAAAGTAGATTTTCTTAGTGATGTTTCTAATATGTGTGTCCATATTAAGGTGTGAGTCAAGGGTGACACCTAGGTATTTTACTTCATTTTTTATAGTAATGTTGTGATTTTGGAGAGTGATGTGTGTTGGAGGTATGTAGGACTGATTTTTAGTTACTATTAATATATCAGTTTTAGAATGATTGATATGGAGATTGTGGTCTTTTAGCCAGATTGTTAAGAAACAATCTGGCTAAAAGACAATATTCCCGTCTCCAGGCCCTCCGCGTGCGAGCCGCTTCTGCCATAAGCTGGCCCCGAGCCGTGGCCTTGAAAGTGTCCCAAACCATGGGAAGGGAAACTTCCCCAGAATCGTTTAACTCAAAAAAGTCCATTATAAAACGGCCGTGGTCCTGCACAGCACACTTCCGCCGAAGGAATCGCGCATCAAGTCTCCAAAGCCACTGGCGGTCACTATACACGTCCGCCGGGAGGGTGAGCCAGCACGGTGCATGATCCGACCAGGTCAATGCCCCGTGACCAGCCTCCACCCTCCCATCCATCAGGCGCTGGTCCAACAAAAAATAATCTATGCGGGTATGCACCTGATGGACGGGGGAATAATATGTGTAGCTTCTCTCCCCCTCGTGAGTATCCCTCCACACATCGCGCAAGCCCAGCTCCATCAGAAGGTTCTGCAAGGCCTTACCGGGCCCGCCCACCACCCTCCCACCACTACCCGTGGAATCCAAAAGGGGCACCAGATGGGCATTACAATCCCCGCCGAGTATAATGGGGCCTTTCGCGAAGTCAGCTAGCAAGGCCTTCAACCGTAGAAAAAAGGATCCCTGCCCCGCATTTGGTGCATAGATGGTAGCTAAGGTTAACATGTGACCTTCCAAGCATATATTCGCAAAAAGCCACCTTCCCAGGGTATCTCTTTTAACCTCCTCCACCCAGAGAGATAAGCTTTGATGAAATAAGAAGGCCACCCCATGTTTCTTTCGCCCATTCACATCCGAAGCGACCCACACCTCAGTATAAGGATTACGCTTTAACCACCCCTGTTTGCTAGCTCGGAGATGTGTCTCCTGCAAAAAGACAATGTCCCCTTTCAGGGTCTGCAGCTCCGAGAACAGCAAAGATCGCTTTCGAGGGGAATTAAGACCCTTAACATTCAGAGAAATCAAGCGGACCATTAATATTCAACCACCATGCCTCCCCCCGCCCTTTACCTCCCCTCAGGCCCACACCATGCATCCCCCACAACTCTTGTAAAGGCTGCACTGCTAAACCAGCACATAACTCCCTCACCCTGACACCACCAGGCTGGCTGTAGAGATGCAACTCCCCTACCCTCATGCTCCGTATCCCGAAAAAAACTACGAAAGCCCCCCCCCCAGTCCCAAATTCCCACCCTCCCCTAGCGATATAGACCTCCCCCCCAAGCCCACCCCCATCCCGTCAGTACCACCCACCTGTTAAGGAAAAAACAGGACACGGTAAACTGACTCCAAACTAAGCTCCGTCCGGGCCCCCACATAGCCAAACTACAAGCATTGCATGTAAGATCATTTCCCCCATACACAACCCATCAATAAAGTATCAGGCTTTGAATGTCCCTTTAACAAAATATTCGCACAGCATCAACATACCCACCACCGCCCCCATGTAGCATTGGGCATATACTCAGGTCCCTCCCAGACCAAGAGCCGGTAGCTCAACAAGAGCGGACACGGAGAACAGCAAAACTCTCAAAACATGGCATTCAAATCTGGTCATGAAAGCAAAGAACCCCTGAGCAAAGCTCCTCGGTCAGGAAAATAAACACTCCTGCTCCAGGGAACGTCAAGTAGGCCTTCCCACCCGAGTCCACTTCGAGTGTTGAGGTTTAGGGGTCGGGAGTTGAGGCAGCGCATCATCTGCAACCAGATCCGCCTGGCGCAGAGCTCTCCAGGCCTCTGTATAGTCTTTTGCTGAGATCTTTTTATTGCCCAAGAGGAAGTTCATCCGGAACGGAAAGGCCCAGGAGTAGCGAATCCCTTTGTTGTTCAGGACCATCGTGACTGGTTTCATCTCCCTCCGACGGGCCAATGTAAACGCCGAGAGGTCCTGATATACAGTTACTGTTGCGTCTTGAAATCGGATCGCTTTTTTCTCCCGGCCCCGGTGTATGAGAAGCTCAGCATCAATATAGCGCAAAAATCGCGCAATGACATCCCGGGGCTGGTTATTAGGAGGCTTTCCCAAAGCCCGATGCACTCGCTCAACTTCCATTCTGGACCCATGGGCTGCCAGCTCTTCCACCGGGAGCAATTCAGCAATCAAGTTTTTGAGCACTACCAGGAGGTCTTCACTGCCCCCCACCGCTTCCGGAATTCCCCGGAAACGCACATTGTTGCGATGGGAGCGGTTTTCAATGTCATCAATTTTATAAGTCAGCTCTATTGCTTGCGCATGCTGTCTATCAAGAGCACATTGTAAATCCACCATGGCACCATCGTGATCCGCAACTTTTGTCTCGACCACCTCCACACGCGCACCCAGGTCTTTCATTTCACCCCGGAGTTCCGCAATGGTGCTCATCACCTCCTCACGCATGGAACGGAATTCGCCCGCCAAATCCGCAAAGCCCTTACGAAGTTCACGCTGAAGTAGGGCATGTGAGGACTGCATGTTAGGTTCCAAGTCATTTTCACTCAGTCTCATCATCAGAACCCTCCGAGAGGTGTGTACTGGTTGGACTAGTCGGAACGCCACTCTTGCCCTGCAAACGTTGGGATGAGCGTATGCCCTCCCGGGCCTCAGAATTTTTAGCCTTAGCAGCCATGGGATAGATAACAGTTCAGCAATCCAAGGATAGGCAGAGAGCAGCTAAAAAAAAAAAAAAAAAAAAAGCAGGCAGATGCTATAAACAAGGTGAAAAATCCAAGCGATCCCACTCTTGGTCAGCAGAGGGAGCTCCAGCCGCACACAAGATAGCAAAGTGCAGGGAGTGCAGAAAGGAACTGAGCCCGGTGCAAACTATGCGGCAGTGGCCACGCATGCAATGGCAAAAACAGATTGCAGACAATAAAAGTGTCCCAAAAACAAGTTGGCAAGTTATAGGGATCTCCGGGCCAGAAACAAACACTAGGCTGATGCATGGAGCTCAGATTGCAGTATCGAAATCCAGGGCTTTTTACAACTCGTGAAGGGAGCAGGTGATTTGCTGGAAAGCGCCCACGTGACCGCTTTGACCTGCTGCACTAGTTGGAACGCAAAGAACCCCGTGCGTTCCAAGACCACGCGGTTATGGTTGCCGCCAAAATCAACTCCACTGCAGACTCCCGGGAAGTTCTTTCGTGCAGAGCCCCAGGCACCCTCACCTCTTATAAGAACATAGAACATAAGATATGCCATACTGGGTCAGACCAAGGTCCATCAAGCCCAGTATTCTGTTTCCAACAGTGGCCAATCTAGGTCATATGTACCTAGCAGTTTCCCCAAGAGACACAAGTTCCACAATGCTTGTACTGGGTCAAGCATTGATATCTTCGGTCACTTCTTAATAATGGTTTATGGACCTTTCCTCCAGGAACTTGTCCAAACCTTTTTTAAACCCAGCTACACTAACAGCCTTTACTACATCCTCCGGTAACAAATTGCATTCTCCGGCACTGAGGCAGCACAATCGCAAGGGGGAAGCACCAGCCCACAAGGCAGCAGCAGCACCGGAGCACCAATCCCCTCTCCACTTCAGCGCCCAGCCACGGGACACACTCACGGCCTCCAGGTAACGCCGCTCCAAAAGGCACTGCCAGGAGATATCGACGCTCCACGATGCGGTGGGCAGAGAGCCCTGCAGTCAGGTCCTGGCGTATAGGGAGCTCACCGGAGCAACGGCGGCAGTCAGAAGCAGAGCCGCAAGGCCGGTTATAGCAGAGACCGGCACCCGGCAGTAGACCGTGCCGCTGCAATCCAAGCCGCGCCGGAGGGTACAATTAAGATTGCCCGACTCTCCGCAGTTCAGTTCCGGGGACTCGGGGGGGCCAACGCGATGGATATGCTAGTGTTTGCAAAAGAAATGGGTAAGCCAAGGACGGAGCTACACTAGGATGCAGCCATTCTGCAGCGGGCTCACTAGCTCCCCCCTCTGGAACCCTTTTTAAAAATTGGTGTTACATTGGCGATCCTCCAATCTTCAGGTATTAGAGATGATTTTAATGATAGTTCACAGATTACTAATAGCAGGTCTGCTATCTCATATTTCAGTTCTTTCAACACCCTTGTATGTATACCATCCGGCCCAGGTGATTTGCTACTCTTCAGTTTATCTAATAGTTGTAATACATCTTCCCAATGTATCGATATTTCCTTCAATTCTTCCGCACCTTTAAATACCACTTCAGTCATGGGTAACATCCCTACATCTTCCTCAGTAAAGACTGAAGCAAAGAATTCGTTCAGTCTCTCCGCTATCGCCTTGTCGCCTCTTAGTGCTCCTTTAACCCCTTTATCATCTAATGGACCAACTGACTCTCTCACAGGTTTTTTGCTACGAATGTACTTCAAAAGGTCTTCGCGTTTTTATTTTATTTATTTATTTATGCTTTTCTTCTATACCGCCTTTTCCCAAGATCAAAGGCGGTTTACAATTAACATAATGAACAGTTTACAATTAACATAATGAACATGGTTTTACATGGAACTTCATATTTTTCTTCAAACTATGTACAATTAACTTTTCATGAACAATAACATGGAACATATAACATGGAACATTTTTGCTTCCGCAGCAAGCTTCTTCTCAAATTCTCCCTTTGCCTGCCTTATTAATGCCTTGCATTTGACTTGCCAGTGCTTGTGCTGTTTCCAGGTTTCGTCGTTTGGCTCTTTTTTCCATTTCCTGAAAGATGCTTTTTTGGCAACAACAGCCTCTCTGACCCCACCTTTAAACCATGCTGGCAGTTTTGTGGACTTCCTTCCACTTTTCTTAAAGCGTGGAATACAGCTGGTCTGGGCTTCCAAGATAGTATTTTTCAACAACAGCCAAGCCTGATGTACGTCTTTAACCTTTGCAACTGCTCCTTTTAGTTTTTTCTTAACTCTTTTCCTCATTTTATCATAGTCTCCCTTTCGAAAGTTAAAAGGTAGTACTGTGGATTTCCTTACTATCCCTCCTCCACTAATTAAATCAAAGGCGATCATGCTATGATCACTATTGCCAAGTGGCCCCAACAACCTTATCTCTTGCACTAGATCTGGTGTTCCACTAAGGACTAGGTTTAATATGGCTTTCCCTCTGGTTGGTTCATGAACCAGCTGCTCCAAGAAGCAGTCATTTATTTCATCTAGGAACTTTATCTCCCTAGCATGTCCTGACGTGACACTGACCCAGTCGATACCGGGGTAGTTGAAATCACCCATTATTATTACTGCACTGTAACTTTTGTTAGCTTCCTTGATTTCTTTGAGCATTTCATCATCCATTTGGTCATTCTGGCCAGGCGCTCGATAGTACACCCCCACTGCCATTGCCTTCCCCCTTTTACATGGAATTTCAATCCATATAGATTCTACAGCAGATTTTCTTTCCTGCAAAACTTTAATCCTTTCTGACTCAATGCCCTCTCTAACATAGAGAGCAACCCCTCCATCAATTTGATCAGCTCTATCATTACGATATAGTTTGTACCCAGGTATCACAGTGTCCCACTGGTTGTCCTCCTTCCACCATGTCTCTGATATTCCAATCATATCTAACCTTTCATTTAGTGCTATATATTCTAACTCTCCCATCTTATTTTTTGGACTTCTAGCATTTGCATACAAGCATTTTAGAGAATGTATTTTATTCATATTAATTTGGCTATTGTTAGACATGGGTAATTTGGGATCTTTAAGCTCTGTCTGCTCCATACTTGAGGGCATTTGGGCTACTTTACTCTTTTGTGGAACCTCTCTGCTTTTGGTAGTATCCTTCAAAGATACATTCTTCCGAACGATCCGCTCTTGGGCGACTGTCGGCTTTCCCCTAATATCTAGTTTAAAAGCTGCTCTATCTCCTTTTTAAAGGTTAATGCCAGCAGCCTGGTTCCATCCCGGTTAAGGTGAAGCCCATCCCTTCGGAAGAGCCCCTCCTTTCCCCAGAATGATCACCAAGACCTTATCCAAGACCTTATTCAGGACCCTCCGTGACAGGGCCTCACTCATCCTGATAGCTCCTCGATGGCCCAAGCAGCCTTGGTTTCCGCTGCTTCTACAGTTGGTGGTGGAGGCCCCCATCACCTTGGGGACCGCCCCGGGACTCCTGTTTCAGGAAGGGGGCTCTCTCCTGCACCCCATCCTGGGGTCCCTGTCGCTGACAGCCTGGCTGCTGAAAGGGTGACTCTGGCCTCTTTTAACCTTCAGGTTGAGGTGGAGGACATTCTGCTGGCCTCTCTCAAGGCCTCCACTAGGAAGGCTTATGCCCTCAAACAGCACAGATTCTCTGTTTGGTGTGCCGAACACGGAGCTGATCCTTTCTCCTGCCCGGTGGCTCTGGTGTTACAGTACCTTCTCCACCTCTCTCAGGCCGGGCTCAAGTCTAATTCCGTCCGAGTGCACCTGAGTACCCTGGTGGTGCACCACCATCCGGTGGATGGTAAGCCCCTCTTGATCCAGCCGTTGGTGACCCGTTTCCTTCGGGGCCTGCTTTTATCGAAATCCCCAGTTTGCCCTCCGCAACCGAATGGGACCTCAGTGTAGTACTGGGGCAGCTCACTCACCCACCCTTCGAGCCTCTGGCTACCTGCCACCTTCACTACCTCTCTTGGAAGGTGGTTTTCCTGATTGCATTCACTTCCGCTCGCAGAGTTAGCGAGCTCCAGGCCCTTGTGGCAGAGGCGCCTTATACCAGGTTCTACAAGAACAGAGTGGTGCTTTGCACACACCCCAAATTCCTGCTGAAGGTAGTGCCGCCCTTCCTTCTCAACCAGGTAGTGGTGCTCCCTACCTTCTTCCAAGACCTCACTCCTGTCGGGCGGAGACAGTCCTTCAACCTTGGACTGTAAGAAGGCCTTGTCCTTCTATATCCAACACACTCAGAGCCACCACAAACCTGCTCAGCTTTTTCATCTCCTACAACCCCAGTAGGCTGAGGGAGGCGGTGACCAAGCGTACCCTTTCCACCTGGGTGGAGGACTGTATTGCCCTCACTTATGAGGTTTCTGGAGTCCAGCGGATTACAGGATCTGAGTCAGCATGGATTCACCAGAGGCAGGTCTTGTCAGACAAATCTGATTGATTTCTTTGACTGGGTGACCAGGGTGTTGGACCGAGGGAGAGCTCTAGATGTGGTGTATTTAGATTTCAGTAAAGCCTTTGACACTGTTCCTCACAGGCGACTTATAAACAAACTGAGCACCCTAGGGATGGACCCTAAAGTTACTGCTTGGGTTAGAAATTGGTTGGGTGGGAGGCGACAAAGAGTACAAGTAAATGGAGCTCACTCTGAGGAGAAGGATGTTACCAGTGGTGTGCCCCAGGGATCTGTCCTTGGTCTGATTCTTTTTAACATCTTTGTTAGTGATATAGCGGAAGGGCTGTCGGGTAAGGTTTGCCTCTTTGCAGATGATACCAAAATCTGCAATAAAGTAGACACCCAGGAAGGTGTAGATAACATGAGGAGGGATCTAGCTAAGCTTGAAGAATGGTCTAGAATTTGGCTGGGATTTAATGTTAAAAAATGTAAGGTCATGCATTTGGGCTGCAGCAATCCAAGGGAGCAATACAGTATAGGAGGTGAAGTACTTTTGTCCACTAAAGAAGAGCGGGACCTAGGCGTGGTTGTGTCTGATGATCTTAAAGTAGCTAAACAGGTAGAAAAGGCGACGGCAAAAGCTAGAAGGATGCTTGGGTGCATACGGAGAGGAATGGCTAGCAGAAAAAAGGAGGTGATAATGCCTCTGTATAAGTCTTTGGTGCGACCTCATTTGGAGTATGGTGTGCAATTCTGGAGACCGCACCTTCAAAAGGATGTGAACAGGATGGAGTCGGTGCAGAGGGTGGCTACTAAAACGATTAGTGGGCTTCATTATAAAGCATATGAGGACAAACTTAAGGATCTTAATATGTACACCTTAGAGGAAAGGCGGGATAGAGGTGATATGATTGAGATGTTTAAATACCTCAGTGGCATAAATGTTCAGGGAGAGAGGCTCTTTCAATTGAAAGCAAGTTCTGCTACTAGGGGACATGGGATGAGGTTGAAGGGAGATAGATTCAGGAGTGATATGCGGAAATATTTCTTTACGGAAAGAGTAGTGGATCCGTGGAATATTCTTCCAGTGGAGATGGTAGAGATGAGGACAGTAACTGAATTCAAAAAAGCATGGGACCAACACAGAGGATCTCTAAAGGTAAAAAGTGGACTGTTGTAGTTGTTGATATTTTTATTTTATTTAACATTTCTTATATACCGCCTTTCATGATATCAAGGCAGTTTACATTGAACAAACTGAAATTACATTGAACAGGGCATTATAACTTGGAGATAACTATTTTACAGGGAACATGGGCTATGGAGGGTTAAGTGGCTTGCCCAAGACCACAAGGAGCACCTGTGGGACTAGAAACCCCAGTCCTTCCGGCCCAAGGTTGCTGTCCTCTAGTGGGATTTGAACCCCCGACCTTCCAGCCTGAAGTACCTTGCCCCAACCACTAGGCCACTAGGACAGACTAGATAGGCCATGTGGTCTTTTTCTGTCATCATGTTTCTATGTTTCTATGAGCAGGCAAGGCTCCCGCTGGAAGGTCATGTCATGGAACATCATGTCATGGCTATGGCGGCAAACTTGCGCTCTGTCCCAATGATGGACATCTGCCAGGCTGCTACTTGGTCTTCAGTCCATACCATTGCAGCTCATTACTACCTGGAAAGAGAGTCCCGATGGGACAGTGCCTTCGGCAAGGCTGTGCTCCATAACCTTTTCAGGGTTTAGGCAACTCCTGCGCTCTGACTCTTTTGTGTTCAGGTTACCGGAGTGCTGGTTCCATCAGACACAGGGGTCCTACTGTGGTCTGTGTACATGGACTAAATTGCTGCTGCTTGCGGCTCCCCATGAGGGAGCCCCTATTTTTGCTACGGGTTTTTGGTAGCCTGTAGCTGGGGAGTCCCATATGTGAGGACTGACTTCCTGCTTGTTCCCAGGGAAAGGGTAGTGACTCACCTGTAACAGGTGTTCTCCGGGGACAGCAGGAATCAGTCCTCACAACCCTCCCTCCTCCCCTTGGAGTTGCTCCTTAACCATCTTTTATTTTTGCTGTCTTTTAGCTATGTCTTCTGACTGAACAAGATGGCACCCTTGGGTGGGAAGGGGACCACGCATGCGTAGTGGCATCTCCCAAAGGCTTTCTTTGAAAGCTGGGGGGATGCTTCTGTGAGAGTTCCGTCAGTGCCGACGTCACCCATATGTGAGGACTGATTCATGCTGTCCCCGGAGAACACTTGTTACAGGTGAGTAACTATGCTTTCCATTTGACGGGGCTGTAGATCCTCCGAACATTCAAGAATTCAACTTTATAGCTCCCCCATAGTCCCAACTATCTCTCACTTGAAACTCCCAGGGCCCTACCATTTCCACCCCCCCCCACCTTTCCTTGCCAGATCCACACATCCAGAGCTATCCATACTGAGCTACTAAACATTAAACCTCAAACCAAGCCCTGCCCACCCTCACCCTCCATACAACCCTAAACAGATTAATCCACAATTTTCCACCATTTCTGCCTTTTTTTAACTTCCATTGGCCCACATTTCCCTTTGCCTCTGTCCTCTCCCAGTCCACCTCTCATCCATAAAGCCCCTACCATCACCCCCGAAACCCACAAATCAATTACCTTATGTCCACTGTCCTTACAGGGAGTTTTAGGTGTGCTCCTTCTTGCCTGCCATTACCCGTTCACCCCTCATGTAAAACAACTCACCCTTTCGCACTGTCCAACGTGAAAGGTCAGCCGCCATGTCCTCATGGTTCCATTCCAAAGTATAGTCTTTTACTGTGCAATAGAGTTGCTCATGTGGCCTGCACTGCTAGAGTCCCATCCTGTTGGTCATTCTGACGTTCTCCCGCCGCTGTGCCTTCAATGCTCCCCCTCCGACTGTTCACAGCCGTTTTGTCGGTGTTTTCATCGACCGCTATGCTTTGCCCCACTTCTTCTGGGGAGCCCTCTCTCGGAAGGGCCTTAGCCTAATGGTTCTTTCTTGCCCTGTATGGTCCCGACTCCCTTTGGGCCCCCGACGGGGGATTCTCCCACTGCACATGAGTGGATTGCAAGTATTTTTCTAGTGCCTCTGGGCCTGTAAAGAAGTGGCATACTCCGTCTTCCATTATGATAAGCCGCGCCAGATACCACACAGCCACTATAATGCACTGTTGTGCCTGGGAGTTTTTGATCTTTATAAGCTCTTTCCATCAGTGCACAGTCTCCACTACCAGGTCCAGGAATACAAAAATCTTCCAGTTTTTATAAACATGTCTGTATTTATGGGCCTCCCGAATGATGTGCTCCCTGTCCTGGAAGCGGAGTAGCTTTACAGTAAAAGCCCATGGCCATGCCCTGGCCTTCGGGCACGGATGTAGCTCCCTGTAGGCTTGTTCTATTTCATATATGTGGGGTGAGGGGCAACCAGGGAAACAAGTAGCAAGAAGGTCCTGCACATATTCAATTGGCTCCTGCCCCTCTTCCTCCTCAGGGAACCCGAAGAGTCGCACATTGGATCTGTGATCCTGGTTCTCCTGATTCTTCACTTTATTCTGTAGCCATCCTACCTGCTTTTTAAGGGGGGGAAATGCACTCTGTAGCTGGGTCTGGCTGTTCTCCATGCTGCTAATCTGAGCTTCAACCTTGTCCAGCTGGCGTCCCACTGCAGTAAATTTTTCCTTGATCTTACTGAGCCATAGACTGACTGTTCCATGTCTCTGCTTACCCTTATGCTGACCCCAACATCTTTTGAAATATATATCAGTATGTAATATAGTTTTTCCCTGTTAGCTATCCAAGTTGACATCCCTGTTCAATGCAAAATGTTTGTTACGGTTCTATGTAAACCGCTTTGATCTTAAAATAGAGCGGTATATAAAAAAATCAAATAAATAAATAAAAGTGGAGTATCTGGTGGATTCATATCGTATAAGGGAAGCAGGGGAAAGGTAGAACATAAGAAATTCCATACTGGGTCAGACCAAGGTCCATCAAGCTCAGTATCCTGTTTCCAACAATGGCCAATCCAAGTTACAAGTACTTCGCAGGTACCCAAAGTCCACAGCTTCCACAATGTTTGTCCTGGGATAAGCAGTGGATTTCCTGGGTCCTCTTTAATAATGGTTTATAGACGTTTCCTCCAGGAACTTGTCAAAACCTGTTTTTTAAACCCAGCTACACTAACAGCTTTTACTACATCTTCCGGTAACGAATTCCGGAGTTTGATTATGTGTTGAGTGAAAACATATTTTCTCTTATTAGTCTTAAATGGGTTACATGCTTTCCCCTGTTATCAATCCAAGTTGTGCTACCTGTTCATTGTAAGTGCAAAGTAGGCTCTTCCTACTCTGCACAAAATGTTATCTGTAAACCGCACTGATTTTAAAAAGCGCGGTATATAAAAGCATTAAATAAATAAAATAAAATATATTGTAGTTTCATTGCATATCCTCTAGTCTTTCTACTTTTTGATGGCATAAACAACCGATCTACGTTTACCTGTTCCACTCCATTCATTAATTTATAGACTTCTATCATATCTCCCCTCAGCCTTCTCTTTTCCAAGTTGAAGAGCCCTAACATTTAAGCCTTTTTAAAGATGATTACTGGGAATAGAGCACAGAAGACACAGACGTGCATGAGGTATAATAGAGGAGGAGAGATAGAAGAGGTCCGCCACTTTCAGAAAAGGCAGGCAAGTGACCAAGCGATTCTTATGTCCACTAGCCATCCAGATATCTACATGCCTAATAACTGAATTGCAAACTAAGATGGCCATCCTAACCCTTCCCACTGCTGGGCAGAAGTGCTGGGAAATACATCCTCATATGAGGGAATATTGCATTTCCTGGAGGGCATGTTGTGGTAGGAAATGATCCCGTAACCAGACAAGATGATGATCTCCTTCCAGGTGACCTCTCCTCTAAGATAGCACTAAGGCTGCCAGACTGGAGGTGGACCTTTTTCTACAATGTTTCTACAGGTCTCTATATGCCTCAGCCTTCCTCAGCTCCAAGTCTGCTATTCTAGTCTCCAAAGATCAGACTTATTCTTTGAGAGTCAGGAGCTCTTTGCACCAAGTGCACAAACATAACCTATCACCAACTCAGTGATATGTATGTGTGCGTATGTGCATGTATTAGTGATGTTTTACTAGGGGAGGTTGTTAAGTAAGGGTGGTGAGGCAACTGCAGGAGTTTTGGTGGGTGAAGGTAGTTTGGAGTATGTTGATGTAGTTGCAGGGAGCTAGTTTTGAGGGGTGGTTGGCAATAACTGGAGGGGTTGGTTTTGAGGGTGGAGTAGTGGCAGGGGAGTAGTTTTTGAGAAGCTGGGATTCTCTTTCCAAAGGCATTTCACTATTCACCTTTTTTCATTGAGAAATTGACCATTTAGCTTAAATCTTTTAATCGGTTCCCAGTACATAGTAAGACACTACCATTTATTGCATGACTTTTTAATTTCTTCAAGAGTCACTCATGAGGGGCCTTGTCAGATGCTTTCTGAAAATGCAAAAACTTTGTATCAACCGGCTGACATTTATCTACCTGTTTGTTCACACCTTCAAAAAAATGTAGCAGATTGGTGAGGCAAGAGTATTCCTTGGCTAAATCCATGTTGGTTTCTCCCATTAAACAATGAATATCTATAAGTTCAGTAGTTTTATTCTTTATATCCTTTTATCCAACTGTAACTTGTCTTGATTATTATGAAAAGGTGTGAGTAGCAAATAAAGAAATAAATAATGGTTTCTCCATTTTGCTCAGCACTGACATCAGGCTCACCAATCTGGAGTCCTTTTTGAAAATTGTAGAATAGCCAAAGTAACGTCAATCTTCAGGTACTATGTTCTCATGTTGCTGTTGTTAAGTGCCATCAAGTTTGTGTCTACTCATGGTGACCCTCTGGATATTTGTCCTAAACTGTGTTTGGTCTTCAGTCAGGTGGTTCATTGTTAACAGAGTGGCACCCATAGCTACTGTTATTGTACTGATCCATCTCATTGCTGGCCTTCCTCTTTTGCCAAGCATGATTTCTTTCTCTAATGATCTCTCTCTTCGCATGATGTGTCCAAAGTATGAAAGTTGAAGTCTTGTCATCTGAGCTTCTAAGGAAAGCTTAGGTTTGATCTTCTCTAGTACTGACTGGTTTATTCTTTGGGCAGTTCATGGGATATACAGTATTCGTCGCCAGCACCATAATTCAAAGGGATCAATTTTCTTCCTGTCTATTTTTTTCGCCGTCCACCTTTTTGGTTATTGAAAATACCATGGCTTGAAGAAGCCAAATCTTTGTATGGAGAGAGACATCTCTGCTCTCGAGCATCTTGTCTAGATCCTTCATAGCCATTCTGCCAAGAGCAATGCGTTGTCTGATTTCTTGACTACTTGTTGTTTCTTTATTGATAGTTGATCCAAGTATGTTAAAGTTGTCCACTATTTCAATTTCTTCTCCATCAACGATGAACTTATTGATTTTGCCAGTTGTCAGGATTTTTGTTTTCTTTACATTAAAGTGCAGACCCATTTTAAGACCATGTTCCTTTATCTTGAGAAGCATGTGTTTAAGATCGTCTTCACTTTCAGCCAGTAATGTGGTATCATCAGCATAGCGAAGGTTGTTGAATCTTCACCAATCTTCACACCTCTGTTGTTTTCATACAGCCCTGCTTCTCTGATGGTTTGTTCTGCATATAAATTAAACAGGTAGGAGGAAAGTATGCAGCCTTGTCATACACGTTTGCTGATTTTAAACCATCCTGTTTCTCCTTATACCATATGAACTGTTGCTTCTTGATCAATGTAAAGGATGTACAAGAGAATAATCAGGTGTTCCTGATCGGTCCTCCAGTTTAGTCCTCCACAATCGGGTAGTGCACCTCCTCCTGCAGCCTGGAGACTGGACCAATCAAATCTTCTGTAGTATATATGCAGACGGAGCTCCCAGAAGCCCCCAGTGTGTCCAGTCTCCTTGCAGCTTGAGGACGTGTGTGCCCTTCCTGGGCACCCTTAGTGACACTTGGGGGAGCAACACTAGTTAGTCTTTTTGGGGGTTTGTTTTATCCCTTTCCTTCCTTACCTTTTCTTTCTTAGGTAGCTATCTCTTTAAAAAAAAAAAAAAAAAAAAAAACAAAACGGGGGGGGGGGGGGGGGGGGGAAACCCGGTGTGTGAAGCCAGTCCTGCATTGGGCTCCTGCCTTCCTCCCGGTGTGTCTGGACAGTCACGGTTGAGCTCTCCCCTAGACTGCACGGGGAAGAGCCATACCGGTTCCAGCATTTCCGTTGCCTCTGAGCTGCTGGCTGCCTCATTTGGTGTTTGCAGAACTGGTAGGCATTTTAACTTTATTCCCTTCCTCGGGTACTGCAGCTCCCTTCAGTTGCGGTTTTCATCGGGTCTGACAGCTCCCTGACGTCTCGATTCCTTCTTTTCTGCTCAGACTCTGTTTTTTCTAATTTGGTCCTTCATTTGTGGTTCTTTTCTTTATTTTTCATTTTCTCCGGTTTGCTTTGTATTTTCGCGCCGTTTTTACCGCGGGTGCTCAGGTGCGGCGGCCATTTTGAAGCTCTAAAGAGAACTTCTCGGGGCCAGTTTTAACATTTGTGCACGGGTTCCCCTGGCATTTTTGGGGTTTTTTAGGCTGGCGATTTTGCTCAGGGCACTTCAAGGATTCTAGGGAGTATTTTATTTTATAAAAAAAAAAAAAAAAAAAGTTATAAATCAGGTTAATCTCTTAGGCTTCCCTGTTTCTGCTCCCTTTTCTTCCGCTTGGCGGGAACTTGTCAGCGGATGGCTGCCAAGCCACAATGTGTGATTTGCGGATCACGCAGGGGTGCAGTGTCTGACTCTGGTATCTGCAGGGGCTGTGCCTCAGTCTCTTCAGACCTGAAGCATTCACTTGAACTTAAGGAGCTGCCTGGCCCGAGTGACACCCCTCTAGCTGCGGAGAGTGTTCCCTCGTCGGCCGTTCACCCGTCTGGTGCAGTACCGCCGTCCAACGGGTCCGGCCCTGAGTTACAGCATACGCCTGTGGCTGCGCCACCTGTAGATTTTTCTCCAGATTTCGTTCTCCTCATGCATCAGGCTTTTCGTTTGAGCCGATCTGGTCAGCTTCCGGAGGCTTGGCCAGCGCCTTTCCCCCCTTGCTCCTCCGGGGAGGTTCAGCGCTCTTCTCAGCCGGTCGCTAAGCGGTTCAGGGCTGTGGAACAGGATCAGGACACCCTTTGTTTTCCTGATGAGGCGGCGGGTGATCCTGAGACTGAGGCTGACGAGTTGGAAGATGGGGAGATCCCTGAACCGGAGGATCAGGCTAGGATTATTCGGGTGTTTCGTAGGGACAAGTTAGTCCCTCTGATCACGGAGTCCCTTCAGACCCTCAACCTAGCTGTGGCCCGGCCCTTGGAAGAGGAGGGTCTAGAGGACCCTCTCATTCAGGCGGTCCGGGACACCCAGGTGGTGTTCCCTGTACACCGGGTTGTGGAGCAGATGATCCAATCTGAGTGGGATCAACCTGAATCGGGTTTGAAGGGCGTTCGGACCATGCATCGTCTTTACCCCTTGGCCGACAAAGACAAGGACTTGTTCAAGTCACCGCGGGTAGATGCTGCGGTGTCGGCGGTGACTAAGAACCACCATTCCGGTCGAAGGCGCCGCGGCTTTAAAGGATGCTCAGGATAAGAAGGTTGATAATTTGTTGAAGCAAGCCTTTGATACCAACGCTTTGTCCCTACAAGCCTCCATTTGTGGGGCGTGGGTGGCTCGGGCTTGCTTACGTTGGTCCCAGCGGCTGCGCTCGGTTTCCGGCCTGGATCAACAAGGGTTGCTGGAAGTTACCCGCATGGAGTCCGGGTCGGCTTACCTGGCGGATCTGCTTTATGATTTGATCCGTTCCTTGGCTAACAGTATGGCCTCCGTGGTGGCGGCACGTCGGTCCATCTGGTTGCGCAACTGGGCGGCCGACGGGTCTTCCAAGTCTCGCCTCAGTAAGCTGCCTTTCAAGGGCAGGCTGTTGTTTGGTGAGGCTTTAGACAAGTTGGTCAAAGATCTCGGTGAGTCTAAGGGTGGTAGACTGCCGGAAGATAAGCCTAAACTCATTAGATTGTCGCCCTCGGCGCGCGGTCAGTTTCGGGATTTTCGCAGGTTTCGTTCTTCCCGACTGTGGACATCTCAGCGCGGTCGCTTTGGAGCCCGTTCTCAGGGGTTTCGTGGTTTCAGAGGAGCAGGACTAGGCTTCTCCGGAGCCGCCTCTTCCTCGTCCTCTTCCTTTAATCGCAAGCCACAATGAAGCGAGGCGGGCTCTGGAGGGAAGCCCGGTTATCGGGGGTCGTTTGCGCGATTTTCTTCCTTCTTGGGCCCAGATTACGTCAGATCAGTGGGTGTTACAGATTATCGAAGAGGGTTATGCGCTGGAGTTTGCCTGCCCGCTTCGAGATTCCTTTGTTATGTCGCCCAGCAAGGGAGAGCAAAAGACGCGGGACATCCGCGTGACTCTGAATCGGCTTCTCTCCCTGGGGGCGGTAATTCCCGTCCCTCCTTTGGAAAGAGGCGCCGGTCGCTACTCCATCTATTTTGTGGTTCCCAAAAAGGACGGTTCCCTTCGTCCAATCTTAGATCTCAAAGGAGTGAATCGCGCTCTCAAGGTACCGCACTTCCGTATGGAGACACTGCGGTCAGTCATTGTCGCGGTACGTCAAGGGGAGTTTCTGACGTCCCTCGATCTCTCCGAGGCCTATCTACACATTCCCATCCGGCAGTCTCATCAACGGTTTCTCCGCTTCGCTTTTCCTTGGGGCCACTTCCAATTTCGGGCCATGCCGTTTGGTCTTGCCACGGCTCCCTGCACCTTCACAAAGGTGATGGTAGTGGTCGCGGCGGCCTTACGCAAAGAGGGCGTCTTGGTACACCCGTATCTCGACGACTGGTTGATTCGAGCAAAGTCCATCCAAGAGTCGGTGCAGGTCACAAACAGGGTGGTGGCTCTGTTGCGATCTCTCGGCTGGGTGGTGAACGAACGCAAGAGCTGTCTGTGTCCGACTCAGGAGCTCGATTACCTGGGAGTACGTTTCGACACGGCGCGGGGCTTGGTGTGTTTGCCGGAGCGCCGTGTTCTGGCTTTGCGGAGTCTCGTTCGCCTCTTCCGGGGGATGCCCGCTCCATCCGCGTGGTGGTACCTTCGGCTTCTCGGCACGATGGCGGCGACTCTGGAGGTGGTGCCTTGGGCGCGCTTCCATATGCGTCCGCTCCAGAGTGCTCTTCTGCGTCGTTGGTCCAACCAGTTCGACTCGTTGAACATGAGATTGCCTTGCCCGAAGACGGTTCGCTGATCGCTCCGGTGGTGGCTCTCCTCCGAGAACCTGACGCGGGGGATTCCCTTGGAGCCTCCGCTTTGGGTTCCGTTCACAACGGATGCCAGCTTATCCGGCTGGGGTGCTCACTGCGAAACCCGCTTCACTCAGGGGGAATGGTCTCCCCTGGAGGCCTTTTGGTCGATCAACCGGCTCGAGTTGCGGGCGGTGCGGCTAGCCCTATTAGCCCTCGAAGCCCTGGTCCTCGGCCGGCCGGTGCGGGTCCTCTCGGACAATGCGACCACAGTAGCTTACATCAATCGCCAAGGGGGCACCGGCAGCGTAGCCCTGGAATCGGAGGCGACGGCTTTGTTCAATTGGGTGCAGACTCGTCTTCCAGCGATCTCGGCAGCGCATATTGCGGGCGCAGACAATGTTCAGGCCGATTTTCTCAGCAGAGTGCGGGTAGACCCCGGAGAGTGGGAGCTAAACCCGCAGGTTTACGCGCAGATAGTTCATCGGTGGGGCCCGCCCATCATGGATCTCATGGCGACGTTTCAGTCGGCCAAGACGGGGCGCTTCTTCAGCAGGCGACGAGAACGCATGTCCGAGGGGCTCGACGCTCTCATTCAGCCGTGGCCCACGTCCGGTCTTCTTTATGTCTTTCCTCCGTGGGCTCTAATCGGACGGGTCGTTCAACGCATCGAAAGTCACCGGGGTCGGGTGTTGCTTGTAGCCCCGGATTGGCCCAGGAGACCCTGGTATGCCGACCTGATCAGGCTGCGCGACGGTGTTCCTTGGCTCTTGCCCGCGTTGCCGGATCTTCTTCTTCAGGGACCCTTGCGGATGCCCCAAGTGGGTCGATTCTCGCTTATGGTTTGGCCATTGAGAGGGCTCGGTTAAAAAAGAAGGGTTACTCCCCCGCGGTGATTGCCACCCTCCTGCGGGCGAGGAAAACGTCCACCTCTCTTACTTACGTTCGCATATGGAGGATCTTTGAAGACTGGTGCTCCCGGCGAGGAGTCCGTGCAGCGACGGTTTCCGTGCCCGTCGTTTTAAGTTTTCTTCAGGACGGTTTTGATAAGGGCCTTGCTGCTAGCTCCCTGAAAGTCCAGTTGGCGGCTGTCTCCTGTTATCGCGGCAAAGTTTTGGGGCGTCCCCTCGGGTCTCATCCAGACGTACGTCGTTTTCTTACGGCGGTTTTTCATTTGCGGCCTTCCCGCAGGATCTTCGTTCCTCCGTGGGACTTGAATCTCGTGCTGCGGGCCCTGGTTCGCGAACCTTTTGAGCCCCTGCGTAGGGCGTCTCTGAAAGATCTCACGCTGAAGACAGTTTTTCTCGTGGCCATTTGCTCGGCCCAGCGTATTTCCGATCTACAAGCACTGTCCTGCCGAGAACCCTTTTTGTCTTTTTCCCAGGATCGGGTGGTTCTCCGTCCGGTTCCTTCCTTTTTGCCTAAGGTGGTTTCTCCTTTTCATATGAATCAGGCAGTGTTCCTCCCGGTGCTACCTTCGGACTCTGTAGGGGCTGCGGACACGGGTCTTCACTGTCTAGATGTGCGTCGTGTGCTTCGTCGTTATTTGAAGGCTACCGAATCTTTTCGTAAAACCGACCGCTTGTTCGTGCTCTTCGGTGGTGCACGAAAGGGGGATGCGGCGGCTAAAGCCTCCATTGCAAGATGGCTCAAGGAAGCAATCGCATCTGCGTATCTGTTGCAGCAGCGGCCAGTTCCGGAGGGGATCCGAGCCCACTCCACAAGGGCTCAGGCGACTTCTTGGGCAGAGTATAGCTTAGTCCCGCCAGCTGACATCTGTAGGGCGGCCACTTGGTCGTCGTTGCATGCTTTCAGTAGACACTATCGCTTAGATGTGTTGGCCGCTTGGGATTCCTGTTTTGGTTCGGCGGTTCTGCGTGCTGGATGGCAAGGTCCCGCCCGGTGTTGACTGCTCTGTTACATCCCGATTGTGGAGGACTAAACTGGAGGACCGATCAGGAAATGGAAGTTACACTAACCTGGTAATTGTAGTTCCTGGAGGGTCCAGTTTAGTCCTCCTTCCCTCCCGAGAATCAGGTTATTTGTTGCGGCGCGCTTTTCCGAACGGGTTGGTCCTAGAGCGGCTTCCTATTTTCCGTTCTGCCTTTTTGCGGTCGCGCTCTCTGTACGGGCTATTCCTTCTATTTCACGATCAGTCAGCTCTCTTGGGATCGTGGCTGTGGACTGTCTTTTTGCTACCGGGGCGTCGTTAGCGGCGCGGTGCAGTGTTCTGGCTTCCTCGTTTGGGGAGGGGGCTGATAGCTTATTGAGGGGAAAGATTTTATTCTTAAATAGGCATGTTTTTCTATTATTCTAATGTGTTGCTTCGTTAAGTTTGCTTTGTTACTAGTTCACTGGGGGCTTCTGGGAGCTCCGTCTGCATATATACTACAGAAGATTTGATTGGTCCAGTCTCCAGGCTGCAGGAGGAGGTGCACTACCCGATTGTGGAGGACTAAACTGGACCCTCCAGGAACTACAATTACCAGGTTAGTGTAATTTCCATTTCTGGTATAACCATGCTGCTTAATGTGCCCCAGAATTTCTCATGGTTTATACAGACAAAAGCCTTGCTGTAGTCAGTAAAACACATATAGAAATCCTTTTGATATTCTTTTGTCTTTTCAAGGATCCATTTCACATCTGTGATGTCTCTCGTTCCTCACCCCTTTCCTGAAACCTGCTTACACTTCATGCTGTTCTCGTTCCAGATATGGTTGTTGTCTCTTTTGAATGATCTTAAGTAGAATCTTGCTGGCATGTGGGATTGAAGCGATTGTGCAATAATTTCCACAGTCTGTTAGATCACCTTTCTTCAGTATTGGTATAAACACAGATCTTTTTCCAGTCAGTTGGCCATAATGTTGTCTTCCAAATTTCCTGGCAGAGCCTTGTAAATATGTTAACAGCTGCATCCGATTGCTGTAATGCTTCAATGGGAATACGATTAATGCCCGGTGCTTTGTTCTTTGATAAGGCTTTCAATGCTGCTTCGACTTCTTCTTTCATCACCATCACCATCACCATCACCATCACCAATGGTTTCTGATCATAAGGTACAGGTTGAAATGGCTGTTGATCTACTTGATCTTTATCGTATAATGACTCTATATATTTTTCCACCTTTTCTTGATCTTCTCAGGATCATTCAATATGGATCCTTGAGCATATTGTAACATTCCAATTCAAGGCTGGAATTTTTTTCTTTAACATGGGTACTATAGATGATTTTAATGATAAGTTTACAATTTCATTTTTGAGTTCTTTGAGCACCCTCGGATGTATACTAGCCTGTCCAGGTGATTTGCTACTCTAAAGTTTGCCAAATAACCTGGGAGTTCTCCAGGAACAAGCAGGAAGTCAGTCCTCACTTCTGGGTGACGTCAGCACCGACGGAGCCCATGCGAAGCAATTCCCCAGCTTTCAAAGAAAGCCTTTGGGATTGCTGCCACACATGCGGGGTCCTCTTCCCGCCCAAGGGTGCCATCTTGCTCAGTCTCCCTTTTTCCGTGGAACCCATCGGATGCACGTTCTTGTCCCTCAGAAAAAGTTTCATTTTTTTTGCCTTATTGGCTTTTCTATTTCCGATTGCACTGGTCCTCTACCCGTCCTTCCCATGCTCTTCCCTTTTTAGAGCTATCGGATATTCTTTTCTGCTCATTTTTTCGTTACGGGCTTCGCACCCTTTTTTCTTCCCTAACCGCTGGCCGCGTGGGTCTTCGACCTCGCAGGGGCCATTTTTGCCCCCATGGCCACTGGATTCAAAAAATACGATAGATGCTCTAGGAACATGTCGCTTATGGACACTCATGACTCTGAGGCACGAGTCGACCATGATCCGTAGCTCTGTTCGCTCTGCAAGAAAATGTCCTCTAAGGCCCTGCTCAGTCGTAAGCAGAAGTCCGAAGGCATTTTCTGAACGGCTGCCTCGGAGTCCCCAGTGGCACCCTAGGTCATCTCTCCCCAGCTGGGGTCCCCCCCCCCCCTGCGGCCCCGTGCTCTAGTCGGCATTCCGACCAAAGGTCCTCGAGGTGGAGCGGCGCAAAAAGAAGGCCATGAAATCTCTGTCGGGGGCTTCCAACAAGTGTGAGCGCTCCCACACCCGGTCGCTTAGCCCCCTTTGGCGTTCCCGAGAGTCGGACAGGGAGCGGCCCCACAAGGTGCCCCGCATGGAAGCGGAGGCCTCCGGCGAAGGCACCCGGTCTCTTGAGGGTCGTCCCAGTGAGGACCCCCTCTCCTCCTCGACGCCCAACCTAGTGACCCCGGGATCAGTGTTGCAGGGCCCCACGCCTGCGTGGGAGTCCCACATGCTGGCGCTGGAACGCAGTGTTTCTGCGTTCATTGCTTCCCAGTAGGCGCTTACGGCCAGCTTTGCTGACTCGCGCCCAGAGACCGTGGGTCCCTCGCCTGGGACACCGAAACCCGACCAGGAAACCCCCAAGAGCTGCAGGCCTTGTGAGGGTCCTCGACGTCGGTCTCGCTCACCCTCCCGTTCCTTGGGGGCGAGATCGTCCAGGGCCTCCGGCTCGAAGCGGGCACGGGCCATTGGACAGGGTGATCTGCCCAGCTCGGACTCCTTGACTGATTTCTCAGAGTGGGAGTTCGATGGGGACACCTCCCCGAAAACCCATACCCACCAGGATCTTCTGTTGGACCTCTCACCACCCGCGTTCCAGCAGCGCTCGCAACCCGAAGACACCTCACTGCCCGCGTTCCAGCAGCACTCGCCACCTGAAGATACCTCCTTCTTGGTGTTCATTCGGGACATGACACGGGCCCTTAACCTGGCCACCCAGGCCGAGGAGGACCCTCATGCTGAAGAACTCGACATTCTTCAGTACAAAAGTCCACGCCCTGGGAATTCCTCACTATGCCTATACCTCTTATTCTATCTCGGCTTCTGCTCCTCATGTGGGAGGCCCCGGCCTCGGTCCCCATCATAAGCAAGTGCCTTGACATGATGTACAAGGTACAACATGGGCCAGGCTTCCGAAAGACCCAACTCCCCTCACCTTAATGGTGATGGAATCGGCCATGAGGAAGCAAAAGGGCCTGAAATCGCACTCGTCGGTACCAACCGGCCGAGAGTCGAGAGCCCTTGATGCCCTGGGCCGCAAGGTCTACCAGGGCTCTGTGCTTTCTTGCCACATCCAGGCATACCAACTGTACATCAGTATGTTCCTGCGCGATTTGGCTAAGGAATTCGGGGGTTTCTCCGCGGTCCTTGAGGGAGAGCCCCTCAATAGGTTTGGCACCCTGTTAAAGTCCATCGCTGACTGCTCTAACTACCTCTCCCGAGATTCCTATGATGGCTTCGAGACATCGGCTCATGTGGCAGCCACAGACATTGGGGCCCGCCGCCAGGCATGGTTCCAATCCTCTGATTTGGAGCAATGGGTGCAGGAGAAACTCCTGGGCATGCCCTGCCTCAGCGAGCAGTTCTTCGGCAAGCCGATGGAGGAGAAGGCTGCAGAAATAGAGACTGAGTTCATCACCAGAACCCGTCTCTCCTGCAAAACCTCCACCCTGCCTCGGAAGAAGCAGCCAACTAAGAATCCCTTCTTCCTTAGAAAGGGCCTCCAGTATCGGGGCTATCCATCATATCCAGCTACCCCTATGCCGACCTCTCCGGCGCAGGGAAACTGACCAGGGACATCGTAAGCCGAAAGGACCGAAGACCCAGACGCCGGCTACCCCACAACCCACTCAGGGGTTTTGACGCCATCGGCATAGCCCCTCGCCCTCCAGCGACGCAGCATCCAGTGGGGGGATGCCTGTCCCGCTTCACCCCATCATGGGCTTCCATCACCTCAGACATTTGGGTTCTCCAAGTCGTCCGAGATGGCTATCGCTTTCACTTCGACAGGCTTCCACCTTCTTTCTCCCTGGCGGAGCCTCCTCGACTCCCTGCGCACTAGCTTCTGCTGCAGCGGGAATTACACACTCTCCTCACCCAACGGGCAGTCGAGAAGGTCCCTCCGCACCTTCAAGGTTGGGGCTTCTATTTCCGGTTCTTCCCTGTCCCGAAAAAGACGGGTGGTCTGCGGCCCATCCTCGACCTCCGCAGGTTAAACAAGTTTCTGGTGCGGGAGAAATTCAAGATGTTATCTCTTGGTGTTCTGCTGCCCTTCCTTCAGCAGGGCAACTGGCTATGCTCCTTGGATCTAAAGGACGCTTACACCCACATCTTAATCCACCCCCAACACAGGCAGTATCTGCATTTCATAATGCAGGGAGAGCACTTCTAGTACAAGGTGCTCCCCTTCGGCCTCGCGTCTGCCCCACAAGTCTTCACAAAGTGCCTCTTCGTGGTCGCTGCTTACCTTCGGCATCAGGGCTTGCCGGTCTTTCCCTACCTCGACGACTGCCTGGAATTGGTCCTCATCTGCTCTGTCGCTGTCCAGAGGATGTCCCTCAAGGCGACGTACCTCTCCAGTCAGGAGAATGGCCTGGCGGACAGACTCAGCAGAATCCTTCGCCCCCACGAATGGTGGCTGGATCCTATAGTAGCAGGCTGGCTGTTTCTCTGCTGGGAGACGTCGGCGATAGACCTCTTCACCAGTCCCCAGAATGCTCAGCTCCCCTGCTTTTGTGGGCCAGTGCCACACCCGAGCAGGGAGGGCCCTGATGCATTTCTCCTGGACTGGTCATCCAGCCTTCTCTATGCATTCCCTCCTTTCCCCCTCATTGCGAGGACACTTTTCAAGGCTCAGCGGGACGGGGCATCGTTGATTCTCGTGGCCCCGGAGCCTTGATATCTGCTCTTGCTCCGGCTGTCAACGGAGCCTCCGGTTCCCCTGGGCTCTACCTGGGGTCTGCTGATGCAGGAGGAGGGTCGGGTGCTGCACCTGAAACTAACCTCCCTATCCCTCATGGCCTGGCGACGGAATGGATCTCCCTAGCCTCTCTGGCCCTTCCGGAGGAGGTCGAGGAAGTCCTCGCCTTGAGCAAGGATTCCAGTAAGCGAGCCTATGCCCTTAAGTAGAGACGCTTCTCCGTCTGGTGCTCGGAGCGCCAGATCGACCCCTTCTCGTGTCCCGTTCGATGGGTTCTCCAGTACCTCCTCCATCTCTCGAGAGAATGGCTGAAGTCGAACTCTGTCAGGGTTCATTTGAGCGCTATTTCGGCGAATCACCTCCCATTGAGGGAAACCCCTCTCGGGGTAGCTGTTAGTCTCCCGCTTCATGAGGGGTCTTCTGCTTTCCAAGCCGTCCATCCGTCCTCCCTGACGGAATGGGACCTCAATGTGGTACTTACACATCTCACCCGTCCACCTTTCAAGCCAATGGCGACATGTTCGCTCCGGCACCTGTCCTGGAAGGTGGCCTTCCTGGTGGCGCTGACCTCGGCCCGCCGAATCGGTGAGCCCCAGGCTCTTATGGCTGACGCCCCTTACACCAGGTTTTATCGGAACAGGATGGTCCTTCGTACCCACCCTAAATTCTTGCCTAAATTCATTTCGGACTTCCATCTCAACCAAGAGATAGTCCTACCAACCTTCTTCCCGAGGCCCCACGCCGACCAGGCGTCGACAGCTCTCCACACCCTCGACTGTAAACGGGCTCTCACCTTTTACTTGCAGCGTACCCAGACTCATCGCAAGTCTGGTCGGCTTTTCGTGACCTACGATCCCAATAGACTGGGGAAGGCAGTCACCACGTGCACCCTCTCGATTTGGGTGGTGGACTGCATCGCTTTCGCCCATGCAAAGGCAAGCATCCCGCTAGATCGTCGAGTCACTTCACACGGAATTCGGACTAAAGCAACCTTGGTGGCCTCGCTGTGCTCCGTGCCCCTGATGGACATCTGTCGGGCGGCGACCTGGTCTTCCACGAATACCTTCACTGCCCACTACTGCCTGGAGAGGTAGTCCTGCCGGGACAGCACCTTCGGCCAGGCTGTACTCCGTAACCTGTTTGGGGTATAAGCAACTCCTGCCCTCCAACCCTTTTTCATGGCTACTGAGGGCTTCGCCCTGAGGACTTCGCCCTGAGGACCTGAGGACTTTGCCCTGAGGACCTGAGGACTTGGACTCCATCGGGCTTTGGCTTCTGCTCACAGCCTCGCGGAGGCATTTTTTTGGTTACAGGTTCGGTAGCCTGTAGCTAGGGAGTCCCATAAGTGAGGACTGACTTCCTGCTTGTTCCTGGAGAAAGCATAGTTACTCACCTGTAACAGGTGTTCTCCAGGGACAACAGGAATCGGTCCTCACTACCCTCCCGCCTCCCCTGATGAGTTGCTGTTTTTTTGTCCTTCCCTTGCCATCTGCTTCGTAGGGCTCGAGCTAAGGGACCTGACTGAGCAAGATGGCATCCTTGGGCGGGAAGAGGACCATGCATACGTGGCAGCAATCCCAAAGGCTTTCTTTGAAAGCTGGGGAATTGCTCCACGCGGGCTCCGTCGACATCACCCATAAGTGAGGACTGATTCCTGCTGTCCCTAGAGAACACCTGTTACAGGTGAGTAACTACGCTATATCATAGGGCAGTGATGGCTAACCTTTTTGAGCCCGAGTGCCCAAACTGCTGCACAAAACCAAAGAATTTCCTCAGTGCCAGCACGTCAATTAAACCTCAGCTCAGTTACACATGCAGAACATAGACCATCACCAAACAAGGAATCACAATTTAGAAACAGGAAGGCAATAATTAAACTGGGAACCCCAAAAGCCAAACTTGGAATGTACAACACTGTAGAAATAAAACTATAAATTAATTTCCTCTTGTACCAAACAAAGCACAGACGTTAATGATGCACATTTCCCAGAGGTTTCATATTCCAGTTAATAAATTCAAAATAAAGAGATATCTTTCTACCTTTTGTGCATTTTTTTTTCAGTTGCAATTGCTCCAGCCACTGTCTTCTGGTTTCTTCTTCATGTTTTCTGCTAACTCTCCATCGTCTGCTGTCCATTTGTTCTTTCTTCTCTCTTCTAGTCTTTTTTTCCATTCTCTCTCTACATCTGCTTTAACATACTAATCTTTCTCCTTTTGCTCTTTCCTCATTCCTATTTCATCCACACAAATTTTACCGCTCCATCCTCAATCCCCACTTACTCTCCCAATACCCGGCCAATTGTAGATTTTTCATTCCTCCCACACAAAATATTTTTCCCCTCTCCATTTTACTCTCCCAGCCCCATCCCATTCTAATCCTCCCCCAACATCAGCTCCCTTCTAGTTCCAGTCTCACCCAGCATCCATTCCTTTCTAGTCCCTGCATCAGCCCATTTCCAGTCCTAGCCCCCCATTTAATACCCACTAAGTTAAATTTTATTGTTCAATGTAAATAGCTAGTTTCTATTGTTCTATGTAAAGAATGTATACAAATGTGTACAAGACTGTTAACTTGTTATATGTAAACCGCCCTTGATCTCTGGAAGGGGCGGTATAAAAGAAATAGTTAAATAAAATAAATAAATAAATCAACCCATTTCCAGTCCTAGCTCCCCCATCCATTTTCAGTCTGAGTCCCTTCATCAGCTCATTTCCAATCCTAGCCCCCCATCAGCCCATTTCTAGTCATTTCCTAGCCCCATCATCAGCCCATGTCAAATCATAGCTCCCCTCCACTCAGTCCAATTCCAGTCCAAGACCCACCCCATGAGCCTACTTCCAGTTCTAGCCCCTCCATGAGTCCATTTCAATTCAAGCCCCCACCACAGCCCATTTCCAATCTTAGCTCCCCCCAACAGCCCATTTCCAGTCCTATCCTAGCTGCTCCATCAGCCCATTTTCAGTCCTAGTTCCCTTCCCTCACAGCCCATTTCCATTCCAAGCTCCCTCCCCATCAGCTATTTGCAGTTCAAGCCTCCCCTTCCACTCAGCCCATTTCCAGTCATAGCAACCCCCCAACCCATTACCAGTCCTAGCCCCCCATCAACCCACTTCCAGTCCTAAACCCCCATCACCCCATTTTCAGTTTAAGCCCCCCCTATAACCCATTACCAGTCCTAACCCCCCATCACCACCTTTCCAGACATCCCCCATCAGCCCAAAGCCCATTCCCAGTCTTAACCCCCCCATAGCCCATTATCAGTCCTAACCCCCCCATAGCCCATTACCAGTCCTAACCCCCCATCAGCCCACTTCCAGTCTTAACCCCATCAGCCCATTTCCAGTCAGCCCCCCACAGCCCATTGCCAGTCCTAAACCCCCCCATCAGCCCACAGCCCATTACCAGTCCTAACCACATCAGCCCACCTCAAGTCCTAACTCCTCCCCATCAGTCCATTTCCTGTCCTAGCCTCCCCCCCTTAGCCCATTATCAGTCCTAACCCCCCCATAGCCCCTTAGCAGTTCTAACCCCCCATCACCTCATTTCCAGACAGCCCCCATCAGCCCACAGCCCATTACCAGTCTTAACCCCCCCATAGCCCATTACTAGTCCTAACCCCCCAACAGCCCACAGCCCATCCAGTCCTAACCCCTCCCCATCAGCCCATTTCCTGTCCTAGCCCCCCCATAGCCCATTATCAGTCCTAACCCCCATCACCCCATTTCCAGACAGCCCCCATCAGCCCAAAGCCCATTAGCAGTCTTAACCCCCCCATAGCCCATTACCAGTCCTAACCCCCATCAGCCCACAGCCCATTAGCAGTCCTATACCCCCCCCTAGCCCATTAGCAGTCCTACCCCCCCCCTGCCCTTTCGCATTCCTACCCGCTACCCCCCCCTAGCCCATTAGCAGTCCTACCCCCCCCCACCCCCTTAGCAGTCCTACACCCCCCCCCGCCCATTAGCAGTCCTAACCCCCCCCCCCATGGCATATTAAAAAAAAAAAAAAAGCTGGCTTTGGCTGCTGCCGCTGCCGCGGTAGCGGCAGAATGCAATGTCCCGCGGGGCCCCCTCCGCCCGCTAAGCCCCTCTGCAAGGGCTTTCAGATTCGCGAGGGAGAGCTTCTCCCTCGCGTCTCTGTTAAGCCCGCAGGGGCTAATGGGAAATTTCCCATCAGTCCCTCGTGTCTAAAGGGGCTGATGGGAAATTTCCCATTAGCCCCTGCGGGCTTAACAGAGACGCGAGGGAGACCTCTCCCTCGCGAATCTGAAAGCCCTTGCAGAGGGGCTTAGCGGGCGGAGGGGGCCACGCGGGACACTGCACTCTGCCGCTGCCGCGTCCGCGGCAGCAGCCAGAGCCAGCTTTTTCTTTTTTGCGGACCTACCCGCGTGCCAGCTGCAAGGCCTTCGCGTGCCACAGCTGGCACGCGTGCCATAGGTTCGCCATCGCTGTCATAGGGCAAGCATAAGAACATAAGATATGCCATATAGGGTCAGGCCAAGGGTTCATCAAGCCCAGTATCCTGTTTTCAATAGTTGCCAATCCAGGTCAGTAAGTATCTGTCATGTTCGCAAAAGGTATATAGATTTCATGCTGTTTGTCCCATGGGTAAGCAGTGGATTTCCCTAGTCCTCTTTAATAGTGGTTTATGGACTTTTCCTTCAGAAACTCATCCAAACCTCTCTTAAATCCAGCTATCCTAGCAGCTTTTACTACAACCTTCAATAATGAATTCCAGAATTTGATTACGCATTGACTGAAAAAAATATTCTCCAGGAACAAGCAGGAAGTCAGTCCTCACTTATGGGTGATGTCGGCACCGATGGAGCCCACGTGGAGCAATTCCCCAGCTTTCAAAGAAAGCCTTTGGGATTGCTGCCACACATGCCTGGTCCTCTTCCCACCCAAAGGTGCCATCTTCCTCAGTCTCCCTTTTTCTGTGGAGCCCTTTGGATGCATGTCCTCGTCCCACGGATAAAGCGTTTCTTTTTCGGCCTCTGGCCTGCTATTTTTCCAGTTGCACCGATCCGTTACCTGTCCTTCCCCTGCTTTCCCTCTTCTTCGGCAAGCAGGAATGTTTTTCATAGCATTTCTTCCCTTTGCGGGCTTTGCGCCCCTTTTTTTCCCCCAACCGTGGTGCCTCAGTGCTCAGTGGAGCCCAGCCTTGGATCACCTCAGAGATCCCATTCGGATCTCCCGCAACCTTCTCAGGTCCCTGGACTGATGGCAGGACCCCCACAACCTCCTCCAGGGGCTGCCCTTCCAAACCCCTTAGCATGAACTCATTCTGACGACAGATGCTTCCTTGCTGGAGTGGAGAGCACACTGCGGTGTGCTGTGTGCTCAGGGGCAATAGTTGCCTGAAGAGTCCCAACAACAAATAAACTTACTCGAACTTCGGGCAGTCCGATGGGGCCTGAAGGCCTTCGAGGACCATCTGAAAGGGAAGTCGGTGCTTGTGCAGACTGACAACTGAGTAGCGATGTTTTACATCAACAAGGAGGGGAATACAAGCTCCCGCCTCCTCTGCCAGGAGGTGATCCTCCTCTACTCCTTTGCCTTTAGTTGGGGGATGGAACTACAAGCGGTCTACCCTCCGGGCCATGAGAACATCCTTGTGGACAAACTCAGCAGGATCCTCCTCCCTCATGAGTGGCAGCTGGACCCAGAGATGGCCAGCCTTTTATCCCATCGGTGGGGGATCCAGACCATGGATCTTTTCACCAGCCCGACGAACATGCAGCTCCCCCGCTTCTGCGGACTGATTACGCACCCGAGTAGGGAGACCCTGAATGCGTTCCTCCTGAGCTGGACCTCCTTTACGCATTTCCCTCCACTCCTCACATTGCAAAGACCCTCCACAAGGTTCAGTGGGAACGGGCTTCTGTAATCCTCATCACTCCCTCGTGGCCTCAACAGCCATGGTTCCCACTCCTGCTCTGGCTCGCGTCCGAAGCCCCAGTTCCCCTGGGCTGGGCCTCAGGCTTACTAACGCAGGAGGTGGGGCAGGTGTTCCACCCGAACCTGGCCTCATTGTCCCTCATGGCCTGGTGGCTGAACGGGTATATCTAGCTCCACTGGACCTTCCAGAGGAGGTCCTCCTTGCATCAAGGAAGGACTGAACAAAACGAGCTTATGTCTTCAAGTGGCAACACTTCTCGGTCTGGTGCTCTGGGCTCCAGATCGACCCATTCTCTTGTCCTACCCGATGGGTCCTCCAGTACCACCTCCAACTCGCGAAGGGAAGGGCTGGTCAAACTCAGTCAGGATGCACCTGAGTGCTATTTCGGTGAATTACCTCCCTGTAGAAGGTAAACCCCTCTCGGAGCAGCCCTTGGTCTCCCGCTTTATGCGGTGTCTCTTACTTTCCAAACCCCCCCATCCAGCCTTCCCCGGCGGAGTGGGACCTGAACGCAGTGCTCATGCAGCTGACGCGTTCACCCTTCGAGCCGATGGCGACGTGCCTGCTTTGGCACCTGTCCTGGAAGGTGGCCTTCCTGGTGGCTTTGACCTCTGCCTGCCAAGTCAGCGAGCTCCAGGCTCTCATGGCTGATGCCCCTTATATCAGGTTCTACAGCAACAGGGTGGTCCTCCATACCCACCCCAAGTTTCTACTGAAAGTTGTCTCAGATTTCCATCTCAATCAAGAGAGAGTCTTGCTGACCTTCTTCCCGGTGTTACACACACTTGACTGCAAGAGGGGCTTGCCTTCTTTCTGCATTGCACCCAACCTCATCACAAGTCTGGCCGTCTCATTGTGACCTACAATCCCAATCACCTGGGGCAGGCAGTCGCCAAACGCATCATCTCCATCTGGGTGGCGGACTGCATCGCCTTTCCTCACGCGAAGGCAGGCACCCCGCTGGATTGGCGGGTCACCGCAAATGGCGTTCGAGCGAAGGTGGCCTCGGTAACTTCGCTGCGCTTAGTGCCGCTGACAGACATCTGCTGGGCTGCAACCTGGTCTTCAGCAAACACTTTCACTTCACACTACTGCCTGGAGAGGGAGTCCCGCCGGGACAGCGCCTTCGACCGCATTATAATATCCTTCATTTTATTCTCCATTCCTTTCTATATGATTCGTGGTATTCTGTATCTCCAGGAACAAGCAGGAATGTAGTCTTCACATATGGGTGACATCGGTGCCGATGGAGCCCGTGCGGGATCTCTCCCCAGCATCCAGTAGGAAAGCTTTTGGGAGCAATCCACTTCGCCTGTGTGGCTACCTTCCCAACTCCTTCTCTTCAGTTCTTCATTTTATGCAGAGCCAGTAGGAGGCAAATCCTGTCACCGCAGAAAATTCTCTTTTGTTTTTTGTAATTAGCATCTGCCTTGCTCCCAATGCCCTATTGCAATGTTGCGAGCAGTGTTGGATTCATGAATTAAATTCAGTTCATCCCACAGGTTTGAATCGAGAAATCGATTGGCCCAGTTTGTTTTAAGGATGAACCAATCGGGTAAGGGGTTTCCCATTTCTGTGGGTTATCCCCTTCATGATTGGTGGTTCTTTTTGATTGGCATGGGGATTCATCATTTGATCTTTGGGAGTGTCTTTTGGATCCGACTGGCAATAGGTTGTTTTGCTGAGTGGCACACCTTTTGCTTGTGATTGGACTTTCCTCTGAGGTCATTATTCACCAGCCATTCATGAATCTAACAGTCCTATATAGTGATTTGATTCCGGTTTTGAATCGGCTGTTTGGGGCGGACGATATTGAATGAGGATCGCATGAGCACTTGACACAGGGGCATTATATATCCCGAGATGTGCACGTCGTGCTTCAATACATCTGGATCTGCTGACAAGCTGTGCTCTGACATGTTGAGATAAGTGTTTTTTTAATTTCACATTTTAATACAATGACATCATAGAAAAGAACCTATTAACGAATAAAATGGATATCATCTGTTTGGTGTGGACAAACTAAAAGATCTTGGCTTCCCTCGATGTTATCCGACAAAAAATAATACTAAGGTGGTCACTAGTGGACTGGTTCAGGGTCCTTTTGTTGTGAGTTTATACAGGTCACTGACTTTGGGATATATACATTTTTGCTCCCAATGCCGGCATCATCTTGACACCGCCGGTTCCCTTATTCTTTCTTTTAATCTTTCTTTACTAGTAAAAAAATAAAAATCTTCAGGCACCTCAATACCATCTTGTGCCTTAAGCCTACCAGACTGTCCACCGACAGTATGGAGAAACAGACTAGTGGTTTCAAAAAATGTTCCAAATGTGGCAGTACCATTTTGGCAACTGACACACATGACTGGTGCTTGAAATGCATTGGGCCCGATCACAAGCCAACTGAATATTCCCTTTGTAAAAAGATGACAGAGAGGCCTGCAGAACCGGGCCTCTAAATTTGGAACTCTCTTCAGATGCGGTCTCTTTGGCATCGACATTATCGAGAGCTTCATTCTCCTCCCATGGATCTCAAGTATCGAAAATGTCCAGCACAAGTGTTCATCGAAGACAGAAATTTCCTTCAGAGGCAGATCTCATTCCCAACATTGAGATGCCTTGGCGTTGTCCTGGAGTTGGATTGGCCTGTCAAACAGCCCCGGCAGGAGGACCTGCCCTCCAAAGCCATTGAGGGGCCCTATGATGCTCCCGAGGTACCATGCTCTGGGATGGTGGCACAAGTCTCTGTCACAGATACCCAAGCGTTGACAACCTTGACAGACCAGCCGTATACTAGCCATCGAGCGGAGCTTGACAGCTCTATTGGCAGCCTTGGTTCTCATCAAACCTTTGCCCTCAGACACCGGGCCGTCAATAGCGGTACCAGTACCGGCACTGACATTGGAACCGGTGCATGGTGCGTCGGGCTACATGGCACTGGCATCACTGCCACCCATGCCTTCCCTCGAGTCTATCACTGATACCGGGGCTCAACCCAAATGGTTCCCTGAGCTCAATACCGATATGCATAGGTATCAGCGCCTGGCGGAGAACGAACACCATTCCCGCCGATACTTTTGAGTTCTCTGATTCTGACTCCCCTGTTTCGGATTAGGGGTCACTCAACTCCTGGGGTCCTGAGGCCTGCCTTCGGAGCCCTCCCCACCTCCAGAATGACACATGTTGCCTCCTGAGGACATGTCCTTTGAGGACTTCATTTGAGACCTAGCTAGGGGTCTCTCCATAAACGTGACATCCGAGAAAGAGCCCAGGGTGAACGAATTGGAGATCCTCCAATACCCAACAGCTCTCAAGGAGGTGGCCAGCCTGCCGGTGCATCACATCCTTCATGATCTGATGCTCTGGATATGGGAGACTCCCCTCATGATCTCGCCTCATACTAAATGCCTCGATAGCATGTATCAAGTATCAGAGTGTCCCAGTTTCCAAAACCCACAGCCTGGTAACATGCCTGCCTGGTGCGAAGATAGCGGACCTCATGCACCATCTAGATAAGGTCTTAGATAGTGCTGGGGAGGAGTCTGCTGTCTTGGTACATGTCATAAGAACATAAGAACATAAGACATGCCATACTGGGTCAGACCGAGGTCCATCAAGCCCAGTATCCTGTTTCCAACAGTGGCCAATCTAGGTCATACGTACCTAGCAATATCCCCAAAAGACACAGGTTCCTCAATGCTTGTACTGGGTCAAGCATTGATATTCTGGGTCCCTTTTTAATAGTGTTTTATGGACCTTTCCTCCAGGAACTTGTCCAAACCTTTTTTAAACCCAGCTATACTAAAAGCCCTTACTACATCCAGATTCCAGAGTTTGATTACACGTTGAGTGAAAAAATATTTTCTCTTATTTGTCTTAAATAGTTTACCCTGTAGCTTCATTACATGTCCCCTAGTCTTTCTATATTCTGATAGCGTAAACAATTGATCCACGTTTATCCGTTCCACTCCATTCATTAATTTATAGACCTCTATCATATCTCCCCTCAGCCGTCTCTTTTCCAGGTTAAAGAGCCCTAACCTTTTTAGCCTCTCTTTATAGGAGTAGCCTTCCATCCCCTTCACCAATTTGGTGGCTCTTCTCTGTACTTTTTCTAATAACGCTATGTCCTTTTTAAGATACGGTGACCAGAATTGCACACAATATTCAAGGTGCGGTCGTACCATGGAGCGATACAGAGGCATTATAATATCCTTTGTTTTATTCTCCATCCCTTTCCTTATGATACCTAGCATTCTATTTTATTTTTTTTATTTTTTTTATTTTTTATTTACTGCACATTTATATACCGCTACTTCCAGCGATCAGCAGCGGTTTGATTCATGTTCTGGGATTGTCAATCAAGACTGGGGGGGGTGGTATGTACAAATAAATGGGGTCACAGCACACATGGTTAGCGTCTTAGGGGGTGACTTATACATTCTTACATCTATATATACATATTTACATAATTATACATATAGCAGTTTTGAATACTCTCTCAGTTGATGGTCATAGCTGATTGTAATGACATCGAAATAGGTGAGTTTTTAGCTCCTTCCTGAATTTGGTGATGTCCTTGATTAAACGCAGCTCACACGGGAGGTGATTCCAGAGAGTTGGTGCAGAGAATGAGAACGCTCTACGACTCGTACTTGTTTTCACTGTTCTGAAGTTGGTGGGGACTTGTAGGTTGCCTGAGTTGATAGTTCTTCTGTCCCTATTTGTAGGTTGCGTGCTGATTAGTGATGATAGGAATGATGGGGATATGTTGTTTATTAGTTTGAAGGTGGTCACCAACATCTTGTATTGTATCCTAGCTGCAATTGGGAGCCAATGTAGCTCTATCAGGATGGGGGTAATGTGTTCAGTAATGCCTGTTCCCATTATGATCCTGGCCGTCACGTTTTGGGCCATCTGAAGTATATTTAGTGATTTTTTAGGCAGACCTTGAAGGATGGCATTACAGTAGTCTAGGTGTGGCATTATGAGGGCTTGTGCTACTGACCGAAAATCACTGGGCTCAAGTATTTTCCGTAGTGGTTGTATCACTCTAAGTTTATTTGCTTTCTTGGCTGCCGCTGCACACTGGGCGGAGGGTTTTAACATGTTATCCACGATGACTCCTAAATCTTTTTCCTGGGTGGTGGTTTCTAATGTGGAGCCTTGCATCGTGTAACTATAGTGTGGGCTGTTCTTTCCTAGATGCATAACTTTGCACTTGTCCACATTAAATTTCATCTGCCATTTGGATGCCCAGTCTTCCAATTTATCCAGATCCTCCTGCAGTTTTCCACAATCCTCCTGGGTTTTAACAGCTTTAAACAGTTTTGTGTCATCTGCAAATTTGATAACCTCACTAGTTATTCCCTTTTCCAGGTCATTTATGAATATGTCAAAAAGTAGCGGACCCAGTACAGATCCCTGGGGTACTCCAGTATTCACCTTTTTCCATTGGGAATATTGGCCATTTAGCCCTACCCTCTGCTTTCTATCTTTTAACCAGTTCTTGATCCACAATAGTACACTGCCTCCTATCCTATGACTCTTTAGTTTTGCCAAACGTCTCTGATGAGGGACCTTGTCAAAGGCTTTCTGAAAGTCCAGATACACTATATCAACCGACTCCTTTGTCCACCTGTTTATTCATACCTTCAAAAAAACATAACAGATTGGTAAGACAAGATCTTCCTTATCTAAAGTCATGTTGGCTGTCTCCCATTAAGTCATGACTATCTACATGTTCAGCAATTTTGTTCTTTATGGTGGTTTCTACCATTTTTCCCGGTACTGACGTCAGGCTCACTGGTCTATAGTTTCACAGATCACCCCTGGAAACCTTTTAAAAAACTGGCATCATGTTGGCCATCCTCCAGTCTTCAGGTATTACAGCTGATTTCAATGATAGTTCACAGATTACTAACAGCAGGTCTGCAATCTCATATTTCAGTTCTTTCAACACCCTTGGATGTATATCATCCGGTCCAGGTGATTTGCTACTCTTCAGTTTATCTAGTTGTAATACATCTTCCTGACGTATCGATATGTCCTTCAATTCTTCCGTACCTTTAAATACCACTTCAGTCATGGGTAACATCCCTACATCTTCCTCAGTAAAGACCAAAGCCAAGAATTCATTCAGTCTTTCTGCTGTCGCCTCTTAGTGCCCCTTTAATCCCTCTATCATCTAATGGACCAACTGACTCTCACAGGTTTTTTCCTACGAATGCACTAAAAAGTCTTTATTATGCGTTTTTGCTTCCGCAGCAAGCTTCTTCTCAAATTCTCCCTTTGCCTGTCTTATCAATGCCTTGCATTTAACTAGCCAGTGCTTGTGCTATTTCCAGTTTTTGTCATTTGGCTCTTTTTTCCATTTCCTGAAAGATGATTTTTTGGCAATAACAGCCTCTCTGACCTCACCTTTAAACCATGCTGGCAGTTTTTTGGACTTTTCCACTTTTCTTAAAGCGTGGAATACAGCTGGTCTGGCCTTCCAAGACAGTATTTTTAAACAACACCCAAGATTGATGTAAGTCTTTAACCTTTGCAACTGCTCCTTTTAGTTTTTTCTTAAGTATTTTCCTCATTTTATCATAATCTCCCTTTCGAAAGTTAAAAGGTAGTACTGTGGATTTCCTTACCATCCCTACTCCACTAATTAAATCAAACGCGATCATGCTATGATCACTATTGCCAAGTAGCCCCAACACTTTTATCTCTTGCACCTGATCTGGTATTCCACTAAGGACTAGGTCCAATATGGCTTCCCCTCTGGTCTGTTTATGAACCAGCTGCTCCAAGAAGCAGTCATTTATTTCATCTTTATCTCCCTAGCATGTCTTGCCATGACACTGACCCAGTCGATACCGGGGTAATTGAAATCACCCATTATTATTACTGTGCTGTAACTTTTGTTAGCTTCCTTGATTTCTTTGAGCATCTCATCATCCATTTGTTCATTCTGGCCAGGCGGTTGATAATACACCTCCACTGCCATTGCCTTTCCCTTTTTACATGGAAGTTCAATCCATAGAGATTCTACAGCAAATTTTGCTTCCTGCAAAACTTTAATCCTTTCTGACTCAATGCCCTCTATAACAAAGCACAACCCCTCAACCAATTTGATCAGCTCTATCATTACGATATAGTTTGTACCTAGGCATCACAGTGTCCCATTGGTTGTCCTCCTTCCACCATGTCTCTGAGATTCCAATCATATCTAACCTCTCATTTAGTGCTATATATTCTAATTCTCCCATCTTATTTTTTAGACTTCTTGCATTTGCATACAAACATTTTATAGACTGTATTTTATTCATACTAATCTGGCTATTGTCTGGCTATGTCGGTACCAATGACATAGGAAAATGTGGTAGGGAGGTTCTGGAGGCTAAATTTAGGCTTTAGGTAGGAAGTTGAAATCCAGAACTTCCAGGGCTTCCCGTTCCACGTGCAGGACCCAAAAGGCAGGCAGAGCTCTGGAGTCTCAATGCGTCGATGAGACAATGGTGCAAAGATGAGGGTTTTGGATTTGTTAGGAACTGCCCATGAAATGAGAGTCAGAAGCTGTAAAGATGTCTTACACATTGGAACATGGAACGTACGAAGCATGAACCAAGGGAAGTTGGAGGTGGTCAAGAATGAAATGGAACGTGTACAACTTGATCTGTTGGGTGTCAGCGAACAGAAATGGACTGGCATCGGGCACTTTGCATCAGATGATCATATGGTCTACTATGCTGGAAATGAAAGACAAAGAAGAAATGGTGTTGCATTTATAATAAAGAAGAAACTTGCAAGAACTGTAATGAAATGCAATGCCGTCAGCGAACGCTTAATCTCTATTCGTCTACGAGGAATGCCTATCAACACAACTATAATTCAAGTATATGCCCCAACAACAGCTGCAGAAGAGAATGAAATTGAAGAGTTCTATGAACAAGTACAAGCTGAAATTGACAGAACATGCAAACAGGATATCCTGATAGTCATGGGTGATTGGAACGCAAAGGTTGGCCACAAAGAAGAAGACAAAGAAGTTGGAAAATATGGACGGCAACAGAAATGAAGCTGGAGAAAGACTGATAGAATTCTGCAAGACCAACAATCTATTCATCTCGAACACCTTCTTCCAGCAACAGAAGCGGTGACTGTACACATGGACTTCACCCAATGGATTGTATAAAAATTGACTACATCTGTGGAAGTCAACGATGGAAAAGCTCTATAACATCAACAAAGACAAAACCTGGAGCTGACTGTGGTACAGATCATCAACTACTAGTATGCAAACTCAAGCTAAAGCTGAAAAAGAGCAAACCACTCATGAATGCAGCAAAATATGACCTTGAGAATATACCACTGGAATTTAAAGACTGCCTGCAAAATCGATTTTCTACAAATGATAGAGTTCCAGAAGAGTTATGGAATGACATCAAGAAGGTTGTGTTGGAAGAAAGCGAGAAGTCTCTACAAAAGGTAAAAAAGAAAAAACGGCCAAAATGGATGACGGAAGAAACTCTGAAAATTGCCCAGAAACGCAGAGAAGCTAAAGCCAGAGGAGAAAGAAAGACAATCACAGAACTCAACAGAGATGTCCAACGTGCAACAAGACAGGACAAGGAAAAGTACTACAATGACACATGCAAGGAAATAGAAGCAGAAACTATTAGAGGAAGAACAAGATCAACTTTCCTAAAGCTACGAGAGTTAAAGAAAAAGTTCCAGCCTCGAATTGGAATGTTACAAGATGCTCAAGGTTCTATGTTGAATGATGCTGAGAAGATCAAGAAAAGATGGAAGGAATATACAGAGTTTTTATATGATAAAGATCAAGTGGACCAACAGCCGTTTCAACCTGTACCTAATGATCTGGAACCATTGGTGATGAAAGAAGAAGTTGAAGCAGCATTGAAAGCCTTATCAAAGAACAAAGCACCAAGCATTGATTGCATTCCCATAGAAGTATTACAGCAATCTGATGCAGCTGTTACCATACTTACAAGGCTCTGCCAAGAAATATGGAAGACAGCATCATGGCCAACTGACTGGAAAAGATCTGTGTTTATACCAGTACAAAAGAAAGGTAATCCAACTGACTGTGGAAATTATCGCACAATCGCTCTGATCCCACATGCCAGCAAAATTCTACTGAAGATTATTCAAAAGAGACTACAATCATACCTGGAACGAGAACTACCTGAAGTGCAAGCAGGGTTCATAAAAGGGCGAGGAACGAGAGACATCATTGCGGATGTGAGATGGATCCTTGAAAAGACTAAAGAATACCAAAAGGATATCTATTTGTGCTTTATCGACTATAGCAAAGCTTTTGACTGTGTAAACCATGAGAAACTCTGGGCCACATTAAGAAGCATGGGTATACCAGAACACCTGATCGTTCTCTTGCACAATCTGTACATTGATCAAGAAGCAACAGTTCGAACGGAACAAGGAGAAACAGAATGGTTTAAAATAAGCAAAGGTGTAAGACAAGGCTGCATACTTTCCCCCTACCTGTTTAATTTATATGCAGAACAAATCATCAAGACAACAGAGGTGTGAAGATTGGTGGAAGACTCATCAACAGCCTTCGCTATGCTGATGATACCACATTACTGGCGGAAAGTGAAGATGATCTGAAACATTTGCTTCTCACAGTCAAAGAACATAGTCTCAAAATGGGCTTGCACCTTAATGTAAAGAAGACAAAGATCATGACAACTGGCATAATCAACAGGTTCAACGTCGAAGGAGAAGAAATTGAAATCTTGAATAACTTTAACCTACTTGGATCAACTATCAATAAAGAAGCAACAAGCAGTCAAGAAATCAGACGACGCATTGCTCTTGGCAGAATGGCTATGAAAGACCTAGATAAGATTCTTAAGAGCAGAGATGTCTCTCTCCATACAAAGATTCGACTTGTGGATGTGAAAGCTGGACAGTGAAAAAGATACTGGAAGAAAATTGATGCCTTTGAATTATGGTGCTGGCGGCGAATACTGTGTATACCATGGACTGCCCAAAGAACAAACCATTCTGTACTAGAGGAGATCAAACCTAAGCTTTCTTTAGAAGCTCAGGTGACAAGACTTCTACTTTAATACTTTGGACACATAATGCGAAGAGAGAGATCATTAGAGAAAGACATCATGCTTGGCAAGATAGAAGGTCAACGCAAAAGAGGAAGGCCAGCAATGAGATGGATCGATACAATAACAGCAGCTACGTGTACCAGTCTGTCAACAATGAGTCGCCTGACTGAAGACCGAACACAATTTAGGATAGCTATCCAGAGGGTCGCCATGAGTCGACTCCGACTCGATGGCACTTAGCAACAACAACAGGAACTGGGGAACATTCTGGGGAAAGGAGGGGCTGTTCCGAAGGGATGGGCTTCACCTTAACCGGGATGGAACCAGGCTGCTAGCATTAACCTTTAAAAAGGAGATAGAGCAGCTTTTAAACTAGATAATAGGGGAAATCTGACAGTCACCCAAGAGCGCATGATTCGGAAGAATGTATCCTTGAAGGATACTACCAAAAGCGGAGAGGTTCCAAAAAAGAGTAAAGTAGCCCAAATGCCCTTGAGTATGGAGCAGACAGAGCTTAAAGATTCCAAATTACTCATGCCTACACAAAACTATTTAAAGTTGTTAATACCCATGAGGATGTGGAAAATTGCAAGAGGATCTTGATAAATTGGAAGACTGGGCATCAAAATGGCAGATGAAATTTAATGTGGACAAGTGCAAAGTTATGCACCTGGGGAAGAACAACCCAACCTATGGTTACATGATGCAAGGTTCCACATTAGGAACCATCACCCAGGAAAAAGATTTAGGCATCATTGTAGACATGTTAAAACCCTCTGCCCAGTGTTCAGCGGTGGCCAAGAGAGCAAATAGAATGCTAGGTATCATAAGGAAAGGAATGGAGAATAAAACAAAGGATATTATAATGTCTCTGTATCGTTCGATGGTGCGGCCGCACCTTGAATATTGTGTGCAATTCTGGTCGCCGTATCTTAAAAAGGATATAGCACTTTTAGAAATGGTTCAGAGAAGAGCTACCAAAATGGTAAAGGGGATGGAAGGATACCCCTATGAAGAAAGACTAAAAAGGTTAGGGCTCTTTAACCTGGAAAAGATATGGCTGAGGGGAGATATGATGGAAGTCTATAAAGTAATGAACGGAGTGGAACAGGTAAACATAGATTGATTGTTTACGTTATCAGAATATAGAAAGACTAGGGGATATACAATGAAGCTACAGGGTCCCCTGTTTAAGACAAATAAGAGAAAATATTTTTTCACTCAATGTTTAATCAAACTCTGGAATTTGTTACCGGAGGATGTAGTAAAGGCTGTTAGTGTAGCTGGGTTTAAAAAAGGTTGGACAAGTTCCTGGAGGAAAGGTCCATAATCCATTATTAAAAAGGGACCCAGGATATCAATGCTTGACCCAATACAAGCATTGTGGAACCTGTCTTTTGGGGAAACTGGTAGGTACGTATGACCTAGATTAGCCACTGTTGGAATCAGGATACTGGGCTTGATGGACCTTGGTCTGACCCAGTATGGCATATCTTATGTTCTTCCTCACCATTCAATGGTGGGGGAATCAGCGAAGCGCTGAATCAAGAGTTCCAAAACTCATTCCTCTAACCCACGTGGTAGGGAATTGAGAACACTCATTGCCTTTGGGCATCGATGTTTCCAGGTTTCCATGCTTTCAGTTAGGATAAACTCCTATATACTCTACATGGGTATGTTCCTCAAGGAGTTTACCAGGGACCTCGAGGCCATGGCCCCTCTTCTCCCAGATAAGAGAGAAGACTGTCTTGCTCTAGTCAAATATACCCCAAATGTATTGAAGTTTGTCAATAGGGCAACCTTCGTTGCATTTGAATGCACAAGCAGAGCCACAGCAATATGCATCAGGTGCATGCAGGATTGCATGACATTAGGCCTCAGATCTTGAACAGTAGGTTCAAGATAAGTTGGGCAACATACCCTGCACAGGAGAAAAACTCTTTTGCAAAGACTGGCAGGATAAGTCTTTTCATTTAGTCAGAGAGTACCACTCTAAATAGGCTGTCTAAAGCAACAGCTAACCTTGCTAGAAAAAAGACAGCTGCAAAGAGGGCTTTCTTCAATAAGAAGAATACATTTTACTCTTCTTATCCTCCTGTTTCTCAGTACCAGGCTCAAGGCCTTCAGAAAAGGCGCAGCCTCCTAAACGACAAAAGAAGCCAGTGGTGGCTAAATCTCAACCAGCCCTGCAGCCACAGTCTGCACCTGTTTTTTGACTTTTTTCTGTATAACAGTGCCATCCTGCCTCTGGAGGACCTTCACCCCCTCCACATAGCAGGCAGATTGTGTCACTAAGCCTGCAGATGGCACATTGTCACCTCAGAGCAGTGGACCCTAAACATAGTTCGGGAGGGGTACAGACTTCACCTGCACACTCTTCCCCCCTCGACTCTCGTAGGGGAATATCGCATCAATCCCCACTCACTGCTCTCTTACAAGAAGAGGTGTCTTCTCTTCTGGCCTAGGGCGCCATAGAAAATATCCTGATACTGCAACAGGGAATGGGGTTCTACTCTCCCTACCCTCTCATACCAAAGAATACCAGAGGGTACAGGCCCATCCTGGATCTCAGAAACCTCAACAAGTTTCTAGTCCGCGAGAAGTTCAAAATGATCTCTCTAGGGACTCCTCTTCCATACCTCCAGAGTCAGGACTAGCTCTGTTCTCTAGATCTAAAAGAAGCATACACACATATCCTCATCCACTCAGGACACAGGAAATATATATGCTTCATCTTTCAGGGAAGACATTATTAGTACAAGGTCCTTCCTTTCGGACTCTCTTCTGCCTCAAGAGTCTTCACAAAGTACATGGTGGACGTAGCCGCATTTCTAAGATCTCTGGGGATATTTATCTTCCCTTATTTAGACGACTGACTCATAAGAGCAGACACTTCCCAAGAGGTTCAGCTTTTCTTGCATTGTACCATTACAGTCTACAACACTTGGAGCAAGGTGGGATTTTGGAAAGTTTATGACAAATCCCATCTCAAAGACTAGAGTTCATTGGAGCTTTACTAGATACACAAAAGTCCAGGGTGTTTCTGCTCCAATTCCATTATGCCCGTCTCATCGAGCTATCATCCCAAGCACTACTCCGAGAACATCTGACTGCCTGAGAAATGCTGCAGCTTCTGGGGCACATGGCCTCAACAGTATATGTCATCCCATATGCCTGTCTACATATGTGGACAGCCAAATGGACTCTTGCTTCCCAATGGACGGAGATCTCAGGCCATCTCAGGGACAAGATCCAAATCGCTACCCCTCTCACCACATCCCTCCAATGGTGGTGGTCCCCAGAAAATATCCTCATCGGGTCACCTTTTCAGAGGCCCCCACATCAATGCTCCCCAACGACGGATGCCTCCAAACTGGGTTTGGGAGCTCACTTGGGCACACTTTCTGAATAAGGCCTCTGGACAAAGCAGGAGTGATAGCTTCAGATCAGTCTCCTGGAGCTTTGTGCTATCTCAGATGCTCTCAGGGTATTTCAAGATCACCTCAGGGCACAAGTCAGGGCAGACAATCAGGTGGCCATGTTCTATGTGAACAAACCAGGGCAGACCAGGCTCTTGGTCCCTCTGTGAGGAGGCTCTAAATCTGTGGTCCTTTGCCATTCCTCATCAAGTACACCTCCAAGTGGTGTATCTTCCAGGGGAGCTCAATGTCTTGGCAGTTAAGCTGAGTTGGATCCTTCTTCCCCCATGAATGGTCTCTCCATCTAGGCATAGCATTCTACATCTTTCAGACCTGGGGAACTCAAACATAGATCTGTTTGCCACTCCATAGAATGCCAAGCTTCCCCGCTTCTGCAACAGGACTCCGGCCTCCAGCAGGTGGATGCTTTTCATCTGCATTGGGGTTAGGGTCTCCTTTATGCTTTCCCTCCCATATCCCTCATTCCCAAAACGTTTTTCAAGCTGCAAGCCGACAAAGGCTCCATGATTCTCATAACCCATCGCTGGCCATGTCAACCATGGTTCCCTCTGCTGTTGCGTCTGACTCGGCCTCAGCCTCTACGATTGGGATCTGTGCCCTGTCTCCTCTGGAACCCTTTTTAAAAACTGGCGTTACATTGGCCACTCTCCAAGCTTCGGGTACTACAGATGATTTTATTGATAGATCACAGATTGCTAATAGTTCTACAATCTCATATTTCAGTTCTTTCTGCATCCTGGGATGTATGCTATCTGGTCCAGGTGGTTTACTGCTCTAGTGTATCAGCTGTATTACATCTTCCCAATTTATCGAGATTTAATTTAATTCCTCTGATATATACCTTTAAATATAATTTCTGGCATGGGTAAGTTTCCTTTATCTTCTTCAGTAAAGACTGTCCTGCACGGAGCAGTGGGTACACCCCTAAGAAAGGCATGGGGATGGGTGACCTGCATGGAGTGGCGGTGCACCTACTCTTGCCACCTTGTGGGCAGACTAGATGGACCATGCTGGTCTTTATCTGCCATCATATATTATGCTTCTATGTCTCTCTGTGCACCTTTTACCCTTCCATCATCTAATGGTCCAACTGGCTCCCTCAAAGGGGCATTGCTATGAATATACTTTAAAAAGTTTTTTATTATGTGCTTTTGCTTCCACGGCAAGCTTGTTTTCAAATTTTCTCTTTACCTGACTTATCAATGCCTTGCATTTAACTTACCAATACTTATGCTCTTTCCTGTTTTCATCATTTGGCTTTTTTTTCTATTTTTGGAAAGATTCTTTCTTAGCTCTAACAGCTTCTCTGACCTCACCTTTAAGTAATGCTGGCTGGTGTTTGGCCTTACTTCCACCTTTTTTTTTTTGTTTTGAAAATCTGTTTATTAATCCACACACAGCACATTACATAACAAAGCAAACAACCAATATATAACATCACCCGGCGAGGTGAACTCTTATCCTTCGCTGGAGAGATCACTCAGCTCTTCAGTAATGACACGCTGTTACCCCCCTTAGCCTCCTCCCCCACTTCCACCACTCTCCCCCCTCCCACCACTCTCCCCCTCCCCCCCCCCTGCTCTGTACCAACCCCCCCCCCCGGAGCGACTCCGCTCTCTGCCTCTCCTTATCCGGCTCCCACCTATCCCGAGGCCATAGGGACCCTCCGGCCACCCTTTTTTTTGGGGGGGCTCTAATCTTATCTCCTCCTACCCCTGCTGCAGAATTTTGTTACATAACCGGGGCTGTAGCATTTGTATGTAAGGCTCCCATATCAGCCAAAAGGAAGACCACCTTGAGCTGTTCCCCCTCGCCCCCCTTCTCTCAAAAAGCATTAATTGATGGAAGCTATTCCGCCATTCCCAAAAGGTAGGGGGCATTGGTTCTCTCCATCTATGAAGTATCGGCTCTTTACCCACCAGACAGGCCTTCCTCACCAAAATGCGCGCCCATCTCCCTTTAGGGTGGAGTGGTCCAAGTTGATCCAAGGCTACTAAAGCCCCTGACCACGCGACCTGTTGCTGGAGCAGGCTACCTAGATATGTACTGATTCGCGCTGAATAACGCTGAATGGCTGGACAGCTCCACCACATATTACCCAAATCTGCTAGGGGACCGGAACATTTTGGACAACTACCGTCCAAGGTGAGACGACTCCGCAGAGCCCTTCTTGGAGAAAAATGTGCACGTATAACACATTTGAACTGCACCTCTCTCCAATGCGCCCCCTCTACCAAGCCTGCAATATGGCATAGGGCTCTACCCACTGACCCAGGGGCCACCCCCTGACTGACTTCCTCCGCCCACTTCGCCTCCTCTTTTGAGTAATCTGGACTCACCCGATATTGGTCCAACCTCTTCCTCAGACCAGAAATCGTTGGCAGTGAATCCCCATCCAACGAGAAAAATTCCAGCAGTTGCGCGGACCGGACTCTAGTCAACTCGCTCAGGACACATAATGGGAAAGCTGTGCATAAGCAAAGTAATGACCACTACTCACCCCGTATTCCCTGCCTAAAACCCCAAGGGATTTACATTTCCTCTCTAGGTCCACTACATGTCCCAGCGTTCTAATACCCAATCGATACCACACCCGAAAGACAGCCGCTTCTGAGCCTGGCGTGAATGTTACATTGCCCTGCAATGGCAGCCAACTGGATGCAGCCGGCGACCTCCCCCAATATCTATTCAGCTGTCTCCACGTTAGCCGCACTGGCTGTATTAGCCCACTCCTGCCCACCCCCTTATGGAGCAGAGAAGTCTCCAAATGTAGGACCGCCAACAACGTCTGCGGCACTACCAACGCTTCTTCTAACGCCCTAGAGGTGTATGTTTCCGTCCCTCCCAGCCAATCCCCAATGTGTCGCGCCTCGCAAGCCAACGCGTATAGTCACAGATTAGGGACACTGATGCTCCCCATCCCCCTTGTAAGCGGCTCCGCTGGATCCGAGCACAGGCCCCTTTCCACAGAAAACCCCGAATCTCCCTCTCCAGCTTATTAAAGTCCTTCTGCAGTAACCAAACTGGGAGGGTTTGTAGCCAATATAACACTTGGGGTAGAACTACCATCCCCAATGCCGCTGCTCTACCCAGCAACGACAAAGGGAGCGAACTCCATGCCTGTACCTTGTCAGACGGCTGCCTAGGGTGAGAACTTACACAATCTTGACGATGCATATATTCATATGATTCTTGCAAGGTATTGTGGGTATTGTAGTTCATTCACTCCCAAACACAGCTGATGACAATAATCTGAGTTGTGAAACCAAGTGGTAAGATCAATAAAATACTTCTTTTATTGATGGGGTTTAATTCACCCAGCACATGTATGCTTGATAGCACTATAAATGAGGTTACTTGCTTGCAGTGTTTAAAATGGATAACAAAAATCACAAAATAAACCAGAAAACAACCTTCAGCTTGTCAGGCAATTAGCTAATGTTTTCTTAGCAAGTAATTACCAAATACAAAGGCACAAAGTAAAGAATAAACTTTGCTGGTTAGGTTAACTTCTGCTTATTTTCCACGCCGATCTCAGCAGTGATTCTCCCTTGCTCACACACACAATCAGGTGCAGCCCTAATTACTATCAATGGACCAGCTGAAAGCCTTTAGCTGGCTGGCTGCTACTGTGTGAGCCCAAATCCTGCTTTAAGAGCTGTTTGCAGTGGAAATAAAGAACAAAGTTAGGTTTCTTTGTGATGGCTGATGTGTTTGCTCATAGAAAACTAGCAATAGCATTTAGATAAAGAACAGTCCATGTAAATAGTTTCATCTGCTGTATTTCCCCCTGCATCAACAATCATAGGGTCAATATCATACATTGGCACAGATGAGTCTTTCATTAAGGCACTATCATGAGAATGCTTATTCCCTTGCTGCCATTCTCTATTATAGATAGGGTCTGGATCAGTGTTCATACCTGAGCCTCTCCTGCTATCATTATTCCTCTCTGTATAGCCTGGCCAATATGTAATCCAATTCTGATGTCCAGCCTTCCAATCTTGATCCCTGGACGCTGGATCTTCTCTCACATACCTTCTGGCCTTGGTCTGAAAGTCCCTTCCACATGCAGTCTTCTCTCTTCCAGGTAGCCGCTGGTGATTCCTATCTCTGCCAATCCATTCCTCTGGCTGAATCCAGTCCAATGGACTCTGCTGGCATTTGGAATACCTCCCAGTATGGGTACTGCCTTGGAATCTCCCAGACCTTCCAATGGGCTTTCTTCTCTTCCTTCCAGAGAGTTTCCTTCTCTCTCTATCTGCTTGGCTTGGCTTCTGTTTCTCCAGGTGATACTGGTGCTTGTAGCCATTGCTGAAGCTCTCCCCCAAGCTCTTTCTGTGGCTTTTGCTGAAGCTGTTCTTGAAGTTCTCCCTGAAGCTTTTGCTGAAACTGGGCTGGAGCTTGTAGTAACTGTTATCTGAAGAATAAGCTCTATTCTTATCCTGTTCTAATGTGTGCTGCTCCCTAACACAGCGCAGCTGTGTTGAATCAGGCCCTGCCCTTTGAGATGAGTGCTTAGGGATTACCTCATAGCTCTCTTGATTGCACACACATTCTCTCACTTCAGCCCCTCTCATGGCTGCTGGAAACCTGGTGCATTCTGGGACTGGTAGTCTTTTATGTGAAAATTCTGTTTTCTCACTTCTACCAGAACTGACAGGTTGCTTGTTCAGAGTCACATCATCTTTTCTATAGCTCCTACCTGAGCTATGATAAGCTTCCTTATTTATTTATTTTATTTATTTAGACAGTTTTGTATACCACCTTATCCTTCAATCAAAGTGGTCACAACACAATTGGGGGATACATTTAACAAGAGGGGATATGAGACACATACACTAATACTTTACAGGGAACATGGGCAGTGGAGGGTTAAGTGGCTTGCCCAAGACCACAAGGAGCACCTGTGGGACTAGAAACCCCAGTCCTTCCGGCCCCAGTCCTTCCGGCTTCCTTATCACATACCCCCCTGCTTAAGTTATTACGGACTGGTTTTACTGGTGAAACTTCTTCTCTACAGTCCGTAATACGGGAAAGTGCATCCGCATTCTTGTGTAACTTCCCGGCACGATGTTCAACCTGAAAATCAAACGCCTGTAAGGCCATGTACCAGCGTGTCAACCTGGCATTGTGGTTCTTCATTTGCTGCAACCACTTAAGTGGGGCATGGTCCGTGACCAACTGGAACTTTCTCCCTGTAAGGTAAAACCTTAACGCCTCCACTGACCACTTGATAGCCAAACACTCTTTTTCTATCGTGGAATACTTTTGTTCAGCCAGTGACAACTTCCTGCTCAGGTACATCACAGGATGCTCCTCCCCATCATGGCACTGGGACAGGACTGCTCCTAGCCCTACATCCGATGCATCGGTTTGAACCAGAAAGGGTTTCTTGAAGTCTACTCCTTTCAGTACCGGTCCTGTACACAATTTTTCTTTTAATACTGAAAACGCTTTTTCAGCTTCTGGTGTCCACTTTATCTGGTTTGGACAATTCTTTCGCAGCATATCCGTGAAAATGGCACTTTTCTCTGCGAATTGCGGTATAAACCGGCGGTAGTATCCAATAAGTCCTAAGAAACTTCTTAGTTGTTTCTTGGTTGTTGGAGGAGGAAAATTCCTGATGCTATCTATTTTGCTTAATAGAGGTTTAATTTTTCCTCTTCCCACTAGGTGGCCTAGGTATTTTACCTCCCTATTTGCAAAGGCACTCTTCTTCGGGTTTAAAGTGATTCCCGCTTGCTTCATAGAGCACAAGACTGCCCTGATCCTCTTCAAATGCTCCGCCCAGGTGTTACTATGGATTATGACATCATCCATGTATGCAAAAGCATAACTTTGGTGGGGTCGAAGTACCTGATCCACTAACCTTTGGCAGGTAGCCGCTGCTCCATGCAGTCCGAAAGGCATCCTCTTGAACTGGAAAAGGCCAACGGGGGTGCTGAACGCAGTTTTCGGCTTCGACTCCCTGGTGAGCAGGATTTGCCAATATCCTTTTGTCATATCAAGGGTGGTTAAGTATTGCGCCTGTCCCAGCTGGTCTAGCAGCTCCTCAATTCTTGGCATTGGATATGCATCAAAAACTGATATGGCGTTTACCTGCCGGAAGTCAATACAAAATCTTAAGGATCCATCAGGCTTCGGCACCAGGACTATGGGGCTATTCCAGGGACTCTTTGACTCCTCTATTACCCCCATGTCCAACATCTCCTGGACTTGTGCTACTACCTCCTGTCTTTTGGCTTCAGGCAAGCGGTATGGCCTTTGACGAACCAATTTCCCAGGTGGAGTTATTATTTCATGGGCCACCAAATGGGTCTCCCCAGGTATGGGTGTCAACACATCTGGGAATTCCTTAAGCAACTTCCTAATTTCTTCCTGTTGTACCATTGTCAGGTCCTCACCTATTTGGGGCTCTGATTTTTCTTTACAATCAGATACCTGGGGTCCCAAATCTTCCTCTTCACTCACCTCCCTCTCTCGGGCACAGGTGGCAGCTAAGCTTTTAACCCCTTTGACATCAGTAGAACCAAAGCCTTTGGCTCCACGTTCAGAATTCTCTAGGGATGTGACCTCCTCCACAGGTGGAAAACCCAGCCTCTCACAAATCAGTTGGGCAATTTTGTCTCCTGTCTTCACATGATACTCATTCTGTCCAAAGTTAAACAACAGAACTTTAATATTGCCCCGGTAATCGGGATCAATTACTCCCGCACCCACATCGATGAAATATTTAAGGGCTAATCCGGACCTTGGGGCTACTCTCCCATAACATCCAATTGGTATTTCCACTTGGAGACCGGTGTCAACCAGGGCTCTCCCTTGGCTAGGTACAGTCACATTTTCTATGCTGCACAGGTCAAACCCAGCAGATTGAGGGGTTGCCTGCTTAGGAGCTTGGGCCTTCTCAGAGACCTTATGGTACTTTAGGACGAATATCTGCTTTGGGGTAGCTTGGTCTTCTGGACGCTTAACCATCTTTTTAGCTGGGGTCTGAGGACTTCCAAATGAAGGCCCGGGAGCTACTACCATTAAACCTTCTCCCTCCTTCTTTCCTAGTCCTTCCACTAGACCCTGCTTAAATCTTGGCCAGTCTCTTCCTAGAACCAAATCAAAGGGTAGCCTAGGCACCACTGCTAACAGGACTTCCTCTTGTTTCCCTAGGCACTTAACCTTTAGCCTATAGGTGGGATATGATGATGCAGCACCATGAATGCATCTGATGTGAACTTGGCTTTCAGGGGTTCTAGGCACAAATCTTTCTTGGGCCTCTATCCTCTTCCAAAGCCTTTTTGACATCATACTCTGGTCTGCCCCAGAGTCTAATAATGCATTTGTGGTAATTCCTTGCACATCAACCATCAAAAGAAATCCTTCCTTGGGTTGTTTTAAATCCAGACCCATTAAACTAGTGTGTGTCTGGCATCTCTTCTCAAAATGTCCCAATTTTCCACACTTGAAACATTTCTTTCTATTCCACTGTCTCATCTGGTTTGATACAGTACATTCATTTTCAGAAACATTCTTAATTATTCCCTTTTCTGATACAGCACATCTAGCCTCAGCATCCATCTTTAGAGGGCCACCCATTCTATGGCAAGCCTGCGTGGCTTCCAAGAATCTCTCTGCTAGCATGGTTGCCTCTCCAAGATTTTGGCAATTTTGCTGTATAAGAAAAACATTCAAATCTTTAGGTACCCCAAGCATAAATTGTTCCAGCATTATAATATCTAATAACATTTCTACTGTCTTTTGCTCAGGCTCCAACCATTTTACAGCTAAACTTCTGATTCTCTGACTCAGAGCCCTGGGTGTCTCACCCACTTTCAATGTAACAGCTCTAAACATTCGCCTATACTCTGAAATAGACAACCCTAGGCGATCTCTAATAGCTGCCTTTACATCCTTATAAATCAAAGCCTGGGCTGCTGGCATTGCTCTGTAAGCTGCTAGTGCCTCACCAGTTAATGAGGCTGCCAGCCTTACTGCCCACTGGGTCTCTGGCCATGCTAAAGCCTGTGCCACTCTTTCAAAAGACTCTAGAAAATCATCAACATTATCTTCTGGAGTTAATTTCCCAAAATTAAATGCCCCAATCCCTTGATTGAGTCCCACAGTGTTCACATGTGGTGTACCAGTACTAACTGCTGGTCTTGCATCTGTTCCACTTTGGCTCTGCAGCTGAACTAGAGCTTGCACCAGATCAAGCACTGGTTTCTGCTGTTCCATTAAGGCCTTCATAGCAGTGTCCTGGGCCTGCTGTGATAGCTCCTGCTGCTTGCAAAATTGGGCTGCCATCCACTGAGCCATCTCCCTCGGATCCATCTTGACCCCTGCAAGAGATAAAGAAAAAAGAAAAACCCAAGAGCAGCACCTTCCAACCAGGTGTGGTTTTTTTTTTTTTTTTTCAATTACCCCCTGTGCTTACACACATCCACCACTAGACATGCCCAGGTACATATTACCTTGTCTCAGTGATGAATCCAGCTTTGCACAGGGTCTTTTCCTCTGGGACAGCTTCCTGGAACAACCACTTTTCCTCCAAAGTGCAGACGAGGGAAAAAATCTTCTTATAGCCTTAAACTTGACTTTTATTTGTAATCCACCACAAGTAAATCCTCTTGGTGCAAGAGCAATCCGAAAAACTACGCCATTTGTCTGACGGCTGCCTAGGGTGAGAACTTACACAATCTTGACGATGCATATATTCATATGATTCTTGCAAGGTATTGTGGGTATTGTAGTTCATTCACTCCCAAACACAGCTGATGACAATAATCTGAGTTGTGAAACCAAGTGGTAAGATCAATAAAATACTTCTTTTATTGATGGGGTTTAATTCACCCAGCACATGTATGCTTGATAGCACTATAAATGAGGTTACTTGCTTGCAGTGTTTAAAATGGATAACAAAAATCACAAAATAAACCAGAAAACAACCTTCAGCTTGTCAGGCAATTAGCTAATGTTTTCTTAGCAAGTAATTACCAAATACAAAGGCACAAAGTAAAGAATAAACTTTGCTGGTTAGGTTAACTTCTGCTTATTTTCCACGCCGATCTCAGCAGTGATTCTCCCTTGCTCACACACACAATCAGGTGCAGCCCTAATTACTATCAATGGACCAGCTGAAAGCCTTTAGCTGGCTGGCTGCTACTGTGTGAGCCCAAATCCTGCTTTAAGAGCTGTTTGCAGTGGAAATAAAGAACAAAGTTAGGTTTCTTTGTGATGGCTGATGTGTTTGCTCATAGAAAACTAGCAATAGCATTTAGATAAAGAACAGTCCATGTAAATAGTTTCATCTGCTGTATTTCCCCCTGCATCAACAATCATAGGGTCAATATCATACATTGGCACAGATGAGTCTTTCATTAAGGCACTATCATGAGAATGCTTATTCCCTTGCTGCCATTCTCTATTATAGATAGGGTCTGGATCAGTGTTCATACCTGAGCCTCTCCTGCTATCATTATTCCTCTCTGTATAGCCTGGCCAATATGTAATCCAATTCTGATGTCCAGCCTTCCAATCTTGATCCCTGGACGCTGGATCTTCTCTCACATACCTTCTGGCCTTGGTCTGAAAGTCCCTTCCACATGCAGTCTTCTCTCTTCCAGGTAGCCGCTGGTGATTCCTATCTCTGCCAATCCATTCCTCTGGCTGAATCCAGTCCAATGGACTCTGCTGGCATTTGGAATACCTCCCAGTATGGGTACTGCCTTGGAATCTCCCAGACCTTCCAATGGGCTTTCTTCTCTTCCTTCCAGAGAGTTTCCTTCTCTCTCTATCTGCTTGGCTTGGCTTCTGTTTCTCCAGGTGATACTGGTGCTTGTAGCCGTTGCTGAAGCTCTCCCCCAAGCTCTTTCTGTGGCTTTTGCTGAAGCTGTTCTTGACGTTCTCCCTGAAGCTTTTGCTGAAACTGGGCTGGAGCTTGTAGTAACTGTTATCTGAAGAATAAGCTCTATTCTTATCCTGTTCTAATGTGTGCTGCTCCCTAACACAGCGCAGCTGTGTTGAATCAGGCCCTGCCCTTTGAGATGAGTGCTTAGGGATTACCTCATAGCTCTCTTGATTGCACACACATTCTCTCACTTCAGCCCCTCTCATGGCTGCTGGAAACCTGGTGCATTCTGGGACTGGTAGTCTTTTATGTGAAAATTCTGTTTTCTCACTTCTACCAGAACTGACAGGTTGCTTGTTCAGAGTCACATCATCTTTTCTATAGCTCCTACCTGAGCTATGATAAGCTTCCTTATCACAACCTGCGTACGGAGTTTGCAAAGAACTCTCTCAAAATTCCACTTATATAGCTCCGTCTGATTCCGAGTCAGGAGAATCCCTAAATAAAGGAAGGAATCAGCTGCCCATTTAAGCGGGAAGGAGCCCCCCCAGCTCCCCTGGAGTTTACACGACACATCTAAAGCTTCAGATTTGTCCCTGTTAATTTTCAATCCGGCAAAACTTTCAAATCTCTCCAACTCCTCTAGCAATCTGGGCAGTGACTGTTGTGGGGAAAGCAACATGTCATTAGCAAATGTGGCATTCTTGAACCCCTGGTTCCCAATCTGCACCCCCTGTATGTCTTGGGACGCCTCTGTTGCCCTCACCAGCGGATCCAAAGTCAACACAAATAGCAACGGGGAGAGCGGGCATCCCTGACGAGTGCCCCTCTTCAAGGCAAATGTTTCAGACAGCACTCCATTACACAACACCCCTGCCGTGGGGTTTGTGTATAATACCTCCACCATTCTACAGAAGGAGTCTCCCAGGCCATACTTTGGCAAGAGATACTGCAAGTACTGCCAACTCACCTGATCGAAGGCTTTCTCAGTATCAAAGCTAACTACCAATGATTGAAGTTGTTTCCTCCCAACCCACTCCAGTGATGCTAAGATTTTCCACAGGTTCTGCACTGCATATCTACCCCTCACAAAACCAACATGTGTTCCATGAATCAAATCATCCAAAACCGATGCCAACCGCTCCGCTAAGATCTTAGAAAGTACCTTCCAATCATAATTTAGCAGTGATATGGGCCTACAGGGGGCCGCTTGAAGCGGGTCTTTTCCTGGCTTGGGTATCAAAATAATATGTGCATGGTTCCCCCCCAACAAACATGGCCTTGTTCCACTCTCTTGTGGTACACCGCTAGCATAGCTGGCGCTACTAAATTGATCAATAGCTTATAAAACTCCGCCCCATTGCCATCGGGTCCGGGCGACTTGTAACAGCTAGCCTTCTGAATAACTTACTGCACTTCCTCTAACATTATGGGCCCATCTAATTGGGCTCTCTGCTCTTCCCCGAGCTGTGGCAGTTTTAACGCTCTAAAATAGTCCTCCATGTGAGCCCTCTCTTCCCCCTCTGCCAAGTATAACTTCTGATAAAAGGCGCAAAATATTTGGGCTATTGCTCTGCTCTCTTTGTGCAAGGTACCTTGGTCATCTCTCAGGGTCACCACTGCTCTAGACCCCCTACTCCTCTGAAGACACCGCGCTAACAGTTTTCCTGGCCTATCCCCAAATCTATAGAGCTGATAACGATAATATAAAAAGGATTTCTTTGCTCTGCTATGGAGCAGCTCATCAAGAACTGTTTGCGTCTCCCGCAATCGCTTTATCTCCAGGAACAAGCAGGAATGAGTCTTCACATATGGGTACGTCGGTACCAACGGAGTCTGCGCGGGAACGCTCCCCAGCGTCCAGAAAGAAAGCCTTTGGGAGCATCCCACATGCATGCACGCTGCCTTCCCACCCATTCACTTCGCTCTCATCAGTTTTCCGTTTTCCTTCGAGCCGGCAGGATGTATTCCTGACACCGCAGAAAATTCTTCTTTTTTATTCTTGTTTTTTGTGGTCGCGTCTGCCCTCCCTCGATACCACCGGTACCGCCGGTGCTTTTCTTTCTTTTTACTAAAAATGTCTTTTTTTTCTAAGGAATTTTTCCTGTTTAGTGCCTGACAGTTTCTAGGCCACTAGGCCTCTATCCTTTCCTGACAGTTTCTAGGCCACTAGGCCTCTATCCTTTCCATTCTGGTCACCGTATCTTAAAAAGGACATAGCGTTATTAGAAAAAGTACAGAGAAGAGCCACCAAATTGGTGAAGGGGATGGAAGGCTACTCCTATAAAGAGAGGCTAAAAAGGTTAGGGCTCTTTAACCTGGAAAAGAGACGGCTGAGGGGAGATATGATAGAGGTCTATAAATTAATGAATGGAGTGGAACAGATAAACGTGGATCAATTGTTTACGCTATCAGAATATAGAAAGACTAGGGGACATGTAATGAAGCTACAGGGTAAACTATTTAAGACAAATAAGAGAAAATATTTTTTCACTCAACGTGTAATCAAACTCTGGAATCTGTTACCGGAGGATGTAGTAAGGGCTGTTAGTATAGCTGGGTTTAAAAAAGGTTTGGACAAGTTCCTGGAGGAAAGGTCCATAAACCACTATTAAAAAGGGACCCAGGATATCAATGCTTGACCCAGTACAAGCATTGAGGAACCTGTGTCTTTTGGGGATATTGCTAGGTACGTATGACCTAGATTGGCCACTGTTGGAAACAGGATACTGGGCTTGATGGACCTCGGTCTGACCCAGTATGGCATGTCTTATGTTCTTATGTTCTTATTATGGAAAAGCCAGCCACTATCCTTAAGAAATGCTCAAAGTGTGGCGTTACAAATATATTTTTAGACACTCATACTTGGTGTCTAAAATGTTTAGGTCCTGACCATTGCCCACTGGAGTGTCTCTCCTGCAGGAGCTTAAATAGAAGAAGTCTTCAGGATCGAGCACAACTCGATACCCGGTTCACATCAGACTCGATGTCACCAGCCAGAATATCTTCTTTCTCACAGGATCAGGTAACCAAACAAAAGTCTGTTAAGACTAGCCAGTCCTCGAGTGGTAGATCTCCTTCTAAGCATCGAGATGCCTCTGGCGTTGCCCTCGAGGACATTTTGGCAATAAAGCCCCAGTGGGAGTCTTCGGGCTCCAAAGCATTAACGGGGCTTCAGGTTGTTCCCGAGGTTCTTACCTCCATGGACATACCTGGGCCATGCTCGGTGGTTGTGGCTGCTTCGGGCGGTACCGACACCCCGGCATCGGCTATGGTGATGGATGAGATATTCCTCACTGATGAACGTAGTCTAGCGAATCTCTCAGCTACTTCGGTACCGCTAGAGTCGCTGCAGACCGTTCCCCGACTACCGGTATCGGCTTCGGTACCGGTATCGGCATCGGTGTCTGTACCGTCGATGCTTGCTTCGATAGACTCGCTTCCTTCGATGCCGAGCCTGGAATCGCTCTCTAGCATGGAGGATTCGATACCGACTCGTCTCGGTACCGACCTTGAGCGGTACCGAAGACATCTCTTTAAAGAAAATCCGATGCTTCATCCTTTCAAGTCTTCCGATCCCGATGACTGGGATGAATCCATCAGTACCAAGGCTGAATTTTCAACAATTCCATCCTTTACCCCTCATTTCAGAGGGTCCTCCTCAGGAGACATTTCTTTTCAAGCTTTTCTGCTTGATATGGCAAAGTTACTTGCCATTTCTATACCTGGTAAAGAATCTATACCAGGGGATTCAGAAACTCTGCAATTCCCCTGGATTCCAAAGGAGGTGATCATGCTTCCTTTGCCTCAGATCTTACAGGATCTACTGTTAAGAATGTGGGAAACTCCTTTAACGGTATCCCCACATTCTAAGACACTTGACACTATGTACAAGGTGCCACCTTCTCCAGGTTTTCAAAAGACTCAACTTCCTCATCATTCTATTGTTGTAGAATCAGCAATCAGGCGTATTAAGAGTGCAAAGAAGCACTCCTCTTATCCGCCAGGTCGTGAGTCTAGGACTTTAGATGCCTTTGGACGTCGATGCTTCTAGGCATCCATGCTTTCAGCAAGAATTATCTCATAGATTTTCTATATGGGATTATCTCTTGAAGAGGTCACAAAGAACTTAAAGCTTTTGAACCCTTTTCTTCAAGAACATAAAAGAGCAGACTATTTCTTATTAGTCAGTCATGCTCAAAGTGTCTCTAAGTTCCTTAATCGTGCTTCCCTGGACTGTTTTGAGTCTATTAGCAGAACTTCTGCTATAGCCATAGGGGCACGACACATGGCCTGGCTCCAAGCTTCAGACTTGGACAAATGGGTACAAGAAAGGCTGGGAAATACTCCTTGTACTGGTGAAAATCTCTTTAACAAGGATGCTTTATTCCAGACTAATCAGTTAAACACTAATATTCTTGTTTTCAGAGGATTGTCAAAACTTTCCTCTATCCCAGCTAGTAAAAAATCTCCTAAGAAACTTTATCCCCCTAGGGGAAAAAATGTTTTATCCACCTTCTACCCATCATGCAGATGTTTCCAAAGAAGGGCAACATCAAACCAGGCTAACAAAATCAAAACCTCAACAGGCTCAGCAAACCCAGCAGTAGCAGGGTTTCTGATATTTTATTCATTAAATCTCTTTTTCCTGTTTGAGGTTTAGAACCGGTAACCTACTTCTTATCAATAGAAGCATCTACAGTTCATCTCATCCTTACTGAGATATCAGTGATACACTGACTCAATCCTCGACTCTAGGCATGAATCTCTTGCCACAAGAGAAATCCATTCTTTTACCTCCTAGAGCTATTGAGGACAATCATGCCCTACAGGTAACAGGTTTCTCCTCTCCTTTTTGAAGGAAAAAGAGGAGTAACAACTAACAACAAGGTTGGCTATGCCCTTCACCTTGACAGTTTTCCTGTACGAGGATATCTCAGAGTTTTGACTGCAAGGGGGCTTTACCTTTTCAGGGACTTACCAAATTGTAAGTCTTCTCAACTCTGTATTACTTTCTATCCCTCTTAGTCGAGACATTCAGTCTCTAAGAGTGATACTATTCAACTGGAGGGCTTACTTTAAGCCCATAAGGATTTTCTTTAATACCTACTCCAGTAAGTGCTTTCCATACAGAGTTTTCTTCCCCTTTGCAATCTTCTCAAATATTTCTTTTAAGACAGCTTATCAGACGATAATTGAGTATTACCACTCCTAATTATGTCTGTCGGTCCTTTTCCAATCTATAGGACCTAACTTTTTCTGCTGCCTTAATAACAAATAATTCCAAGAGAGGTTCCAAAACCCACTTGGACAATTTATCATTAGGGGAGAGTAATCACCTACAATATGAGAAGATAAGCACAATCTTTCACTAATAACAACATGAATAAGCAAATTAAGTTAATGATTGAAGAAAAAGTCTGGTAGGGAGTTCTGAAGTACTGTAACTTTTCAATGAATGGATAAGTGCTTAAAGGTCATTGATGCGTGAAGGTATGTTGCTTTTGATGCTTGCAAAAAGCACTGCCAGTGTTAGTCTGAGACCTGCACTTTATCTATATTTGTAGGTACTGATATCTATGTAAAAATTTAAAGAAATAACAAAAAAAAGGAAAAAATAGGATATAAAAAAAGAAAAAAAACTTTGAATTGAAGATGGAGGTATTACAGTAGAAACCCTATAAAGCGGATTTTCTCAATACTTTTTGAGGGCATTTACTGCGATAAGAATTTATCATTGCCGGCAACCGGCCTACCTACTATTCTTAGCCATCTTCAATTCTTTTTGGCTCCAACAGAATAGATTAGGTTCACATTGGCAATTAAACAGCCAGATCTCACCTAAGCAACCTACAACATGCTCTCTGCAATTATACAAAGAAGCTCTGCAACTACGGGCCTTTGCCAGAGAGCGTCAGAGCCATTCCTAGTAGGTATCTTCCAGATTGTTAAAAAGGCTTTGCCAGTCATGCTCCTACATGACTGTTTTTTTCCTACTCTTACCATCTTCCTTATAATCTCCTTTTAAGGAAAAGGAACCAGGGCTTAGACCACGTGAAAGCATAAAGAATTGCTCAATTCCCTGGGTTGTTCCACATCTCCAGTGGAACTCTTACAACAGGGTTGCATTCCTTTTCACTGCAGTCGGTCCTTGTCTAGTGCATTCCTTCTAATTCCCAATACTTCATTGAGGCTTATGCTGAACAAAGAACGCATGATACTCATATTGCCCTCATAGAGGGGCAAACATGGTATCCCCTTATATTGCGTCTTCTTCTCCAGCTACTACACTGAAGTTATAGAAGGATCCAGACTTCTTGTCTTAAGACTAAGGATCTCCTCTGCACCCCTTCTCGTAGGTCTCCATTCCTGGTTATTCAAAGGCTAGAATTTTTAAAGAAATCTAGACCTCTCCTTATAAGTAAGAACATTCCACTGGTTTCCATGAAACCACCTCCATGGTTCTTCCACTTGTAACCAGAAAGAGATTCTCTATCTATATTCTCAAGCAGGTTTTACCCCTTCTTGTTATTAAGTGAATCAATATCTCTCTCTCTCTCTCTATCTAGCTGTCTATCTATCTATCTATATCTGACTCTGAAAGACTTGTTACTGTCCATATTAATGCTGTTCCAGTGTACCATAGGGTTTTAAATGGACAACCAATTTCTATGGTAATTAGAAACTATCTTCTTTTACCGTAACCTCTCCGGTTACGTTACATCTGAAGCTCTCCATGTAAAGTCTTTTTCCTAAGTGACATCACTTAGGGAAGACATTACTGATCTTCAAGAAATTGGAGGCTACACCGCCTACTACAAATGTTTCTTTCTTTTATTTGGCCAAAGGGGTCTTAAAGACCCATCCTTTTTCTACAAGGCATATTTCTACCTTTTCGTCCAAACCAGTCAGATTTATCTCCTCTTTCCTAGAGCCTTATTCTGCTCCAAGGACAAAGAGCTTTAAACTTTGGCCTACAGAAGCTTTAGCTTTTCCTCCAAAGTCCAACCTCATTAAACTCCTCCAGTTTTTTCTTCTGGGATTAGTTCTAGCCATTAAGGCTTCTGACCTCTGCCTGTATTGCAAAATTTATTTTCCTCTACTTTACAGTGAGGTAATTTCTTTGAGGATAATGTACTGGCTCCTAACAGCAGACCATATTAGCCTCAACAAAGACTTTCGCAATACTTTTGAGTAAGGTCCACATTAGAAAATTGGAATTCAATATTTTCTAACATTTATGATCTGCACAAGGACTCCCCTCTAGACGCCTTGTTTAGTCAAGCTGTTCCACAGCACACCCTTTTTAGTTCAACTCCTACTCTCCATCCCTTGGATGCCTGAGGTTCTGGGAAATAGCATGGCCCATCCATTAGATTTGCAACATGCTGGGACCTCCTCTAGGCATCTCTAGCTTAGGGGTCCCCATATGTTAAGACTCATTCCTGCTTGTTCCTGGAGATAGCACAGTTACTTACCTGTAACAGGTGATCTCTGGGAACAGCAGGAATAAGTCTTCACAACCCACCCACCTCCCCTAGGAGTTGTGCTCTCTCTCTCTCTCTCTAATTTGTCTACTTCCCTCCTTCGGTCTCAGCTACAAACCCAACTGATGAGAGGGAAGTGAATGGGCGGGAAGGCAGCTCACATGTGTGTGGGATGCTCCCAAAGGCTTTCTTTCTGGACGCTGGGGAGCGTTCCCGCACAGGCTCCGTCGGTACCGACGCACCCATATGTGAAGACTTATTCCTGCTGTTCCCAGAGATCACCTGTTACAAGTAACTGTGCTTTATTCCCTGCACTGGGACAGTTCGTGCATCTCCTCCGTTCTCTCATCGACTGCCTCTCCAGACGAACGATCTGCTCAGAGGCAAAACACCTTTTCCGCGCCGCGTACCCAATGATGTCTCCTCTCAACACCACTTTAGCCGTTTCCCAGTATAACTCCGGATCATTTTTGTGCTCCTGGTTATATAGCGCAAAATCCTGCCATTTCTGTTTCAAATAAAGGTGGAAAGCCAAATCCTTATATAATTCCAGCAGAAATCTCCACAATCTCGTCAGTGCACTACTCCCCTGCTATTCTAGGTCTATCCAAATGAGGGCGTGATCTGAAATCTCCATCGGGCCTATCTTTGCATCTGAAACCTGGGCAAAAAGTCTTTCAGAAGTTAGAATATAGTCTATACGTGCACTGGAACCATGCGCCCGTGACTGATGGGTAAAATCTCTATCCATCGGGTGTAACAGACGCCACGGGTCTATCGCCCCTAGCATCCGGCGCAATCCCTGCAATGTTTTAGTGGTTTGCGAACATCCGCTATCCCCCCCTCTCGTATCCAACTCCACGTCCATCACCCTGTTAAAATCCCCACCCAGAATCAAGGGGGCCTCTGGTAGCTGTTCCACTCGGGATGCCAACCTCATATACAGTGCTCTATCCAGATTATTTGGGCTATAGAGATTCCCCAATACAATGGGCTTCCCCTCCATCTGATCTTCAGGGTGGTAGGTCTAATTCAGGCTCTGAACTCTCAGTACACAACGTTACCCCCGAAAAGGCCCCCCCCAGCCTGAAGCCCACTCAGTAGCTCTCACACCTGTTGAATTAAGTTAATGTCCCCCCCCCTCCTGGCACTCTGTCCCCCTACCCATTCCCCCCTTTCATAGCCCCACCCCCCACCCTCTTCCCTTCCCCCTCTCCCCCTTCTTCTCCCCCACGCTCTTCCCCTCCCCTCCCACCGCTCCCCGTACCCCCCTTCTTCCTTACCCCTTTCCTCCAGATCTATGAAGCCACCAAGATGTGCAATTGGCCCCCCCTCCTTCCTTACCCCGTCGCCGAAACCCCACTCCTACCACCAGCATTACTAGCCCCCCTAACCTACCCCTTCTCACCATGCATAACATTCCATAAACATTGCATCCTCGAACATTTCTAGGGCTTTTAGCCAACTTTCATAGTCCAGGTTCACAGGAGCATCCATTCCCCAAAGTTAGGCTTTTCCCCATGTGCTTAGAAAAATGTCCCACATACAACACTCCGTTGTAGATGGTTCCTCCTCTCGGCTCCCTCAGGTTGCCATCCCTGAGTTGGTGGGGCAATCTCCCAACGATGCTGTCTCTCTCCGCGTCACTTCTTCCACGTATTGGGCCGCTGCTGTGGCTGATTCAAAGGCTCAGCGCCTACCATCGTGAGTCACAAGCAGGCGGGCAGGATACTGTACCATCAACTGAATATTAGCGTCAATCAACTTTTGACACAATGGTCCATATGCCCACCTGCGCAACCCCAGGGCTGCAGAATAATCCTGCACAATCCGCAGCTTAACATTGTCCTGCATCATCGGTCCTTGCTTTCGTGTGGCTTGCAGCACTGCCTCCTTCTGCGGGAACCTCAGGAACCTTGCCAGTACCACACGCGGCCGGCCATCTTTAGGCTATCTGGATCCCACTGTGCGCTCTCTCGATTTGGACCGGGCCTCCCACTGTTCCACCCTCCAATAGCTTCAGCACCACTGTCTCCAGGTAGGACTTTAAATCGTGGTCCAAAATACTTTCTGGGACGCCCAAAAAACTCAGGTTATTGCGTCGGGACCTGTTCTCAAGTTCATCCAACCTGGCTTCCTGGGCCTGCATAGCAGTTCTCATACGGCCTACTTCTTGCTGGAGCTCCGCCACACTCTCCTCCGCCCTCTCAATACGGGTCTCGGCCTTCAACGCACGGCTGTCCAAGGTTCACAGTGAGGATTGAAGCAGGTCCATCTTTCCATTCAGGGCATCAAACTGGACGGAGAGTGCCCCCACTACCGCCGTCAAGATCTCCTCCATGAGCTCCGGCGCTGCCTGCGATCGGGGCGTCAGTGGTGTCTCTGCCATTTTTGGCTGCACCGTGCTCTTCTCCTTCTCCCGGCATCCCGCTTTTACCGCCACCGCCATCACTTTCGTCTCTACTTTCGCCCACTGCTTCTTCTCCGCTATGTCGCAGCCTGGTGTCCGTGTTATTGAAAATATAAATCGGCACTTGTTACCGGCGAAAAGTTGGGGTCGGGGCCCAGAGCTCGAGCAGCACCCGTCCACTCAGCTCATCACATCACGTGACTCTCCTACTTCCACCTTTTTTAAAACATAGAACACATCTGCTCTGGGCTTCCATTTTTTCCATTTCTTCAATTTATCATCTTTAAATATCATTTCTGGAATAGGTATCTTCCTTGCATGTTCTTCATTAAAGATGTAAGCAAAGAATTCATTTAGTTATCCACTATGACTTTGTCCTGCCTTAGTACATAAGAACATAAGAACATAAGATATGCCATACTGGGTCAGACCAAGGTCCATCAAGCCCAGTATTCTGTTTCCAACAGTGGCCAATCTAGGTCATATGTACCTAGCAGTTTCCCCAAGGGACACAGGTTCCACAATGCTTGTATTGGTTCAAGCATTGATATCCTGGGTCCCTTCTTAATAATGGCTTATGGACCTTTCCTCCAGGAACTTGTCCAAACCTTTTTTAAACCCAGCTACACTAACAGCCTTTACTACATCCTCCGGTAACAAATTCCAGAGTTTGATTACACGTTGAGTGAAAAAATATTTTCTTTTATTAGTCTTAAATAGTTTACCCTGTAGCTTCATTGCATGTCCCCTAGTCTTTCTATATTCTGATAAGGTAAACAATCGATCTACGTTTACCCGTTCCACTCCGCTCATTAATTTATAGACTTCTATCATATCTCCCCTCAGCCGTCTCTTTTCCAGGTTAAAGAGCACTAACCTTTTTAGCCTTTCTTCATAGGAGTATCCTTCCATCCCCTTTACCATTTTGGTGGCTCTTCTCTGAACCTTTTCTAATAACTCTATATCCTTTTTAAGATACGGCGACCAGAATTGCACACAATATTCAAGGTGCGGTCTCACCATGGAACGATATAGAGGCATTATAATATCCTTTGTTTTATTTTCCATTCCTTTCCTTATCATACCTAGCATTCTATTTGCTCTCTTGGCCGCCGCTGCACACTGGGCCGAGGGTTTTAACATGGTATCCACAATGACGCCTAAATCTTTTTCCTGGGTGGTGGTTCCTAATGTGGAACCTTGCATCGTGTAACCATAGTTTGGGTTGTTCTTCCCTAGGTGCATAACCTTGCACTTGTCCACATTAAATTTCATCTGCCATTTTGATGCCCAGTCTTCCAATTTATCAAGATCCTCTTGCAATTTTCCACAATCCTCTTGGGTTTTAACAACTTTAAATAGTTTTGTGTCATCTGCAAATTTGATAACCTCACTCGTTATTCCACTTTCCAGGTCATTTATGAATATGTCAAAAAGCAGCGGACCCAGCACAGATCCCTGGGGTACACCACTATTCACCTTTCTCCATTGGGAAAATTGGCCATTTAGCCCTACCCTCTGCTTTCTATCTTTTAACCAGTTCCTGATCCACAATAGTACACTGCCTCCTATCCCATGACTCTTTAGTTTTGCCAAAGGTCTCTCATGAGGGACCTTGTCAAAGGTTTTCTGAAAGTCCAGATACACAATATCAACCGACTCACCTTTGTCCACCTGATTATTCACTCCTTCAAAAAAACATAACAGATTAGTAAGACAAGATCTTCCTTGTCTAAAGCCATGTTGGCTGTCTCTCATTAGTTCATGACTATCTACATGCTGAGTAATTTTATTCTTTATGATGGTTTCTATCATTTTTCCCGGTATTGACGTCAGGCTCACCGGTCTGTAGTTTCCCGGATCACCCCTGGAACCCTTTTTAAAAATTGGTGTTACATTGGCGATCCTCCAATCTTCAGGTATTAGAGATGATTTTAATGATAGTTCACAGATTACTAATAGCAGGTCTGCAATCTCATATTTCAGTTCTTTCAATACCTTTGGATGTATACCATCCGGCCCAGGTGATTTGCTACTCTTCAGCTTATCTAATAGTTGTAATACATCTTCTCGATGTATCGATATTTCCTTCAATTCTTCTGCACCTTTAAATACCACTTCAGTCATGGGTAACATCCCTACATCTTCCTCAGTAAAGACTGAAGCAAAGAATTCGTTCAGTCTCTCCGCTATCGCCTTGTCGCCTCTTAGTGCTCCTTTAACCCCTTTATCATCTAATGGACCAACTGACTCTCTCACAGGTTTTTTGCTACGAATGTACTTGAAAAGGTCTTTACTTCGCGTTTTTGCTTCCGCAGCAAGCTTCTTCTCAAATTCTCCTCCCTTTGCCTGCCTTATCAATGCCTTGCATTTGACTTGCCAGTGCTTGTGCTGTTTCCAGGTTTCGTCGTTTGGCTCTTTTTTCCATTTCCTGAAAGATGCTTTTTTGGCAACAGCCTCTCTGACCTCAACTTTAAACCATGCTGGCAGTATTTTGGACTTCCTTCCACTTTTCTTAAAGCGTGGAATACAGCTGGTCTGGGCTTCCAAGATAGTATTTTTCAACAACAGCCAAGCCTGATGTACGTCTTTAACCTTTGCAACTGCTCCTTTTAGTTTTTTCTTAACTGTTTTCCTCATTTTATCATAGTCTCCCTTTCAAAAGTTAAATGGTAGTACTGTGGATTTCCTTACTATCCCTCCTCCACTAATTAAATCAAAGGCGATCATGCTATGATCACTATTGCCAAGTGGCCCCAACAACCTTATCTCTTGCACTAGATCTGGTGTTCCACTAAGGATTAGGTCTAATATGGCTTCCCCTCTGGTCAGTTCATGAACCAGCTGCTCCAAGAAGCAGTCATTTATTTCATCTAGGAACTTTATCTCCCTAGCATGTCCTGATGTGACACTGACCCAGTCGATACCGGGGTAGTTGAAATCACCCATTATTATTACTGTGCTGTAACTTTTGTTAGCTTCCTTGATTTCTTTGAGCATTTCATCATCCATTTGGTCATTCTGGCCAGGCGCTCGATAGTACACCCCCACTGCCATTGCCTTTCCCCCTTTTACATGGAATTTCAATCCATATAGATTATACAGCAGATTTTGTTTCCTGCAAAACTTTAATCCTTTCTGACTCAATGCCCTCTCTAACATAGAGAGCAACCCCTCCACCAATTTGATCAGCTCTATCATTACGATATAGTTTGTACCCAGGTATCACAGTGTCCCACTGGTTGTCCTCCTTCCACCATGTCTCTGATATTCCAATCATATCTATCCTTTCATTTAGTGCTATATATTCTAACTCTCCCATCTTATTTATTAGACTTCTAGCATTTGCATACAAGCATTTTAGAGAATGTATTTTATCCATATTAATTTGTCTGTTAGACATGAGTAATTTGGGATCTTTAAGCTCTGTCTGCTCCATACTTGAGGGCATTTGGGCTACTTTACTCTTTTGTGGAACCTCTCTGCTTTTGGTAGTATCCTTCAAAGATACATTCTTCCGAACCATCTGATCTTGGGCGACTGTCGGCTTTCCCCTAATATCTAGTTTAAAAGCTGCTCTATCTCCTTTTTAAAGGTTAATGCCAGCAGCCTGGTTCCATCCCGGTTAAGGTGAAGCCCATCCCTTCGGAAGAGCCCCTCCTTTCCCCAGAATGTTCCCCAGTTCCTAACAAATCCAAACCCCTCATCTCTGCACCATTGTCTCATCCACGCATTGAGACTCCGGAGCTCTGTCTGCCTTTTGGGTCCTGCGCGTGGAACAGGAAGCATTTCGGAGAATGCTACCCTGGAAGTTCTGGATTTCAACTTCCTACCTAAAAGCCTAAATTTAGCCTCCAGAACCTCCCTACCACATTTTCCTATGTCATTGGTACCAACATGTACCAAGACAGCAGACTCCTCCCCAGCACTATCTAAGACCTTATCTAGGTGGCGCGTGAGGTCCGCTACCTTCGCACCAGGCAGGGTTGTTACCAGGCGATCCTCACGTCCACCAGCCACCCAGCTATCTACATGCCTAATGATCGAATCACCAACTATAACGGCTGTCCTAACCCTTCCCTCATGGGCACATGGCCCTGGAGAAACCTCCTCGGTGCGAGAGGGTTTTACATCACCTGGAGGACAGGTCCTAGTTACAGGATCACTTCCTGCCACACCAGGGTGATGCTCTCCTGTCACGTGACCTCTCTCCTCCATGGCAACAGGGATGCTGCCAGACTGGAGTTGGGACTTCAGGACTATATCCCTGTAGGTCTCGTCTATGTACCTCTCTGTCTGTCTTATGCTTTCCAAGTCTGCTACTTTAGCCTCTAGAGAACGGACTCGTTCCCTGAGAGCAAAGAGCTCCTTGCACCTAGTGCACACGTAAGACCTCTCACCAACTGGGAGAAAATCATACATGTGACACTCAATGCAAAAGACTGGAAAGCCCCCATCCCGCTGCTGGACTGTTGTCTGCATCTTAGTTTTAAGTTTGTGTATAGATCTAAGTTCTTTACTTACTAAGGGTTGCTATGGATATTTATACTAATAAAACTGAACCTAATACGTGTAATATACCTTGTTCACCTGAAGCTTAACTAATCTTAGGTCCTTAGTGTATGACTGATTTGGGTAATGAGCTTCACCTGAGAGCACCTCCTGTCTTTTAAGATGTGTAAGTACCTATAAAGCTACGATTATCCCAGGGGTGGGTGGGTGTGGGGAGGGTGGGAGGGAATTAACACTTATTAAAAGAGGGCTGCTACACAGTACCCTGTCTTGTGCTGCTGAGGTAAGCTATATTCTGATTTGATTTAAATTATAGCTCTTAGCTGCTGCTAGGCTCTAACTTCTTATGAAATTTAAAGTACAAGCTCTCTGCTGGGTTCTAAATTTAACCAGAAAGCTCTTTTCTGTGTTGTAAATTTAAGCTAAAAGAACTTTGCTGATGCTACCCCTTGCCAAATATGATAACTGTTAACTCTTTCACAAAATTCAGGGTTCCATTAAGGACTAGGTTCAAAATAACTTTTCCTTTTTTGCACCCTAGACCAGTTGTTCCATGAAGCAGTCCTTTATTTCATCTAGAAACGTTACATGTTTAGCATGTCCTGATGTGACATTTACATAGACTTTATAGTGGTAATTTAAATCACCTCATATTATGTTGCCAGAATTGTTATCTTTCCTAATTTCTGTTAGCATTTCATCATCTGTTTTTAAATTCTGGTAATATACTTCTTCTGCTTTTCTCTTCTCCTTCACACATGGAGCTTCTGTCCATAATGATTCCATAGTGCATTTTGTTCTGTTTGACTCAATGCCCTCTTTAGTATATAGCACAACATTGCCATTGCAGTATAATTTGTACACTGGTATCATAGCATTTTGTACAGATAGGTATTCATAAAATTGTTCAGGTTATGTATGGGTAAAAAGATGCACTTACAGCCTCTTAGGACATACTTTTGTTCAGAATGAGCAGAAGCATTACCAGGAACAGAAATGGGCAGAGTTTGGCCTTGTTGTGCACATGTTATAAAATGCATGCCAAACCATTTAAAATTCGCCAGTATGTTTGTGCGAGCAGAGCAGATGTAAATGCCTGTGTTTACCTTCTGGGGGGTAATTTTGTACATAGAAGTCCACTATATACAAAAGGCGCCAAAATTAAGTCCTTAATGTTTGTACTTTTATGAAAATTTTCAGTATGTAGTTTCCTCAAATTAGGAAAAATTCCATTCTCCCTTTTTATGTATCTATATCCAGGTATGATCCCCAGTGGATCATAAAGTTGATAGCATCCTTCTTGATTATTTAGTACAACCAGTTAACCATTATAGGCATGTGCAATTATTAAAGCTAAGTGGTTCATCTTAAAAATACCTGGTAATGTCTGACACTTCTCCATCCCAAAATGTGAGAATTCTGAGACTGTTCCTGAATCCGGAGTAGGCAGAGGGGTGCATTGAGGTGAGCACTAATGCAAACTCCACTGCTACTTTTACCCCTGGGATTTGCTTTATCGAAGCAATTCTGCATTGGCTTTTGCTTTCATTATTGCCTATGGGAATATTACATGCAGAGATCGCACCTGCGTTGTTTTCTGTGTAATTCTTCCCTCAGAAAGCACATGTGGATCTCTGGCCCCTGGCACCACCACCTCCCCCTGTGTTGTCAGTTGATGCAAATATATTTTACCTGTAGACAGGTTGGTCAATGATGGATTATGAAACGTTTATGACCAGTTTATCTCGCATCTCCTCTACATAGGCTCAAGGTGAGTTACATCAGTAGAAAGAAAATAGAATAAGTACAGCAAGCATGATGATATGAACATCTGTGAGTGAAATACTATTGTATCCAAGGAAAGGACTTTGGTTATTGTCCTCTTAGAAGTGAAGGAAGCATTAATAATAACCAGTGTGTTTAGGAAAAAGTGAGTCTTTGTACAGTATGAAAGGTGAGTTCCTATTGACTTTCAGAAAATGTCAACATTTGTGATGCAGAGCATGGGTTTCCTCCAGTACGCCTCTCCAGTTCCGGGATCAAAGTTGTATGTGAATGCAGACCTAAAACTGCAGCAGAAGCAACCTTTGAATCACCGTGGACTGGACACAAGATACAATGTAAGATGGTTTCCTTCTCTTCTAATTTACCTAATAAAAGTGTTCAGTGAGCTTTCCTATGTTTGCACCCCAAAATCATGGGCGGCCCAAAGGGTGAGGTGACATATTTGCATATCATTTGCATATTTATTTATTTATTTATTTTATTGTTCTTATATGCCGCACTCTTAAAAATCAGCGCGGTTTACATACAACGATACTGTGCCAAATAGGCACTTACAATGAAACAGAAGATTAAACTCGGAATTCAACTGGGGGAACTATGTACAATATTAACAGATTATCTACAATACGTATCTACAGTATGTACATCCTTTGACAGTAATATTGATATTAATTATGGTTATCACAAAAATACACTAGATGGATAGGAAGCCAGTATATCAAACAGGCAAGGGATGAGCTGGCGCCCCCAAGATATTCAGAGGGAGCAGAAGTCTCATTCAGTGGTTTTGCCAAAAAAGAAAAAGGAAACATTCCCAGGCTATATAATTAAAATTCAGCAAAAATTGTAGCTCTTTATTTAGCCTGGCACTCTAAGAAAGTGAACCACCCCAATTTCTAACACCAAAATAAAATTTGTTACAATTTAACTATTTTTTTAACTGAAATTTCTAAACTGTTTACAAAGTAAAAAGAGGAAATAGCACAAGATGGAAGGTACAATAATTACTTTACATAAAGAAAACATAGCCTTTCCAAAAACACATTACGGGGAGAAAGAAACCCTGTCTGATTCAGAGAAAATACATTCAAATGCAAGGTAAATCCCTACACTCAGAAGATCACAAATTAAAAAATAAAATAACTAAAGAAATACAACTCCCTTTGAGAGGGCCATTACCTTCTTTACTCTGAACAAACTCTTCTAGCTTATGTAGATCAGAGAAATCATAGCAAGCATCCTGCAGATGCACTAAACATCTGCAAGGGAACCACAGGAAAAAGGTGGCCCCAATGGCAAGAGTTCAAGGCTTTAATGCCAGGAAACTCCTATGCCGTAACTGGGTCACACGAGAAACATTGGGAAAAATAGCCCTGGCACCACAAAATAAGGATTGTTTTTTCAAGAAATCTGCTTTAAGTATAACAGTCTTATCACACTCATAGTAAAGGTTGTTACTAACATTACTCTATTGGAGATAATATCATCTGAAGATTCAAGAAAATTAGACAAATCAACTGACTCCTGGAGGGCAGCATTAGGGTTTATTTATTTATTTAGCAGTATTTCTAAACCACCTTATCTTATTAATCAAGGTGGTATCACAGCAAACAATTGGGTAAAGTGAGTGTGTTAAACATGCAGTGAGGGTGAAATTTAGTTGAGTGTGTGTTGTATTGTGTGCTAGAATGGTTTGAGCTATGTACAATGTGGGCTATATACAGTGGCGCTAAAAATATTTTCTATACATACAGTGTTTAGGCGGAATCATGAGCTGTTATACATTCTCTGAGGTTATGTGATGTGTCCATAGTGTTCTATGAACAGCATGGTTTTCAGCTGTTTTCTAAAGTCTTTGAGGTCTGTAGTTGCCCTTAAATCGTCCGGTAGTTTGTTCCATATTGTTGGAGCAGCCATTGAGAGTGCTCTGTCTGTTGTGTCCTTGCGTGTGTGTTTGAATTCACTTGGGGTGCTGACTCGGTTGTTTGTTTGTTTTCTTCTAGGACGTGTGCTGGTGTCTGGTTGTATGAGGGTGTGCAGGCTGTTGGCTGATGTGTGCTGATTTATTTTAAATAGGTTTATGATAGTTTTGTATCTGATGCGTGCACCGATTGGGAGCCAGTGTAAGTCCTTTAAGGTAGGTGTGATGTGCTCCTGTCTTGCAGTACCGGATATTATTCGTGCTGCAGTGTTTTGTGCTAGCTGGAGTGGTTTGAGGGCTTGTTTCGTTAGTCCAAGGTATATCGGATTGCAGAAGTCCAGTAGTGGGGTTATCAGTGCTTGACAGACGGTACGAAAGTGTTCTGGGGCGAGGAGTGGTTTCAGTCTCCTGATGATTCGCATCTTGTAGTAGACTTTTTGGATTGTTTTGTCTGTGTGGCTTGAGGTTTAGTTTATTGTCCAGAGTAACTCCGAGGTATCTCACTTCTGATCTTATTGGTTATAGTAGTGTTTTGTATCTTGATATTTGGCGGGTGTATGAAGCTTTGGTTCCGAGTGATGATTAAAGCTTCGGTCTTGTTGTAGTTTATTGCGAGGTTGTTGTTTTGACACCAACTCGTCATTTGGGTAAGGCAGTCTGTTATCTTAGAGAAGTCCGGGTTGTCGATTGATATCGGGGTGTATATCATGATGTTGAAAGACTGGTAAGGGGGACTGTTGCTTCTGGAGGGAGATCTGCAACTGTGAGTATTTACTTCTGGTAATTTTCTAAAAGGAATTCTTTGTATTAAAGCTATTAATCTGTGATCCACTATTTTTGTTAAATCAGTCAGGGCCTAGTAGCAGCAGTTTAAGTTTACATTTAAAACACAGAGGAGAACTCTCTGGTTACATTTCATACCCAGCAGAGAGCTTGTACTTTAAATTTAATAGTCACTCGGGGCCTAGTAACAGCAAAGTACTTTTAGTTTAAATTTAAAACACAGAAGAGAGCTTTCTGGTTACATTTGGAACCCAGCAGAGAGCTTGTAGTTTACATTTAATAGTCACTCAGGGCCTAGCATCAGCAAAGTTCTTTTAGCTTAAATTTACAACACAGAAAAGAGCTTTCTGGTTAAATTTAGAACCCAGCAGAGAGCTTGTACTTTAAATTTCATAAGAAGTTAGAGCCTAGCAGCAGCTAAGAGCTATAATTTAAATCAAATCAGAATATAGCTTACCTCAGCAGCACAAGACAGGGTACTGTGTAGCAGCCCTCTTTTAATAAGTGTTAATTCCCTTCCACCCTCCCCACCCCTGGGATAATCGTAGCTTTATAGGTACTTACACATCTTAAAAGACAGGAGGTGCTCTCAGGTGAAGCTCATTACCCAAATCAGTCATACACTAAGGACCTGAGATTAGTTAAGCTTCAGGTGAACAAGGTATATTACACGTATTAGGTTCAGTTTTATTAGTATAAATATCCATAGCAACTCTTAGTAAGTAAAGAACTTAGATCTAAACACAAACTTAAAACTAAGATGCAGACAGCAGTCCAGCAGCGGGATGGGGGCTTTCCAGTCTTTTGCATTGAGTGTCACATGTATGATTTTCTCCCAGTTGGTGAGAGGTCTTACGTGTGCACTAGGTGCAAGGAGCTCTTTGCTCTCAGGGAACGAGTCCGTTCTCTAGAGGCTAAAGTAGCAGACTTGGAAAGCATAAGACAGACAGAGAGGTACATAGACGAGACCTACAGGGATATAGTCCTGAAGTCCCACCTCCAGTCTGGCAGCATCCCTGTTGCCATGGAGGAGAGAGGTCACGTGACAGGAGAGCATCACCCTGGTGTGGCAGGAAGTGATCCTGTAACTAGGACCTGTCCTCCAGGTGATGTAAAACCCTCTCGCACCGAGGAGGTTTCTCCAGGGCCATGTGCCCATGAGGGAAGGGTTAGGACAGCCGTTATAGTTGGTGATTCGATCATTAGGCATGTAGATAGCTGGGTGGCTGGTGGACGTGAGGATCGCCTGGTAACATGCCTGCCTGGTGCGAAGGTAGCGGACCTCACGCGCCACCTAGATAAGGTCTTAGATAGTGCTGGGGAGGAGTCTGCTGTCTTGGTACATGTTGGTACCAATGACATAGGAAAATGTGGTAAGGAGGTTCTGGAGGCTAAATTTAGGCTTTTAGGTAGGAAGTTGAAATCCAGAACTTCCAGGTTAGCATTCTCCGAAATGCTTCCTGTTCCACGCGCAGGACCCAAGAGGCAGACAGAGCTCCGGAGTCTCAATGCGTGGATGAGACAATGGTGCAGAGATGAGGGGTTTGGATTTGTTAGGAACTGGGGAACATTCTGGGGAAAGGAGGGGCTCTTCCAAAGGGATGGGCTTCACCTTAACCGGGATGGAACCAGGCTGCTGGCATTAACCTTTAAAAAGGAGATAGAGCAGCTTTTAAACTAGATATTAGGGGAAAGCCGACAGTCGCCCAAGAGCAGATGGTTTGGAAGAATGTATCTTTGAAGGATACTACCAAAAGCAGAGAGGTTCCACAAAAGAGTAAAGTAGCCCAAATGCCCTCAAGTATGGAGCAGACAGAGCTTAAAGATCCCAAATTACTCATGTCTAACAGACAAATTAATATGGATAAAATACATTCTCTAAAATGTTTGTATGCAAATGTTAGAAGTCTAAAAAATAAGATGGGAGAGTTAGAATATATAGCACTAAATGAAAGGTTAGATATGATTGGAATATCAGAGACATGGTGGAAGGACGACAACCAGTGGGACACTGTGATACCTGGGTACAAACTATATCGTAATGATAGAGCTGATCAAATTGGTGGAGGGGTTGCTCTCTATGTTAGAGAGGGCATTGAGTCAGAAAGGATTAAAGTTTTGCAGGAAACAAAATCTGCTGTAGAATCTATATGGATTGAAATTCCATGTAAAAGGGGGAAGGCAATGGCAGTGGGGGGGGTGTACTATCGAGCGCCTGGCCAGAATGACCAAATGGATGATGAAATGCTCAAAGAAATCAAGGAAGCTAACAAAAGTTACAGCACAGTAATAATAATGGGTGATTTCAACTACCCCGGTATCGACTGGGTCAGTGTCACGTCAGGACATGCTAGGGAGATAAAGTTCCTAGATGAAATAAATGACTGCTTCTTGGAGCAGCTGGTTCATGAACCGATCAGAGGGGAAGCCATATTAGACCTAATCCTTAGTGGAACACCATATCTAGTGCAAGAGATAAGGTTGTTGGGGCCACTTGGCAATAGTGATCATAGCATGATCGCCTTTGATTTAATTAGTGGAGGAGGGATAGTAAGGAAATCCACAGTACTACCTTTTAACTTTCGAAAGGGAGACTATGATAAAATGAGGAAAACAGTCAAGAAAAAACTAAAAGGAGCAGTTGCAAAGGTTAAAGACGTACATCAGGCTTGGCTGTTGTTGAAAAATACTATCTTGGAAGCCCAGACCAGCTGTATTCCACGCTTTAAGAAAAGTGGAAAGAAGTCCAAAAAACTGCCAGCATGGTTTAAAGTTGAGGTCAGAGAGGCTGTTGTTGCCAAAAAAAGCATCTTTCAGGAAACGGAAAAAAGAGCCAAACGACGAAATCTGGAAACAGCACAAGCACTGGCAAGTCAAATGCAAGGCATTGATAAGGCAGGCAAAGGGAGTATTTGAGAAGAAGCTTGCTGCAGAAGCAAAAACGCGAAGTAAAGACCTTTTCAAGTACATTCGTAGCAAAAAACGTGTGAAAGAGTCAGTTGGTCCATTAGATGATAAAGGGGTTAAAGGAGCACTAAGAGGCGACAAGGCGATAGCGGAGAGACTGAACGAATTCTTTGCTTCAGTCTTTACTGAGGAAGATGTAGGGATGTTACCCATGACTGAAGTGATATTTAAAGGTGCAGAAGAATTGAAGGAAATATCGATACATCGAGAAGATGTATTACAACTATTAGATAAGCTGAAGAGTAGCAAATCACCTGGGCCGGATGGTATACATCCAAGGGTATTGAAAGAACTGAAATATGAGATTGCAGACCTGCTATTAGTAATCTGTGAACTATCATTAAAATCATCTCTAATTCCTGAAGATTGGAGGATCGCCAATGTAACACCAATTTTTAAAAAGGGTTCCAGGGGTGATCCGGGAAACTACAGACTGGTGAGCCTGACGTCAATACCGGGAAAAATGATAGAAACCATCATAAAGAATAAAATTACTCAGCATGTAGATAGTCATGAACTAATGGGAGACAGCCAACATGGCTTTAGACAAAGAAGATCTTGTCTTACTAATCTGTTATGTTTTTTTGAAGGAGTGAATAATCAGGTGGACAAAGGTGAGTCGGTTGATATTGTGTATCTGGACTTTCAGAAAGCCTTTCACAAGGTCCCCCATGGGAGACTTTTGGCAAAACTAAAGAGTCATGGGATAGGAGGCAGTGTACTATTGTGGATCAGGAACTGGTTAAAAGATAGAAAGCAGAGGGTAGGGCTCAATGGCCAATTTTCCCAATGGAGAAAGGTGAATAGTGGTGTACCCCAGGGATCTGTGCTGGGTCCGCTGCTTTTTGACATATTCATAAATGACCTGGAAAGTGGAATAACGAGTGAGGTTATCAAATTTGCAGATGACACAAAACTATTTAAAGTTGTTAAAACCCAAGAGGATTGTGGAAAATTGCAAGAGGATCTTGATAAATTGGAAGACTGGGCATCAAAATGGCAGATGAAATTTAATGTGGACAAGTGCAAGGTTATGCACCTAGGGAAGAACAACCCAAACTATGGTTACACGATGCAAGGTTCCACATTAGGAACCACCACCCAGGAAAAAGATTTAGGCGTCATTGTGGATACCATGTTAAAACCCTCGGCCCAGTGTGCAGCGGCGGCCAAGAGAGCAAATAGAATGCTAGGTATGATAAGGAAAGGAATGGAAAACAAAACAAAGGATATTATAATGCCTCTATATCGTTCCATGGTGAGACCGCACCTTGAATATTGTGTGCAATTCTGGTCGCCGTATCTTAAAAAGGATATAGAGTTATTAGAAAAGGTTCAGAGAAGAGCCACCAAAATGGTAAAGGGGATGGAAGGATACTCCTATGAAGAAAGGCTAAAAAGGTTAGTGCTCTTTAACCTGGAAAAGAGACGGCTGAGGGGAGATATGATAGAAGTCTATAAATTAATGAGCGGAGTGGAACGGGTAAACGTAGATCGATTGTTTACCTTATCAGAATATAGAAAGACTAGGGGACATGCAATGAAGCTACAGGGTAAACTATTTAAGACTAATAAAAGAAAATATTTTTTCACTCAACGTGTAATCAAACTCTGGAATTTGTTACCGGAGGATGTAGTAAAGGCTGTTAGTGTAGCTGGGTTTAAAAAAGGTTTGGACAAGTTCCTGGAGGAAAGGTCCATAAGCCATTATTAAGAAGGGACCCAGGATATCAATGCTTGAACCAATACAAGCATTGTGGAACCTGTGTCCCTTGGGGAAACTGCTAGGTACGTATGACCTAGATTGGCCACTGTTGAAAACAGAATACTGGGCTTGATGGACCTTGGTCTGACCCAGTATGGCATATCTTATGATCTTATGTTCTTATGTTCGTCTGCATATATTGTGTATTGAATGTTGTTCTCTTTCATGATGTTGCATATTGGTTGGATGTAGATGTTAAATAGGAGTGCTGAGAGTGCGGATCCTTGAGGTACTCCTTGACAGACATTTATGAGTTGGGAGGAGGTGTGTCCCACCTTGACCTGTAGCTGTCTTTCGGTTAGGTATGAGTGGAACCATTTCAATGTGATACCGTGTATACCAGTGTTCTTTAGTCTTTCCAGGAGCGTGTTGTGGTCCACTGTGTTGAAGGCTGAGGAGATGTCGATGAAGATCATTATGATTCCATTCCTGGTGTTGTCAATTATTCTTAGGATGCTGTCGAAGAGGTAGATCAGTAGCGTTTCGACTCCATGGTTGGGACGAAAGCCGTGTTGGTTGTCGTTGAGTGTTTCATGTTTGTCGATGTGATCCTGGAGTTGTAGTTGAACTGTTTTTTCGATGATTTTTGCCAGGAATGGTATGCTGGAGATTGGTCGGTATGCTGTTGGATCTTTTTTGTCGAGATTTGTTTTCTTTGTGATTGGTCTTACTGAGGCAAGCTTTAGTTGCTTTGGCATGAGTCCTTGAGTGAGTGAGTTGTGTACCATTTTATGTATGGTGTGGATGAAGTTTGATTTGGTGGCTTTGACCCATGACACTGGGCATGGGTGTGTAGGAGCAGTGCTTGTGTTGATTGTAGAGATGATGTGGGATATCTGCTCTGTTGAGGGTGAGTAGAATGTGCCCCAGGTTTTGGTGTGTGTGTCTGTCCTGGTGGTCCCACTGGGTGTTGTACGCTCTGTGGAGTGAAATTTGTCTTTGATGTGGTCGGCGAATTCCTGTGGATCAACTTGTACTTCCCCTTCTATTGTTTGCTTTTTTGTGAGAATCTTGACTATTTCGAAAAGCTCTCTGGATTTGTTGATGGAAGTATTTATCATGTTTGTGTGGAATTCCCTCTTTGATTGGTTGATGTGTTCATTGTATTGTTTTTGTTTTGTTAGGTAAAGATGCTGGTTGGCTGTTTTGTTTTTTCTCCATCTCCGTTCAATCTTCCTGAGCTCCCTCTTTTCCCGTCGTATTTTTGCTGAGTACCATGGTTTGTTTTGTCTCCTGTTGTAGTGGTGTTTCTCGTGCCCGCCACCAGATGGTTTGGCGGCGTTAGCTAAAATGCTGTTCCAGCTGGAAACTTGTTCCTCCAGGTCATCTGTAGTAATGTTCAAGTGTTGTATTGTGTCCTGTATGAATTCGTCCCTGTCGAAATGCTTGAATCGTCTTTGTGTGTGTGAGATGTTTGCTCTTTCGTTTGTCTGGTCCTCTTGTGATCGCAGCTTTGTCTCGATTAAGTAATGGTCAGACCATGGCACTGGGGTAATGGTGGGTGGAGAAATTAGGTCTCTTGATGTTAGGTAATTGGATGCGAAGATGAGGTCTGGGGATGATCCATGTCTGTGCGTTGGTGCATTGATTATCTGTGTGAATTGAAGTGAGGTCATTGCTTGGAGGAAGGCCTCTGCGTCTTTGGCATTGGTGGACTTGAGGTTGAAGTCTCCAATCAGTAGCGCTGGTTTGTTGTTTGTTGTTATAGCACAGGCTTCTTCGAGTGTGGAGGCTAATTCGTTGGGTGGAGCTCTGGGTGCTCTGTAGGTTAGGCAGATTGCAATGTTTTTCTTCTTGATGCTGATTGTGTTACATTGCTGTGTATTGATGAAGCTCTGTGTCTTGAACTTTAGTTTTGTCTTTGCTATTATTAGGACTCCTCCTCCACGCTTGTGGGTGCGTGGGCAGTTGTATGCTGAGTAGTTGTCCGGTACTAGTTGGTTGAGTAGTACATTGTCAGTAGGGTTGAGCCCGATTGGGCAGGAGCTGAGGAGGGAGGTGGAGTGTCCGGGCAGCGGCGTCTCTGCAAGCAGGGACGCCGCTTTTATCTCCTGCCGGCTGCTGCTGTTCGCGCTCCCACTGCCCCGATTGGGCAGGAGCTGAGGAGGGAGGTGGAATGTCCGGGCAGCGGCAGGGTTATCTTCTAACTACTTAACAGGAAGATAAAACATATTAGCAATAGCAACGGTTTCTGCATTAGGCAACTGAAGCAGCTCCTTAAAGTACTTTTGAAGCAAAATCAATGGAGGAAGGAAATGTAGCTTAGGAAAATTAAGGAAACAAATTGTGAAAATGCAAAGAATTTTCAAAGGCTTCAATTTGTCTATACAGAGCCAAGCTATCTTTAATGCCTGCTACCCCTGAAGCCTGAACATTTTTCATGGAATATTCTAGTTTCCTCATTCTTACATCAGAATGGGAAAACATTTGATCATACTCAGAAAACTGCAACCATCTCCTCCGAAAAGGAGGTAGTCTGGGGTATAAATCCCTTTAAAAGAAAATTACTGCTAGAAACCATTTTCCATATGTCCAATAGAGAAACAAAATCAGGAGGATAATCCAGCTGATTCTGTAACCCAGTGGTCTTAAGTATAGAAACAGTCATGGAGACAGAAGAAGAGACCTCTGGAAGAGACGCAATCTCACCCATATCCTTCGGCGAGCATTCGCCTCTCCCCATCTGATCCAAGGAAGCTGATGGTTGGGGTGGAGGCATCCTTGCTATAGGGCTTAACATTGTCCCAGCTAGAGAGGAAGAAGGCGAGCCCAGTAATCCACCAACAGGGAGAATGGACACATGCTTATCCATTTGGCCAGACCCTTTAGACGACGTTAAAGGTGTAGAGGTACTTCCTTGGCCTTTGCTCTTATTTTTGTGCTTCCCACCTCCCTTAGGCATGACACTAAAAGACAGAGATCACAATGTGCCACCCAGATGGCACCTAGATGGCAGTTAAGGGGTGAACCCCTTAGTTCGCATGCCCACGGCCACGTGGCAAAATGCTGGTTTTAAAGATGACAGACAAGAGGGCGGAGCCTCTCCTCAATCCATTTCTAGCTGGCTCTCCCTCCATGAACTGAGCAGCCCCCAAACAGCACAACTACAGCAAAACTCCTTACAGGCAAGCAGGCTGCTTCTTCCAGTTTAACTAATTTTATTTTGCAGATAGAAACTGTTTTGTGGTTCTCTTTCTTTTTGAGCATATATTTTGTGTCCAACAAAAAAAACCCACCTCCAACAGTAGGTGCAGAGGGGAACTAGGACATTTCACCATAGAACCCAACATACAGAAAAAAAAATATGATTCCAGTGTCATCTCATTAACAGCTTCTCCAGTACCAGACAGATTGTAAACTAACACAAAACCCTACAAAAGTCACTGAAGACCTATAAAGCAAATTGAAAAGACTGTACAAAACCAACAGGATCACATAGATAAGCATGCCCCACTTTTTCCGCTTGGAGTGGAGGAGTGGCCTAATGGTTAGAGCACTGGCTTGGGAACCAAGAGACCAGGGTTCGATTCCCACTAGCATCCTTGTGGCCTTGGGCAAGTCACAAGAAAAATCCAAGTTATCAATGTCCCTGTTTAATGTACATTACCAAGTTTAAGTTGCAATGTAAACCGCTTTGATTGAAATGATAAAGTGGTATAAAAAACCTGTTAAATAAAATAAAATAAATCAACATGTCTGTCTTGACTAGACTTTAAGCTTGCTCTGATGAGCAGGGACCGTCTTTCACATGTGTCTGTGCAGCACTACGTACATCTTGTAGCACTATACAAATGTTCAGTGGTAGTAGTAAGATGGTTTTAGGCCATGCCATGGTGTAGAAATTCTCCTTATATCTCTACTGGACATGCTTATAAAGGGAATAGAAAAATCCATACTTGCGTTTAAACTAATATTCTTGGATATTGCATCAGTGTTTGACTCCATTAGTCATAATATTCTAATAACAAAGCTCCAACAGATTGGAATTGACAGAACTACTCTACTATGGTTTAAGTCATACTTACTTGATCGCACCCAACAAGTAAAAATAGGTAATGTCACATCAATACCTACATTCAACAGCAAGCTCAGCCCTTTCAACATTATTATTTAGCATTTACCTACAACTGATCTGTAACATATTTCAGAAACATAATGTAAACTACCGCATCTATGTGGATGATATAATACCTTTCATACAATATATCAAAACTACTACTACTACTACTATTGAGCATTTATATAGCGCTACTAAAACCCAACCTCTAGCAAATGACCACATGCTTCAATGAAGCATCACAATGGCTTACTTCACACAACCTGAGGATAAACTTCAAAAAGATGACAGTACTATTTGTTACCAAAGATAAGGACTTCACCCCCCCATCAAAAATATACATCAAAGAAGCATCATTGGAAGTAAAAAATTAAGTAAAATACTGAGGAATAACCCTAGATCAAAATTTGAGCCTTTCCACCCACATCAACAAAACAAAGACTCTCCAAAACCTAAAATCTCTACTGTTTGTTTATTTATTTATTTATTTAGCGTACATTTGTAACCCGCTGCTTCCAGTGATCAGCAGCGGCCTCTATACATGGGAGATTTGGCTGTACCGGCCAGAATTAAGGTATATACAATGCGATTAGGGGGGGCGATAGTGCACAACAATCAAGGGGTTAAAGGATTTACAGTTAATTGATTATTGCAGGTACATACAGGATACTTAATACATATTTACAATTGCTGTCTGTTAGGACTTACAAAGGATCCTTATATACAATTTACACATTGCTGAGTTTGTTTAAAGCGGTTAGCATATTTCATGTGGTTAAGTTGTAATGTACTTGGAAAAGGTGTGTCTTAAGTAGTTTTCTAAAGTCTTTCAGATCACTGATTTCACGTAGATCACTTGGCAATCGGTTCCAGAATGCCGGAGCTGTAAGGGAGAAAGCTCGGTTGCTGGTGGAAGCATTAACCTTAGTGAAGCACTTCGGGATACAGAGGGTGTTGAGGTTCAGTGTTCTTCTACTTCTGTTGTTAGATAGTTTTGATATTAGGCTGTTGAGGTATGAGGGCGCTACCTCATGTATGAGTTTGAAAGTAGTGATTAGGACTTTGTATTGAATGCGAGCTGTGATGGGGAGCCAGTGAAGCTCAATTAGTGCGGGTGTGATGTGGTCGGAGAGTCCTTTCTTCATAATGATTCGGGCTGCTACATTTTGTGCCATTTGCAAAATATTTATAGTTTTTCTTGGCAGGCCTTGCAGTATGGCATTGCAATAGTCCAGGTGTGGAATGATGAGGGCTTGCGCAACAGATCTGAAGTCAGTATGATCGAGGATGTTACGTAGGGGCTGTAATACTCTTAATTTGTGAAAAATAGCCCGATTGGTGATTCGAAGGTGCTTGTCCATATGTAGGTTGCTGTCAAGCATCACTCCCAAATATTTTATCTCTGTTTTGATGTTGTAGTTATTATTGTTCATGGTGACCGTTGTCGGGGGCTCGAATCCCGGTTTCCTGGAGATACACATTACTTCTGTTTTCTTGTGGTTAATGGACATATTATTGCCTGGTTCTCTTGCTCGCTGTAACAGCAATCTAATTCCTTGTAATTCTGTACGGCCACTATCCCAGCGGCCTTCCTTGGCTTCTGCATCTGCTGTCTTGGCCCTTACTAATGTGTTTCAGGTTTCATTTTTTAACTGTCGTTCTCTTAGGTCTAAATCTTTATTGGTGTCTGATCTGATTATTCAACATTCACTTGATCTCTGTTTTCTTACGGAGACCTGGTTGAGGGAGGGTGATAGCCCTGTTCTCGCTAGCTCTCTGCCTCCTGGTTTTTCGGCTTTCTCCTCTCCTAGGTTAGGCAGAGGGGGGGGAGGGGTGGCATTGCTTTACCGCTCTGCCATCTCTCTGGAAGAAGTAACATCCCCCTCTGCTGCACTTTCTGAGTCCCTTCTTCTCCGTCTTCATTCTTCTCCCCCACTTCCTTCTTCTTTACCTTCCACCTTCCCTTTCTACTGAACGCTGGGAAGGAATTCTTCAGTTCCTCTCTGATATTGTTTTGCAGTTTCCAAATATTATCATTTTAGGGGACTTTAATATTCATGCAGACAACCCTAGTCGGCAAAGGGATTTTGCCTTTTTGAATTTCTTCCAGGATATCGCTTTTCACCAGCATGTTACAGGCCCTACCCACACTGCTGGTCACACTTTAGATCTTGTGGTATCCTCTCCCACGTTGACGGCTCAGATTTCCCCTCCCTCCCTGATTGATGTCCTTTGGTCGGACCATCGTTGTGTCTTATTTTCTGTCACTTTTTCCCCCACTCAAACACCTCCTTCTTTGGTATCCTTTACACTCCCTCCTCTCCGTCGTCGTTTAACCCCTGACACCTTGTGCTCCTTTCCCCCCGCTTCCTCCGGATTTTGCATCACTGTTTGCTTTCTGTTTTTCCTCCGGATTTTGCATCACTGTCGTCTGATTGCCAGGCTTCCCTTTGGGACTCTCTCCTAAAGGATGCCCTGGATCAGCTAGCGCCATTACGTCCTTGTCTTCGTCTGCCTAATCCTGGTCATTCTTCTTGGTTTCATTCTGGCCTACGGCTTCAACGGGCTCAACTCCGCCAGATGCAGCGCCGTTGGTCTCGCCACCCTTCGGCTGATTTATCCATCCGTTTTAAACAACTTTACGCCGCGTACCGTTCGGCTATTCAATCTGCCAAGCGAGCCCATTATGAAGCTGAAATTAAGGATGCGGCAAATTCCTCTCGCCAACTTTTTCAGATTTTGCACAAACTCTCATCCACCAGCTCTTCACCCACCATGATCACTCAGTCCCCCGACCCTCATTCACTGGCTACCTTCTTTTCCCAGAAAGTTCTTGACCTTCGTGCTTCCTTTCCCACTTCCCCCCCACCCCCACCCCCACCCCCACCCTTGCCACCTCTTTTCCCCTATAACTCAGTTGCCAGTGACCCTGCACCACTGTCGCCTACCACTATGCCCAATCGGGCTCTTTCCCATACATGGTCCTCTTTTCATCCGATCTGTTCTGCTGAAATCCTTTCAATATTGTCCACTTCTCGTAAGACTACATGTTCCCTTGACCCTATTCCCTCCCGCTGGTTGTCTGTTCCCTCCCTACAACTAGTTCCCATTATCACTACTATCATCAACACAAGTTTTTCCTCTGGTTTGTTCCCTTCTCCTTGGAAATCAGCTGTCGTCCATCCTCTTTTAAAGCAACCTTCCCTTGATCCCTCTGTCCTTGCAAACTGGCGCCCTGTTTCAAACCTTCCTTTTCTGGCTAAACTTCTTGAACGTTTTGCATTTCTTCAGCTGTCTTCCCATGTTGATTCCACAAACACACTTCACCCCCATCAGGCCGGTTTTCGCCAGGGCCATAGCACTGAGACTGTCCTCCTTGCTGTTCTTAACGAAATACACGTTGCACATGACCGTGGTGATCTTACTCTTTTAGTTTCTCTTGATTTATCGGCGGCTTTTGATTTAATTGATCACACTCTTCTTCTCACTCGTCTTGCTGAGGTGGGGTTACGTGGTGCTGTTCTTCTTTGGTTTCGTTCTTTTCTCACCTCTCGCTCTTTTTCTGTTACTTTGAATGATCAGTCCTCTAGTTCCTTTCCTCTTACATGTGGTGTCCCTCAAGGTTCTGTTTTGTCCCCTCTGTTGTTTAACATTTTCCTGGCCCCTCTGCTCCTGGTACTACAACAATATCCTGTGTCTTGCTATGTCTATGCTGATGACATTATTTTGCTCTTTCACACCTCTCCTCTTCTTTTAGATCTTTCTGCTTTTAATGCTTGTCTCTCTCACGTGGCTTCTTGGCTTTCGCAGCACTTCCTTCGTCTTAACCCGTCTAAGTCTACTGCTATGTGGGTCTCACTTTCGGGGTCATGTCCGTCAGTTGCACCTATGATTGACTCTGTCCCTGTTCCTTTGGTGTCTTCTTTTCGGTATCTCGGGGTGATTCTTGATTCTTCTCTCTCTTTCCATGATCATATTTCTTCTTTGGTTCGGCGTTCTTTTGCCATTCTTCGTCGTCTCCGTGCCGTTTGTTTGATTCTTCCCCTTGGATCCCTGGCCACTCTCGCTCTTTCCCTTGTTATTAGCTGCCTTGACTACTGTAACGTTTTTCTGGCCAATCTCCCTAAGTATCAACTTAAACGTTTACAGCTCATTCAAAACACTGCCGCCCGTCTTATCACCTTCACCCGCCGTTCTGATCATATTACCCCCATTCTCATTCAGCTCCACTGGTTACCCCTCTGTGTTAGGTTCCACTACAAACATTTGATCCTTACTCATCGTGCACTCCACACTAATAACCCTTTATACTTGGCTGACTTAATCTCACTTCATACACCCTACCGCCAGCTTCGCTCTCTCCACGCAAATCGTCTGGTTCTACCGTCCCCATCTCATGCCCATTTGGAGAAGACCCGCCATGCTGCTTTCTTTTTTCTTGGACCTTGTTTATGGAACGCCCTGCCCTCATCCCTCCGTTTAGAGCCTTCATATTCACAGTTCAAATCCACTCTCAAAACTCACCTGTTTCAAAAAGTGTTTAATCTCCCTCCCTGATTCCCCCCCTGATTTTCCTTCCTGTTGCCGTCCCTGGCTAATGTTCTGTCTTGGTTTGTTAGTCTTGTCTTTCCCCTTTGTCTGTCCTTGTTTAGTGGTCTTGTCTATGTCCTTTTTGTTTATTTACTATTGTTAATCATTGTTTGCAGTTTGTTATTCGTTGGGTATTGTTGTCTATGTTTTTGGTTTATTTTACTTTTTACTGCTGTTAATTACTATTTCTCGTTTTGCATACTGTTAATTGGTGGTCGTTTTATGGTTTTATTGTATAAATTTTTATTGTTTTTAAACTTATGTTTTAATGTCGTACATGGTTTTAATTTTGTGCCCTATTTATTTGCTACTTATTGTTCTCTGTATTGTTGTTATGCTTTCCTTTCTTTTCTATTATTTTTGGCGTTCCTTTTCCGTAGTTTGCAGTGCTGCCTTTTTATATTGTTTGTACACCGCTTAAATGTTTTTAACGTAAGCGGTCTATCAAGTATGGAATAAAGTTAAAGTTAAAGTTGGAGCCAGACTTGAAGTTCGTGTAGGCATTTTTCTAGCTTGCAGAGGTTTGGGTTGTTTACGTCTAGTTGAGTATATAGCATTAGGTCGTCTGCGTAGATATGGTAGTTGATGCCATGGTGCCTCATGACTCATGACTTCCATTCTGTGCTTCAAGCAATGCTTTTCCCCCACTTTGACGTTTGTAACCGCATCCTACAAGCCGTACCTAAGCAAGCTCTGAATCGACTACAAATGGCACAACATGCTGCTGCACAAATAATCTGGAAGGTACCAAAAACTGATCATATTACACCAATATTGTATCAGTTGCATTGGCTTCCTATTGCAAATAGAATTAAATACAAGAACCTAATGAACACATTCAAACTATTCCACAACTTATCCTCAGCCTACTTAAACTCATTAATACACACAATACCGAACAACAGACATTGGAGAGGGGTGCACACAGACTACCCTAGAAATAGATAGTGCTGCTGTCTTGGTACATGTTGTTATCAGTGACATAGGAAAGTGTGGTAGGGAGGTTCTGGAAGCCAAATTTAGGCATTTAGGTAGGAAGTTGAAATCCAGAACTTCCAGGGTAGCATTCTCCGAAATGCTTCCTGTTCCACGTGCAGGACCCAAACGGCACGCAGAGCTCTGTAGGCTCAATGCGTGGATGAGACGATGGTGCATGGAAGAGGGTTTTGGATTTGTTAGGAACTGGAAAACATTCTGGGGAAAGGAGGGGCTTTTCTGAGGGGATGGGCTCCACCTTAACTGTGATGGAACCAGGCTGCTGGCATTAATCTCTTAAAAAGGAGAGAGAGCAGCTTTTAAATTAGAAAATAGGGGAAAGCTGACAGTCTTCCAAGAGCACATGGTTCAGAACAATGTATCCTTGAAGAATACTAGCAAAAGATTGAAGTTAGGGCATATCGACAGGTTCCAATAAAGACAAAAGTAACCCAAATACCCTTAAGTACATAGCAGACAGAGCTTAAAGATACCAAATTACCCCTGCCTACCAATAGTCAGATTAATATGAATATAATACAGCCTCTGAAATGCTTGTATACAAATTCTAGAGGTCTAAAAAATAAGATGGGAGAATTAGAATATATAGCACTAAATGAGAGGTTAGATATGATTGGTATCTCAGAGACATGGTGGAAGGAGCATAACCATTGGGACACTGTGATACCTGAGTACAAACTATATCACACTGATAGAGTAGATCAAATTGGTGGAGGGGTTGCACTCTGTTAGAGAGGGCATTGAGTCACAAAGAATTAAAGTTTTGCAGGAAACAAAACACACTGTAGATTGAAATTTCATGTAAAAAGGGGAAGGCGATGGCAGTGGGGGTGTACTATCGACCGTCTGGCCAGAATGAACAAATGGATGATGAAATGCTCAAAGAAATCAGGGAAGCCAACAAAAGTTACAGCACAGTAATAATAATGGGTGTTCCTTATTGTCCCTCCAGTCCAGTTCCGCACCTCAGGGTAGTGCACCTCTTCCAGCAGCTTTGGAGACTGAGCACGTCACAACTTTGGTGACATCAGGATACTTAGGCAGCTGGCACCACCCCCAGCCTTCCAGTAAGCTCCGTCTCCAAGCAGCTGGAGTAGGTGTTCTCTGAGTTGGGACTCACTGAAGGGACAACTGAGAAGAGTATTTTTAGTTTGTTAGGCATTTGGTTAAATCGTAGTTTAGGGGCTAGTTTCCTTTTACATTTTTACTTTGCTTGGCACTGTCTGTCACTCCTGCTGGTAAAGTTAAAAAAAAAAAAAAAAAAAAGAGAACCCAGAGCAGATCGCGGCAGACCTGATTGCAGGGGCCGAGGAGGTGCCGGACGGTCAATTAATTGGTCTGGCACCGCTCCCGAACCCCTCCTGTGCGGGTGAGGAGTGGATGTTGATGAAGGAGTGCAGACGATCGTAAGAGACAGAGACAGATCAGCCACAGCCTTTTTTTTGTCCGGCGCGGGCGAACGTTGTCGCTGAAGGCAGCTAGGTAAGCAATCCGGTGTTGAGAGAGTGTGTGAGAGTCGCAGCGATCCGTTTTACGGTGCGATCGGGTTTGTTCTGGCTGAGCCGCGTGTCAATGCCAGTGAAGGAGTTCCGACTGTTCCGGTGCCATTTTCTTTGCGCGGGGCGCGGGATTGTGGCCGTGTGGCTTCATTAAAGTATTTTGTGTAATCGGTTTGGTTTTTCGTGGTGTTAGTGTGCCTGGCTTACCTCCTGGTGTTGCAGGGAAAGGATTTTTGCTGTGTTTTGCTGCGTTTGGTTTCCTTGCCGTTTTTTTCCTAAATAAAAAAAAATAAAAAGGTTCAGGGCAGGTTTAGATCATGCCTTCCAAGCCACAATGTGGAGCTTGTGGAGCACGCAGGAGCTCACTATCTGCGGAGGGGGTTTGCAAGGGGTGTACAGCAGAAACCCGCTCTGCAGAACAAAGTATTCTGGAGGAAGCTACCTTTATGTCTGGGCCAGCAGCCCAGGGGTCCGGGGCTTCTCCTTGGGGGTAGGGGGACGTTTGCTTTGCCTTCCTTGGAGATGCAGCCGGGTCATCAGGTGGTAGTTCCTGGTCCTTCCTCCTCACAAATGCCCACGACATCCGTATCGGTCGATTTTTCCCCCAAATTTGTTTTGTTGCTGCATAAGGCTGTCTATCTAAAGCAGCAGGGGAAACTAAGGGCCTCAAGGCTAAGAAAAGGGGGGCTTCAGTGGAGATTCTGGCGGTGGAGCCCGATCTCTCACAGCCTCCCGTCAAAATAAGTTGGCAGGCCCGGATGCCTGGTGAGACTGGCTCTGTTTCCTCAGAGGAAGAACACGAACAGGAGTTGGAACAGGAGGATCTGGAGGAAGGAGAACTTCCTCTGGAAGATGAGTCTCAGATTGATAGAGTTTTCCTTAAGGAGGAGCTGGCAGGACTCATTTCTGAATCGCTCAATATGCTTAACATGTCACCAGCAGGAGCGATTGAGGAAGACGCATTGGAGGATCCAATTTTCCAGTCTGTGCGTAGGCCTCAAAAGGTTTTTCCTTTGCATAGGGTCATTAAGCAGATGATCCTAGAGGAGTGGGAACACCCTGAGACTGGGCTCAGGGGGTCTCGTAGCATGTCCCGGCTATATCCTTTGGTTGAACAAGAAAAAGAGATGTTTCGTTGCCTAGGGTTGACGCCGCAATGTCAGCGGTGACGAAGAAAACCACTATTCTGGTTGAGGGCAGCGCGGCTCTCAAGGATGTTCAGGATAGGAAGCATGATACCCTGTTGAAGCTTTTGATGTGAGCGTGCTTTTGCTGCGAGCCTCGGCTTGCGGGGCTCTGTTGGCATGGGCTTGTTTGCGTTGGGCGCAGTCTCCCAGGTACGGCTGGAGAAGCTCAAAATGTGGAGTCTCCTGCAAGGCTAGAATCGGGTACAGCTTATTTAGCGGACACCTTTTATGATTTAGTGAGAGCGCTTTCGAACAGCATGGGTTCCATTGTGGCGGCTCGCCATTATCTCTGGCTCCGAAATTGGTCGGCAGCTCCCCCTTCCTCCCAGAGCCCGCCTCTTTCCATCGGGGCCCAACGGCATAAAAACCGCCGTTGCCAGGGCGCGCCCGCGCCTTGCGGGCCCGCGCCTGAGGGCCTCGCCAGAGGGCCCTTTGGCGTGGCCCTTAGGCGTTGGTCCGTGGCATCTGTTCCTGGAGTCCTTGATGAAGTATGGATGCCCTTCCATGTATCAGGGTAATGTGCTGTGCCATGTCCTTCTCTTCCTCTTGTCTGTTTGACTGTCTCTGTCCTCTACTCTGTCCTATCTTATAAATGGCGTTCCTTTCTTGTTTCCCTAAATGATGTAATATTGTAAACCGCTTTATGCCTTCGGGTCTGAGCGGTATATCAAATTCCAATAAACAATAAACAATAAGTTGCCTTTTAAAGGAAAGCAATTGTTTGGGGAGGACCTCGACAAGTTGTTTAAGGATTTGGGGGAATCGAAGGGTGGATGTCTTCCAGAGGATAAACTGAAACAGGGTCAGGCTCCCGGGCCAATAAGGGGTCAGTCTCGGGAGTTCAGGCATTTTCGGTAGGTGAGGTTTTCCCTTTTCCAGAGAGGACATTTTGCACCTAGGGCGCCGCTCTTTCGGGGGTTTCAGGGAACTGGCAGGGGATATTACGGGGCTTCTGCCTCTACCTCGAACCAGAGGAAGCAACAATGAAGCGAGGGGGACCCAGACAGTGGTAGATCCCGTGGGAGGTCGATTGAAGGATTTTTACCATGTCTGGTCCGAGTCGGACCAGTGGGTTCTGCGAGTAATTCGGGAGGGCTATGCCCTTGAGTTTGCCAAACCTCTATCGCCAGCCTTCGTTCGCTCTCCCTTTCGGGCGAAGGAAAAGGCAAAAGGTGTGCGGCAAATGCTACAACGTCTTTTGCAGTTGGCGGGCGGTAGTCCCAGTACCCGCAGAACAGTGCGGTACAGGTCGATACTCCATCTATTTCATAGTGCCAAAGAAAGAGGGATCTTTTCGGCCCATTCTCAATCTCTAGCAGGTAAGCCAGTGTCTCCACGTTCCCCGGTTTCATATGGAGACTCTTTGGTCTGTTATGAAGGCTGTCAGAGAAGGGCAGTTCTGACGTCTCTGGACCTCAGAGAGGCATACCTGCATATTCCCATTCATCCGGATCACCACCAGTTTCTTTGCTTTGCAGTGCCGATGGGTCATTTTCAGTTTCAGGCACTTCCTTTCGGTCTCGCAACGGCTCCGCGGATTTTCACCAAGGAGATGGTAGTAGTTGCAGCCACGTTGAGGCGTGAAGGCATTTTGGTTCATCCATACTTGGACGATTGGCTCATTTGGGAAAAGTCCAAGGAGGAAAGTGTGCAGGTGATGAATCGAGTATCGAGTAGTCAGTTTCTTAACCGAGTTGGGCTGGATCATCAATGTCGACAAGAGTCATTTGAGTCCCTCGCAGGATCTCGAACACCTGGGTGTGCGCTTCGACACTCCCAAGGCTCGGGTATTCCTTCCTCAGAGGAGAGTGCTAGCTCTTCGGCAGTTGGTTCAGCAGTTTCTCCGAATGGCGGAACTGACGGCATGGCATTATCTTCAACTTTTGGGAACCATGGCGGCAACGATCGATCTGGTTCCCTGGGCAAGAGCTCACATGAGGCCATTACAGAGATCTCTGCTTCGCAGATGGTCTCATCAACAGCAGCCACTGTCTTGCAGACTAGTATGTCCCAGAGAGGTACGGAAGGCCTTCAGGTGGTGGTTGAACGAGGGGAACCTGAGGTTGGGGGTTCCCCTGGAATCGCCATGTTGTCGTCCTCTGACGACGGATGCCAGTCTGTCAGGTTGGGGAGCCCATTGCGAGGGGCAAGTAGCGCAGGGTTGGTGGACTCCAGAGGAACGGACTTGGTCCATCAATCGCCTAGAGATGAGAGCGGTTCATTTCGCCCTACAGGAGATTTTACCTTGGGTTCATACTCACGTGGTGCGAGTCTTCTCCGACAACGCTACCACGGTGGCATATATAAACCGGCAGGGAGGCACAGGCAGTGCCAGACTGGAGAGCGAGGCGGAACTGCTGATGGCTTGGGCAGAGGTTCATCTACAGGCGATCTCGGCGGTGCACGTGGCCGGATTGGAGAACGTTGCAGCCAACTACTTTAGTCGGGTGCGTTTTGATCCGGGAGAGTGGCAGTTAAACACAGAGGTTTTCAAGCAGATTGTATGCCGGTGGGGAGAACCAGTTATGGATCTAATGGCGACCTTTGTGTCGGCCAAGGCCAGTCGTTTTTACAGTCGTCGGAGAGAAAGAATGTCCGAGGGGCTAGACGCTTTGGTTCAAAGGTGGCTGAGCCAAGGTCTGCTTTATGTCTTCCCACCTTGGGCACTGATCGGCTGCATACTGCAGCGGGTGGAGGCACACAGGGGGATGGTTGTGCTCATTGCCCTGGATTGGCCGCGGCGGCCGTGGTATGTGGATCTCGTGCGGTTGAGGGCGGCCGAACCGTGGAGACTTCCCATCAGGCAGGATCTGTTGCTGCGGGGCCCGATCATGATGCCACAGGTGGATCGGTTTTCACTTACGGCATGGCTATTGAGAGGGCGAGGTTAAGAAAGCGAGGTTATTCCTCTCAGGTGATTTCTACCCTCCTTAGGGCCTGGAAAAGATCCACCTCCCTGACATATTATATTTGAGTGTGGAGAATTTTCGAGGGATGGTGTGTTCAGAGAGCGTGCCTGTCTGCCTCCGTTCCGGTAATGCTGGATTTCTTGCAGGCGAGCCTTGATAAGGGTTTGGCTTGGAGTTTGCTAAGGGTTCATGTAGCGGCTTTGGCTTGTTACCGAGGTAAGATCCAAGGTGACTCCTTGGGGAGGCAGCCTGAAGTCATTCATTTTCTAAGGGCTGTAAAGCAGATATGTCCTCCCAATAGAACTTTGTTTCCTGCTTGGGATCTCAATTTAGTTCTTTTGGCGCTGTTGAGAGCCTTTTGAACCATTAGCGTCTTTTACTTTAAAGGATTTGACTTTGAAGACAGTGTTTCTGGTGGCAATTTGTTCAGCTAGAAGAATTTTGGAGCTGCAGGCTTTGTCATGCCGGGAGCCTTTTCTTACTTTTTCTAGGGAAAAGGTGGTTTTGAGGACGGTGCCTTCCTTCTTGCCGAAGGTGCTTTAGCCATTTCATTTGAATCAGCCAATAGTATTGCCGGTATTCACTGGGTTAAAGGAGAGTCTGCCAGACCCGCAGTTACAACGTCTAGATCTTAGGTGGACTTTAAAGCGCTATTTGAAGAGAACGGCTTAGTTTTGAAAGTCGGATTGGTTATTCGTTCTGTTCAGAGGTCCGCGTAAAGGGGAAACTGCAGCTAAGTCTTCCATTTCCAGATGGGTTAAGGATACCGCTGCTTCGGCGTATCTGTTATGGGGAAAACAGGTTCTGCAGGTCTTGCAGGTCCATTCCATTAGAGCGCAAGCAACTTCCTCTTTGTCTTTCCGGCCAATCCAGGATCTGTAGCGTAGTCAATCCTCTCCAGCAGCTGAGGACTGAATTTTCAGTCTTACTGACAGGCTATCCATCTCCCCCTGGTGTCAGAGACCCAGTCTATCAGCAGCTGGATAGGACAGGTTTCTGACAGGCTCCTGGTGAGACAAAGAGGAATCAAATGGAAAAGACAAAGTAAGAGATAATTTCCTGGGGGCCCTAGCAGGGTTCAATTGACAGGAACAGTGAAATTAACAGGATTGAAAAAAAAAGAAAGAGGAGCATGGCTGCGGAGAAAGTTTCTCTGAAGAGCAGCAGAGGCAGAGCCTGCCTCGCTTAGCAGCTTCGTGCACAACTGATTTGAAAGGGGGGGAGCTGGGAGCACCAGAGTCCAGCCCCATCGGTTTCAGAACCTGACCACCTCTAACGCTAGCAGCGGAAGGAGGTTGTTCGGAGTGTGGCAGTAAACGGAAGGGTTTCAGGTGAGGAGAATTTTTGGTTGATTAGGAGCAGGCCTCTTGGGCAGCATGCAGAAACCGGAGAGTTCGGGATGGTGGAAGTAGCAGCGCATGCGGCTGGAGATGGCAGCATGTGTGCTGTGTGGGAGCCGCCGCAGGCTGTCGGTTTGGGTTGTTTTTGTGCGCGCCGAGGAAGCCGGGTTGCCGGGCTGTTTGGGAACAGCATGGAAGAGAGAACGAAGACAGTTACTCCGTTGGGCAGCCATTTGGGCGTGGGGGAAAAAGCGGGAACAACGGCCATTTTGGAATCGGCAGCCGTTTCTCCCGCGCTTAAACTGAAACCGGAGAAAAAGAAGGCAAAGGCTAACAAGCCTATTGTTGAGGTGCCTGTTGCCCAGATACCTGGTTCAGGGGGGCCTGGAGTCTGTTTTCTTGGTGGACTTCATCCTCTCGCTCCATAAGGCCTACTGTCTGAAGCTTGGGTAGGGGCAGGACAAAGTTTCTCCCCCTAACCTAACAGGTCCTTTATGGGGCTGCAATGGACCCAGGTGAGGGAACTTCTAGGAGAGGATTACTAGGGGAGGCTGCGGCCGATGGCTTCGGTCAGCAGCCTCCTATGCCTCAGATAGCTGAGGAGGGGGAACTTCTCTCCCAGGAAGGGCTAGATTGGATAGGAGACCTAGAAGAGGGAGAGATTCCTCCAGGCGAGTACCCCAATGTATTTAGGAAGAAGGAGCTGGGGTCTCTTATTGCGCATTCGCTAGCGGCCCTCAATATTGCGATACCGACGGTGCCGGAGGAACCCTTGGAGGATCCGCTGCTTCAAGGTTTTAAAGCAGAGCAGTGGTGTTTTCCAGTCCATAGGGTGATTAAGCAGATGGTGGAGTCGGAATGGGAATGTCCGGAAGCCACTCTGAGGGGCGCTAGGACCATAGGTAGGTTATATCCAGTGCCGCAGGAAGAGAAGGAGTTGCTGTGAATGCCGAAGGTGGATGCATTGGTATCAGCAGTGACGAAGAAGACGACGATTCCAGTAGAGGGAGGAGCGGCCCTTAAAGATCTGCAAGATAGGAAGTTGGAGTCGCTTCTAAAGCAGGCGTTTGATACCAGTGCTCTTTCCCTGCAGGCATCCGTTTGTGGAGCCTATGTGGCAAGAGCCTCCATTCGTTGGCTCCAAGGAGATTCTACCACTGAGATGAGCGACGGCTCTTCTGTGGAAGGTGCGAAGCTGGAATCGGCGGCGGCGTATCTGGCAGATGCCTTCTGTGACCTGGTACGGATTTTGGCTAAGACCATGGCGTCGGTGATTGCTGCAAGGAGATTTCTCTGGCTGAGTAGTTGGGCGGCAGACGCCTCTTCTAAGGCCTGCCTTAGTAAGCTCCCATATAAGGGCAAGCTGCTCTTTGGGGAAGCTCTGGAGAAGATTGTTAAGGATCTGGGGGACTCAAAGGGGGATCGACGCCCAGAGGACCGTCCTAAAGGCCCAAAGCCAGGGGGACTGCAGAAAGGGCCAAGCAGAGAGTTTCGCAGATTTAGAGGAGCGCGTTTTGCACCTTATCAGCACGGTCATTTTACGACCAGAGGGCAGTCCTCTCGGGGAGCTTGAGGTTTTGGCAAGGGTTATTTCGGTTCCCAGCAGAGCTCCTCCAAAAAAGACACAATGAAACGGGGTTGGTGCAGGCGGAGGTTCCAGTAGGAGGCCGCTTGCGGGGCTTCCACTCCGTCTGGACCACCATAACGTCGGACCGGTGGATGCTGGAGATTATCTGCGACGGTTACGCGCTGGAGTTCGTTCAGCCGTTGTCAGATGCCTTTGTGGTGTCTCCTTGCGGTTTGCAGGCAAAGAGGGATGCAGTTCACACTACACTTCAGCGTCTGCTGCATCTTCAAGCGGTGGTCCCCATGCTGCGAGACCAGTACGGATTAGGTCAATACTCGATTTATTTTGTAGTTCCCAAAAAGGAAGGTTCCTTTTGGCCTATCCTGGATCTCAAACACATAAACCGCTGTTTAAGGGTGCCACATTTCCGTATGGAGACTCTACGTTTGATAATTCGCTTCGTGAGACTGGGCGAGGTGTTGTCTTCATAGATTTGACGGAAGCCTACCTACACATTCCCATCAGACAGGAGCATCAGGCGTTTCTGCGCTTTGCGGTGCCCATGGGGCATGTTCAGTTCCGGGTGCTACCATTCGGGCTGGCAACGGCACCACGCACTTTCACAAAGGTGATGGTGGTGGTTGCGGCGGCGTTGTGAAGGGAAGGCGTGTTAGTGCATCCCTACCTGGACGACTGGCTAATTCGGGCTCCGTCGGTTCAGGATTCCATCAATGCGACGGCACGAGTGGTGGCGGTCCTGGAACAGCTTGGTCGGGTGGTAAACCAAGCCAAGAGTCACCTGGCTCTGGTGCAGCGCCTGGTGTACTTCGGGGCATTATTCAACATGGCTGTGGGGGCAGTGTTTCTGCCAGAGGACAGAGTTCGGAAGATTTTAAAGCAGGTGGCCGCGTTTTTACGCAAAAAAGCTCTGACAGCTTGGCAATATTTGCAGCTGCTGGGCTCCATGGCGGCGGCGTTGGACCTGGTCCCATGGGCCAGGGCGCATATGCGACCTCTACTGTAGGCCTTGCTTGCCAGATGGTTGACCCAGAAACATCCGCTGAATCAGAAGTTGGAAGTTTCGGAGACGGTCCCAGCCAGCTTGCAGTGGTGGTTGGATGCCAGAAATCTTCAAGCGGGAGTGTCCCTGGATCAGCCAGAGTGGGTTCTGGTGACCACAGACGCCAGTTTATCCAGCTGGGGAGCGCATTGTATGTTGCAAATAGCGCAGGGCTGCTGCCCGCCGGAAGTAAGCAGCTGGTCCAACAACCGCTTGGAGATGAGAGCAGTGCGTATGGCTCTCCAAGAGTTCGACAGGTTGGTAACTGGAAAGGCAGTGCACGTGTTCTCCGATAATGCAGTAACAGTATCTTATATCAATCGGCAAGGAGGTACAGGCAGTGTAGCCTTGTTGGAGGAGAGTCAACTGCTCCTGCAGTGGATAGAGAGTCATTTGATAGCGTTTTCAGCGGCACATGTGGCAGGTCGAGACAATCTGCAGGCCAATTACCTCAGTCGCAATGTGGTAGATTCAGGAGAGTGGGAATAGAACGAGGCAGTCTTTCACGAAATTATGTTACGGTGGAGGCAGCTGGTCATGGATCTAATGGCCACACTCCTCAATTCCAAAGTGCCTCGCTTCAGCAGGTGCAGAGAACCCATGTCGGAAGGGCTCGATGGGTTAGCTCAGCCTTTGCCGTCAAGCAGACTGCTCTATGTGTGTCCTCCGTGGCCGATGATCAGGCGAGTCATTCGGAGGATAGCGCGGCACGACGGCAAGGTGATTCTCATTGCTCTGGATTGGCCAAAGGAGACCATGGTATGCGGATCTGGTACAGCTTCTCATGGACACGCCCTGGACGTTGCCCAGCCGAAGCAACCTTTTTACCAGGGTCCGGTTCTAATGCCACAGGTGGAGCGCTTCTCTCTTACGGCTTGGCTCTTGAGAGGGAGTGGTTGAGGCGTCGAGGTTATTCTGCCGCAGTGGATTCCACGATGCTGAAATCCAGAAGGACGTCTACGTCATTGGCGTTGGCGTTGGAGTGGAGGAGTGGCCTAGTGGTTGGGGCAAGGTACTTCAGGCCGGAAGGTCGGGGGTTCAAATCCCACTAGAGGACAGCAACCTTGGGCCGGAAGGACTGGGGTTTCTAGTCCCACAGGTGCTCCTTGTGGTCTTGGGCAAGCCACTTAACCCTCCATAGCCCATGTTCCCTGTAAAATAGTTATCTCCAAGTTATAATGCCCTGTTCAATGTAATTTCAGTTTGTTCAATGTAAACCGCACTGATGCAGAATAGCGCGGTATATAAGAGAATGTATATAAATAAATATTCGGATTTGGTGTATCTTTGAGAATTGGTGCAACAGGTGTAGCGTTCAGCCTTTCTCAGCAATGGTGACGGATATCCTGTCGTTCTTGCAGGGCGGTCGGGACAAAGGACTCGCCCTCAGTACCCTGAAAGTTCAGGTGGCGGCGCTAGCTTCTTTTCGGGGAAAGGTACAATGTGAGGTCTTATCTATCCACCTGGATGTGCTCAGATTTCTAAGAGCGGTTAAGAATGTACGACCCCCAGTGAGATCGGTGGTTCCGGCTTGGCATTTAAACATGATCCTTGAGGCGTTGATGAAACTTCCTTTTGAGCCCGCGGGAGTGGTGTCGCTCAGAGAGTTTTCTTGGAAGGTAGCGTTCTTGGTAGCCTTGTGTTCGGCCTGGCAGATATCCGATCTGCAGGCGCTTTCATGTAGGGAACCCTACATCCAGTTTTCGGCAGAGAAGGTAATGTTGCGACCTGTTCCTTCTTTTCTGCCAAAGGTAGTGTTGGGGTTCCATATGAACCAGCCGATTTCGCTCCCCACCTTTCGGAACTGTGAGGGGACGAGAATCGGTGGGTCGCTGCAGGAGCTGGATCTAGGCAGAGTGCTCCAGAGGTATCTGCGGAAAACAGAGGTGTTTAGGAAGACAGACAGGTTATTCGTCCTATTTGGTGGATCGCGGAAAGGAGAGGCGGCGTCCAAGGCCTTGATTTCTCGTTGGGTAAAGCAAGCGGTCGTAGCAGCGTATCAGAAGGCGGGAATGTTGGTTCCTGAAGGGCTTTAAGCGCATTCCACGTGGGGACAGGCAGCATCTTGGGCCGAGTTCGCTTTGATTCCACCAGTGGATATTTGTAGGGCGGCCACGTGGTCATCCCTTCACACGTTTGCAAAGCATTATAGGTTGGATGTTCAGGCGAAGGGAGACGTGAAAGTGGGGGCCGCGGCCATAGTGGCGGGGTTAGCGGGTCCCTCCCGATATTGGGTACTGCTCTTGTACTTCCCTACAGTTCCTGGACAGGCCTGGAGAGACGAAGAGGAAGAAGAAATTAGACCTTCCCTGCTAATTGTCTTTCCTTGAGTTCTCTCCGGGCCAGTCCAGGACCCACCCAGATCAGTGGCAAGCCTTATGAGAATGACCCGCTTGGGTTTCAGTCGCTTCAGGGTGCTATACGCAATAAAGAGGTCAGTAGCGCTGGTAGCTGGAGGTTTTTCGGATCGGGGGCTGATTATGGGGCTCCCTGTCATGGCGAGGAGTGTGGCATTTGAAGCCATTTCAAGGAGAAAAAAAAAGACAAAACAAAACAAAAAGAGATAAAATAGATAAATAGATGAATTTTAAAAAAAAAGAAAAAAATCCAATAACAAAGAAGGGGACTTAGTATGTGTAGTTAGGTGGTTATGCTATTTGTTATGTTGGTTCAGCTTAGTTGTAGATATTAGTGGACAGACTGCTTTGACAATAGTAGACTGAGTCTCTGACACCAGGGGGAGATGGCTAGCCTGTCAGTAAGACTTTGAAAATTCAGTCCTCAGCTGCTGGAGAGGATTGACTACCCTACAGTTCCTGGACTGGCCCGGAGAGAACTCAAGGAAAGACAATTAGCAGGTAAGGTCTAATTTCTTCTTCTTGGGCGGAGTGGAGTTTGGTTTCCCCGGTGGATATTTGTAGGGCGGTCACTTGGTCCTCGTTGCACACTATTGTGAAGCACTATCGGTTGGATGTGCAGGCAAGGGATGATGTGAAATTCAGCTCAGTAGTTATTCAGGCTGGGCTCACGGGTGCCTCCCTTGTTTATGGGGCTCTGTTACATCCCTGAGGTGCGGGACTGCACTGGAGGGACAATAAGGAAGGTGAAATTAGACTTTCCTGCTAATTGGCTTTCCTTGAGGAACTCCAGTCCAGTCCTGGAACCCTCCCTTCTGTAGTTCTGCGTACTTAAGCGATCCCGGGCCAAAAGAAATAGAATCGCAGTGTATTGGCTGGGTTTTCCCACCGCCGGATGGGGGTGGGTATGGTGTTGTGTTCTAGGATAGGTTCCTTAGAGCAGCGTTTTTCAACCACTGTGCCGCGGCACACTAGTGTGCCGTGAGATATTGTCTGGTGTGCCGTGGGAAAAATTCCAATTTCATCCGTAACATGTGGCCTCGGCTCACAAATAGACCAATCATTCTAATGATTGGTCTATTTGTGAGCCGAAGCGCATGTTACGGACTATAAATAGCTCCGGTGTCACCGTTACACTGACAGAAGACATCGCAGTAGATCGCCGATGCGCAGAAGAGCACCGAAGGATCTGGACTCTGGAGGATTATCGCGGATGCAGCACAGAAGAGCGCTGAGTGATGGATCTGGAGGAGACAGGAGCAGAAGAGCGCTGACTGATGGATCTGGATGGAGTGCTGAGTGTGACGGACAGCGGCTATCTGGAGGAGACAAGCGCAGTAAGTACTGAGTGACAGTGAGACAGGAATAGATACTGCAGTGATGGACAAATTTTTGAAAAGGAAAGAACTGGATTCTGAACAAAATTCGGAGCCAGATAAGAGCCCAAGTATGAGTGGGGATCAAAAGAAAGCAAAGATGGTTAGCTCAAGGAAATTCTCTGGCACAAGGCAATATAGCGAAAGCTATATTTCATTTGGATTTACTTTCACCGGAGATGCAAAGAAACCAACTCCACTGTGTGTGGTGTGTGGTGAAAAGCTATCTAACAGTGCTATGGTCCCAAGTAAACTTAAACGCCATCTCCAAACGAAACACCCTTCGCTTCAAAACAAGAATGCAGACTTTTTTGTTTGCCTGCGTGAAAACACGGAAAACCAGGCAACTTTCATGAGAAAAACCACAAAGGTAAATGAAAGAGCTCTTAAAGCTAGCTATCAAGTTGCTGAACTTATAGCCAAGTCAAAAAAGTCGCACACTGTGGCAGAGACATTAATACTTCCCGCCTGCAAAGCTATTGTAGAGGAGATGCTCGGACCTGAAGCAGCTAAGGAAATAGACAAAGTCCCTCTCTCAGACAACACAATTTCCAGAAGTATTAATGACATGTCTGCAGACATAGAAAGTGTGGTTTTGGAAAAGATCCGTATCAGTGAGAAATTTGCATTGCAACTTGACGAGTCTACTGATATCAGTGGACATGCTCAACTCTTGGCCAATGTGCATTTTGTGGATGGTGATGCAATTAGAGAAAACTTCTTTTTTTGCAAGGCATTGCCAGAAAAAACAACAGGAGAAGAAATGTTTCGGGTCACATCAGAATACCTTGAACAAGGAGGACTTAAGTGGGAAAACTGCACAAGTGTCTGCACCGATGGAGCTGCAGCCATGGTCGGGCGCACCAAAGGCTTTGTAAGCAGAGTGAAGGAAAGAAATCCAGATGTGATTGTTACGCATTGTTTTTTACACCGTGAGGCCCTCGTAGCCAAGACTTTACCAGCAGACCTAGTTCCTGTGTTGGATGATGTTGTGCGCATGGTAAACTTTGTAAAGTCACGACCCGTGAAAAGTCGCATGTTTGCAGCTTTGTGTGAGGAGATGGGAGCGAAGCATAAAACCTTGCTGTTTCATACGGAGGTCCGGTGGTTGTCGCGTGGCAAGGTCTTGGTTTGTGTGTATGAGCTGCGGGAGGAACTTAAAGTGTTTCTGACAAATGAGAGGTCAGATTACGAAAAGCTGCTTACAAGTGATGAGTGGTGTGCAAGGCTGGCATACCTGGCAGATATTTTTCATCATCTGAATGAGCTGAACACACGAATGCAAGGCCGAAATGAAAATCTGCTTACAAGTACAGATAAAATAAATGGATTCCGTTCAAAGGTGCAACTCTGGAATCAACACGTGGAAAGTGGCAATCTTGAAATGTTCACACTCACCAAGCAATGGCAAGGTGTTCACACTGCTGCACTGGGTGAGATAATAGTTAAACATTTAAAAACTCGAGAGGAGAAGTTGTCATGTTATTTCTCTTCAGTCTCCACTGAATGCCTTGACTGGGTTAGGGACCCTTATAGCTCAGCATCAGTTGGTGGAAAGGACATGACTTTACAGGAGCAGGAGGAACTAACTGAACTGAGACAAAATCGTGGTTTCAAGCTAAGATTTGCTGATCTACCTTTGGACAGTTTTTGGTTGGATACTGCCAAGGAGTTCCCCGTTCTGGCAAACAAAGCTATTTTGACATTGCTCCCATTTTCCACTACATATCTGTGTGAGATGAGCTTTTCAAGCCTGATTGCTATAAAAACTAAAGACAGAGAGAGACTGAGAGCTGTTGACGAAGAGCTACGTGTGTGTCTTTCTTCGATTCCTGCCAGAATATCAGCTTTGTGTTCAGCCAAACAGGCCCAGGTTTCGCACTGAGTAAGTAAACAGAAATATGAACAATTATAAAATACTTTATTATTTCATAATAAAGTAATTATAAAATAATTTTTGTGTTTGATTCCTATTCAAGAGAATTACTTTATATATAGTCAATATAGGCACAGAGGTAAATTTTTTTAACATTTTCTAATGGTGGTGTGCCTCGTGATTTTTTTCATGAAAAAAGTGTGCCTTTGCACAAAAAAGGTTGAAAAACACTGCCTTAGAGGTTTTTTTTTAAGACCCCGTTTTTGTTTTCGGGAGTGGAGGGGGGGGGGGGGTGTCAAAAAGTGAAGTCTGCCTTGAAAGGTTAAAAAAAGAACAAGGTTTGGTTTTTTGAGTATTCAGTATTATGTTTTAGGTTTGTTGATATGGACATTACCATATTTTAGCGCATATAACGTGCACCCACATATAATACGCACCCGCATATAAAGCATAAAAATTGGGCTTTTGTGTAATAAAGTTCTCACATTACGCGCCCTCGCGTATATCGCATCTGTGCCTCCAATTGACTAGCTTGAGAATTGTTTTATCGTGAATGCCTTTTCAGATCAATTTAGTAAACATTGCTTTCTAAACAATTGGACGAGTACACTGTGACGAGTTCACGGCTTTCATCAATTGGAGCTTTTGATTTCAAAACAATTGGACGAGTTCCCTGTGACGAGTTCACCGTTGGACAAGTTCATGTAGTCGCTTGCTTAAGGGCATATAAAAGGCCCTTGGTTCTATTATACCTTACATTTAAACTTTTTGATCTCTTCTATTATAATCTTGGCATCATGCCCGGAATTAAACGCAAGTCTTACACTGCGAACTTCAAGCTGAAAGTTGCGGCAAGAGCGGAAGAAACAAGCAACAGAGTAGCAGCAAGAGAATTTGATGTTGGTGAGTCATCTGTTTGCGACTGGAGAAAGGAGAAAACGGCACTAGAGAAGATGAACCCGCGAAAATGTGCACTTCGGGGTCCCAAAGAAAAGTGGCCAGAGCTAGAGAGTGACTTAAAGTGAATTCTGTCTAGATGGGAGCAAAATCAAGCTGTCTCAACTATCGCAATTCAATTCAAAGCAAAACTGTTGGCCAATGAAAGAGGAATTTCAAATTTCCAGGCTAGTTCCAACTGGATTTGCAAATTTATGAAGAGGAATGGTCTTTCCGTGTGAATAAGAACAACTGTAGGCCAGAGGATTCCAGATGACTGGGAACAAAAGATGGCAGATTTCGACATATTTGTCAGCAAAGAAATTTCGGAGTTAGGCATTTCGGCAATGGATGTTATTAACATGGATGAGGTTCCTGTGTCTTTCGACATTCCACCAACCAGGACTGTAGCTGCTTCGGGTTCAAAAATTGTCACAATAACAACAACTGGACACGAGAGGGCTTGCTTCACTGTAGTCCTGGGTTGTTCAGCGAGTGGGCTTAAATTGAAGCCGATGGTTATTTTCAAGTGAGTAACCATGCCCCGTGAAAAATTTCCACAAGGTATTGTTCACTGTAACAAAAAGGGATGGATGGACTCTGAGGTCATGAAAGTATGGATCGATAAATGTTATAGGGCCAGGCCTGGTGGTTTCTTTTCTAAAAAGTCTTTGTTGATTTTCGATTCCATGGCTGCCCATAAAGAAACAAATGTGCAAAATTATATTATTTTATTTTATTTATTTATTTATTTATTTATTTAACGGTCTTTTCTATACCGCCCCTTCCAGAGATCAGGGGCGGTTTACATTGAACATTAAACAGAACAATTGTATACTTCTGTATACATTTACAAGGAACATTATGCTTTAACTATGTACAGGTGTACTTACAGGGAACATATTTTGAACATATTTTGAACAACATTTTGAACATATTTTGAACATTAACTATAACAGAGCTTTTCAAACTATTTACAAGTTATATACATGGAGCGCATCTTAGTTAGTTACAGTGGTGAAATAGTCAACTGTTTGAGTGGTTCATTAGCGTGTTGTGTGGGGTTAGTGAATTTTCCTGTGTTAGTCATTTGTTCTGTCTTGGGTACAGTGTATGTGTTTCTGTGATTGTATTGGTGAAGTTCTTTGTTGGTAGGGGATTTCAAAGTGTTTTGTAAAGAGGTAGGTTTTTAATTCTTTTTTGAATTGGTGAAGGTCTTTTATCATGCGGAGTGTTAATGGTATTTCATTCCAGAGGGTGGGGGCAGCGAAGGAGAAGGCCCTGTCACTTGTTGTCGCTTTAGTTTTTCTAAAATTTGTTTTTATGTTGAGGGAGTGGGTTGCGTTCTGTCTGCGTGATCTAGTATCTGATGGGGGGTGTATTAGGGTGGATAGTTGTGATGGGGAGATGTTGTTGACGATTTTGAATGTAGTTAGGAGGATTTTATATTTTATTCGGCTGTTTATAGGGAGCCAGTGTAAGTCTAGGAGAATTGGGGTCACATGGTCTGTTAGATTAGCTTTAGTGACCATCTTGGCGCATATGTTTTGGGCTCTTTGGAGATGGTATATGCTTTTTAATGGAAGTCCATTTAGGAGACTATTACAATAGTCGAAGTGGGGGGTTATGAGTGTATTGACTACAGATCTAAAGTCATCGGTGTTGAGTAGGGGTCTCAGATGTTGTATTGTCTTGAGTTTATAAAATATGGTTTTTACTGTGTGTTTTATGTGTGGAATCATGGAGAGTGAGTGGTCTAAGATTATTCCAAGGTATTTTACCTCCTTTTTAACAGGTATAGGTGTATTATTTATTGTGATTGTATTGGGGTATATGTATTCAGTGTCTGATTTCCTCGTTATGAACATTGCCTCTGTTTTTTTGAGGTTAATGCTTAGGTGGTTGTCTTCAAGCCATTTAGTAGTCTCGTTCATACATTGGAGTAGGCTATCATATTTGGGATTGTTAGGGTTTATGTGGGTGGCAAGCATGATATCATCTGCGTATATGAAATGGTTAATTTTGTGCTTCTTAAATATGTTTGTAATGGACTGGAGGTATAAATTGAAGAGGAGGGTTGAGAGGGCTGATCCTTGGGGGATGCCTTGACCTTGTGGGAAAGTTTCGGATGTGTCGTTACCTAATTGTATCCGTATTAACCTGTTTGAGATGTATGATTTGAACCATTCAAGGACTGTCCCTCCTATTTTTAGGTATTCTAGTCTGTTAATGAGGGTATTATGATTGATGCTATCGAATGCAGCAGACAGATCTATGAAGAGGAGAAGGAAGCCTTTGTTGTTGTCATTGGTGCCTCTGATGAGTAGATCTGTTAGGGCGATTAGGAGAGTTTCAACTCCGTGGAAGGGTCGGAAGCCAAATTGATGCTCATCAAGGAGTTTTTGTTCATCAATGTAGTCTTGTAATTGGAGTTGTATGGTCTTTTCTATTATTTTGGCAATTAGTGGTATGCTAGCTATTGGCCTGTAGGAGTTGGGGTCTTTTGGGTCTAGTTTATTGTTTTTTATTATGGGACGGATCGAGGAGAGCTTTAGGGCATTGGGCATGGTTCCTTGAGAGAGTGATTGGTTTACTATATGTTGGATATTTTCTGCAAGAAATTCCTTAGTATGTTTGATCCATGATACAGGGCAAGGGTCAAGCGGTGAGGTTGTGGTGTTAATCATTGTTATAATATTAAGGATGTGCTTTCTTTCAATCTTGTGAAAGGTTGTCCATTCATAATTACTGACATGTTTAGATATTGTGGTGGTTGGAGAGTAAGGTTTTACCTTTAGTTTCTCAGCAAAATGTAATGCTAAGGTTTGTACACTGATTGAGTCTTGGTTCAGTTCGGGGTTTTGTGTTTTTGTTAGTGTATTCACAATTGAGAAGAGTTCTCTTGGCCGATTGATAGCATGATTTATTAGTTTGGAGTAGTATTCCCTTTTTGACTTATTGATTGCTTCCTTGTATCTATTAAGTATGTTTATATATTTAGTTTTGTTATCGTGTGATTTTGTTTTTCTCCAAATTTTTTCTTGTTTCCGTAGTTGCTTTTTTAGCATGGCAATTTCTTTAGTGAACCATTTTTGTGATTCCTTCTTTATCTTCTGCATTGTTTGAGTGGGGGTTGCTGCTTTTTGGATAGTTTGGTTCCAGTTCTCTATAGTTTGTTCTATGTCATTTAGACTTGTGGTGAGTTTAGGTAGTACGTTGTCAAGGAATGTGTCATTATCAAAGTGGGGAAAGCGTGAGATATGTGATATTGTGTTTGTGGACTGTGATGTTGTTTGTGCTAATAGGTGGAATGTTATCAAATGGTGGTCAGACCATGGTACTTCCGTAGCTATCGACTGGTGCCCATATCGCAGTGATACCGGGTGGTCTTACGTTCAAGCTGCAGCCGCTAGATATAGCAGTTAATCACCCGTTCAAAACGTTCATCAGACGAGAATGGGATAATAGGATGCAGCTGGGACTTCATGAATTCACACCATCAAGACGATTAAAGAGGGCTACATTAACGGAAATCTCCAATTGATTGTGTTCTGCTTGGGACAAAATATCCACGGAAACCATAAGAAATGGATTCTGAAAAGCCGGGATTGTTTATGATAAGAATGAGGATCGGGTACGTAGCGATGACGAAGATGATGATGAAGACATCGAAAGGAATGATGATGACAATGCATATGTTATGGAAGAGCATCTCCAGATGGTTTTAAATTATTTCAATGATGATGTTGATGAGGGAAGTGACTTTGAAGGTTTTATGGAATCGGATGATGAAAATTAATTAAATAGATTTTGAAACCATAATATTCTTGTATGGACTCTTTTTTATTGGTTTACAATAATTATACACGTAACTACTCATTTAACTATAAAAGTTCTACAGTCATATTCTGGTTTACATTAAAGTTCACCATTGGTTACGATTCGTGGCAGAGATTTTATATCTTGAATGCGGCTCCCTGGAGAATGTTTTGGTAAAGTGCGCCTTTGCAAATACCGTGCGAGGGAGTTGTGCGGTAAGAAAAAAATGCGTATACCGCACGCGTTATATGTGCTACAATATTTATTTATTTATTTATTTAACAGTATTTCTAAACCGCCTTATCTTAATAATCAAGGTGGTATCACAGCAAGCAATCAGGTAAAGTGTGTGTGTTGTACATGCAGTGAGGATGAAACTTAGTTGTGTGAGGGCTGTGTTGGGTGCTTGATTTGTTTGAGCTATGTACAAGGTGGGCTATTTACAGTGGTGCTAAAAACACATTTTATATACATACAGTTGTTTAGGAGGATTGGAGTGCTGTTATCCATTCTCTTAGGCTATGTGATGTGACCATAGTGCTCTATGAACAGCATGGTTTTCAGTTGTTTTCTGAAGTCTTTGAGGTCTGGAGTTGCCCTTAGATCGTCCGGTAGATTGTTCCATATTGTTGGAGCAGCCATGGAGAGAGCTCTGTCTGTTGTGTCCTTGCGTGTGTGCTTGTATTCATTTGGGGTACTGACTCGGTTGCGTGTTTGACTTCTTCTAGGACGTGCGCTGGTTTCCGGTTGTATGAGCGTGTGGAGGCTGTTGGCTGATGTGTGCTCTTTTATCTTAAATAGGTTTATGATGGTCTTGTATCTGATGCGAGCACTGATTGGGAGCCAGTGTAAGTCCTTTAATGTAGGTGTGATGTGCTCCTGCCTAGCGGCTCCGGATATGATTCGAGCTGCAGTGTTTTGTGCCAGCTGGAGTGGTTTGAGAGCTTGTTTTGGTAGTCCAAGGTATATCGGATTGCAGAAGTCCAGTATTGGGGTTATCAGTGCTTGACAGACGGTACGGAAGTGTTCTGGAGCGAGGAGTGGTTTCAGTCTCCTGATGATTCGCATCCTGTAGTAGGCCTTTTGTATTGTTTTGTCTATGTGTGGTTTGAGGTTGAGTTTACTGTCCAGAGTAACCCCAAGGTATCTCACCTCTGATCTTATCGGTATCGTGGTGCTTTGTATCTTTATGTTTGGTGGGTGTATGAAGCTTTGGTTCCGAGTGATGATTAAAGCTTCGGTCTTGTTGTAGTTTATTGTGAGGTTGTTGTTTTGGCACCACTTCGCCATTTGGGTAAGGCAGTCTGTTATCTTAGAGAAGTCCGGGTTGTCGATTGATATCGGGGAGTATACCATGATGTCGTCTGAGTATATTGTGTATTGGATGTTGTTCTCTTTCATAATGTTGCATATTGGTTGGATGTAGATGTTAAAAAGGAGTGCTGAGAGTGCGGATCCTTGCGGTACTCCTTGTTGTACGTTTAAGGGTCGGGAGGTGTCATGTCCCACCTTGACCTGTAGCTGTCTTTTGGTTAGGTACGAGTGGAACCATTTCAGAGTGGTACCGTGTATACCAGTGTTCTTTAGTCTCTCCAGGAGCATATTGTGGTCAACTGTGTCGAAAGCTGAGGAGATGTCGATGAAGATCATTATAATTCCATTCCTGGTGTTGTCAATTATTCTTATGATGCTGTCGAAGAGGTAGATCAGTAGGGTTTCGACTCCATGGTTGGGACGAAATCCGTGTTGGTTGTCGTCGAGAGTTCCGTGTTCGTCAATGTGTTCCTGAAGTTGTAGTTGAACCGTCTTTTCGATTATTTTTGCGAGGAAGGGTATGCTGGAGATTGGTCGGTATGCTGCTGGGTCCTTTTTGTCGAGAGTAGTTTTCTTTGTGATTGGTCTTACTGAGGCAAGCTTTAATTGCTGTGGCATGAGTCCTTGAGTGAGTGAGTTGTGTACCATTTTATGAATGGTTGGTATGAGGCTTGATTTGGTGGCTTTGACCCATGACACTGGGCAAGGGTCTGTAGGAGCAGTGCTTGTGTTGATTGTGGAGATGATGTGGGATATCTGTTCTTTTGAGGGTGAGTAGAATGTGCCCCAGGTTTTGGGGTGTACGTTCGTTCTGGTGGTTCCACTGGGTGTTGTGCGCTCTGTTGAGTGAAATTTGTCTTTGATGTGGTCGGCGAATTTCTGTGGATCCACTTGTATTTCTCTTTCTGCTGCTTGCTCTTTTGTCAGGGTTTTTACTATTTCGAAAAGTTCTCTGGGTTTGTTGATGGAAGAATTTATCAGGTTTGTGTGGAATTCTCTCTTTGATTGGTTGATGTGTTCATTGTATTGTTTTTGCTTTGTTAGGTAAAGATGTTGGTCGGAAGTAGTTTTGTTTTTTCTCCATCTCCGTTCAATTTTCCTGAGCTCCCTCTTTTCCTGTCGTATTTTTGCTGAGTACCATGGTTTGTTTTGTCTCTTGTTGTGGTGTTGATTCTTGGTCCTGTCAACGGATGGTTTGGCGGCGTTAGCTAGAACGCTGTTCCAGTTGGAAACTTGTTCCTCCAGGTCCTCTGAGTCAATGTTCAAGTGTTGTATTGTGTCCTGTATGAATTCGTCCTTGTCAAAGGACTTGAATCGTCTTTGTGTGTGTGGGATGTTCGCTCTTTCGCTTGTCCGGTCTTCTTGTGATTGCAGTTTCGTCTCGATTAAGTAATGGTCAGACCATGGTACTGGGGTGATGGTGGGTGTAGAGATTAGGTCTCTTGAAGTTAGGTAGTTTGATGCGAAGATGAGGTCTGGGGATGATCCAAGTCTGTGTGTTGGTGCATTGACTATCTGTGTGAATTGAAGTGAGGTCATTGCCTGAAGGAAGGCCTCTGCATCTTTTGTATTGGCGGACTTAAGGTTGAAGTCTCCGATTAGTAGTGCTGGTTTGTTGTTTGTTGTTATGGCACAGGCTTCTTCGAGTGTGAAGGCTAGTTCGTCGGGTGGAGCACGGGGTGCTCTGTAGGTTAGGCAGATTGCAATATTCTTGTTCTTGATGCTAATTGTGTTACACTGCTGTGTATCTGTGAGGTTCTGTGTCTTGAACTTGAGTTCTGTTTTTGCTATTATTAGGACTCCTCCTCCACGCTTGTGGGTGCGTGGGCAGTTGTATGCTGAGTAGTTGTTCGGTACTGGTTGGTTGAGTAGTACACTGTCGGTAGGGTTGAGCCATGTCTCTGTGATGCATATTATGTCGGGCTGTCGCTCTTCTATGTGGTCTACCAGAGTGTGTATCTTGTTGCAGACGGATCTGGCGTTTATGAGCTCAATTGTTGTTGTCTTTGTGGAAGAGGTTGTTGCTACATGTGCTTCCTTTGAGCCGGTGTTGGGGTTTGATTTGTGTCTGTTTGGTCTCTTTGCTTGGGAGGTTGCGAGTGTCTCTTTGTGTGTGTGTTGTGGACCGAGATATGGCAGTGCAGTTGGGGGGTACCATGGTGTGTTTGTTTGGGGGTAGTGGAGGTGTGTGGTCGGTGGGAGGAGTTGTGTGACTAGAAGGTATAGAGGGAGGAAGTATGTGGTGTGCATGTTGGTAGTTTGTGATGTTCTGATAGGGTGACGCCTGTCTCCTTAGGTCTTCGTCTGTTGTTTGCTTTTGGGGAGAGCTGTACTTGTTGCGGGAGCTTGTCCCGGGGATGTGGAGCTGGATCTGTTGCGGTGCGGGAGCCTGTCCCGTGGAGGGAGCCTGTCCCGTGGATGTGGAGCTGGATCTGTGGCGGTGCGGGAGCCTGTCCTGTGGATGTGGAGCTGGATCTTTGGCGGTCGCCTTGGTGCAGGAGCCTGTCCTGTGGAGGGAGCCTGTCCCGTGGATGTGGAGCTGGATCTGTGGCGGTCGCCTTGGTGCAGGAGCCTGTCCTGTGGAGGGAGCCTGTCCCGTGGATGTGGAGCTGGATCTGTGGCGGTCGCCTTGGTGCAGGAGCCTGTCTCGTGGATGTGAAGCTGGATCTGTCGCGGTGCGGGAGCCTGTCCCGTGGAGGGAGCCTGTCCCGTGGAAGTGGAGCTGGATCTGTGGCGGTGCGGGAGCCTGTCCTGTGGATGTGGAGCTGGATCTGTGGCGGTCGCCTTGGTGCGGGAGCCTGTCCCGTGGAGGGAGCCTGTCCCGTGGATGTGGAGCTGGATCTGTGGCGGTCGCCTAGGTGCAGGAGCCTGTCCTGTGGAGGGAGCCTGTCCCGTGGATGTGGAGCTGGATCTGTGGCGGTCGCCTTGGTGCAGGAGCCTGTCTCGTGGATGTGAAGCTGGATCTGTCGCGGTGCGGGAGCCTGTCCCGTGGAGGGAGCCTGTCCCGTGGAAGTGGAGCTGGATCTGTGGCGGTGCGGGAGCCTGTCCTGTGGATGTGGAGCTGGATCTGTGGCGGTCGCCTTGGTGCGGGAGCCTGTCCCGTGGAGGGAGCCTGTCCCGTGGATGTGGAGCTGGATCTGTGGCGGTCGCCTAGGTGCAGGAGCCTGTCCTGTGGAGGGAGCCTGTCCCGTGGATGTGGAGCTGGATCTGTGGCGGTCGCCTTGGTGCAGGAGCCTGTCTCGTGGATGTGAAGCTGGATCTGTCGCGGTGCGGGAGCCTGTCCCGTGGAGGGAGCCTGTCCCGAGGATGTGGAGCCGGGTCTGTGGCGGTCGCCTTGGTGCGGGGGCCTGTTCCGTGGGGGGGAGGCGGAGCTTTTATGGAGTGGGGAGGCCGGAGCTTTTATGGAGTGTGTTGTCGAAGAGGGCGTTTGGTAGTGTGTGATGTATTATGTTCTGTGAGAGTTTTACTTGCGGTTTTGCTGTCCTCCACGGTCTGCTCCTCTGTCGGGATCCGTTGGTATGCAGTCGGTGCTGCTGAATTCCTGGGATATTTCCTTCTTTTCGCCTCCGCGCCTTGCTCCTGTGAGTCTGCTTTGTCAGTAGGTTACTGGAAGGCTGGGGGTGGTGCCCAGCTGCCTAAGTATCCTGATGTCATCAAAGTTGTGACATGCTCAGTCTCCAAAGCTGCTGGAAGAGGTGCACTACCCTGAGGTGCGGGACTGGACTAGAGTTCCTCATGGAAAGCTAATTAGTAGGTAAGTCTAATTTCACCATTTCAATTACCCTGGTATCGACTGGGTCAGTGTCACAGCTGGACATGCTAGGGAGATATAGTTTCTAGATGAAAATGACTGCTTCTTGGAACAGCTGGTTCATGAACCAACAAGACGGGAAGCCATTTTGGACTTAGTCCTTAGTGGAACACAAGTTCTGGTGCAAGAGATAAGGGTGTTGGAGCCACTTGGCAGTAGTGATCATAGCTTGAAGTAATCAAATTTGCAGATGACACAAAATTATTCAAAGTTGTTAAAACCCAGGAGGATTGTAAAAAAACTGCAAGGGGACCTTGATAAATTGGAAGACTGGACGTTCAAATGACAAATGAAATTTAATGTGAACAAGTGCAAAGTTATGCACCTAGGAACGAACAACCCAAACTATGGTTCCACATTAGGAACCATCACCCAGGAAAAGATTTAGGTGTCATCGTCGATAACACGTTGAAACCCTCTGCCCAGTGTGCAGCAGCAGCCAAGAAAGCAGATAGAAGACTAGGAATCAGAAAGAAAGGAATGGAGAATAAAACAAAGGATATTATAATGCCTCTGTAGCGTTCCATGGTGCGACTGCACCTTGAATATTGTGTGCAGTTCTGGTTGCTGTATCTTAAAAAGGATATAGCGTTATTAGAAAATGTACAGAGAAGAGCCACCAAAATGGTAAAGGCGATGGAAGGATACCCCTATGAGCAGAGGCTAAAAAGGTTGGGCTGTTCAACCTGGAAAGAGACTGCTGAGGGAAGATATGATAGAGGTCTATAAATTAATCACTGGAGTGGAACGGGTAGACATAAAGCGATTGCTTACACCATCAAAGTATAGAAAGACTAGGAGACATGCAATAAAGCTACAGTGTAACCCATTTAATAACAGAAAATATTTTTTCACTCAATGCATAATCAAACTCTAGAATTCATTACTGAAGGATGTAGTAAAAGCTGTTAGTATAGCCTGGTTTAAAAAAGGTTTCAACAAGTTCCTGGAGGAAAGGTCCATAAACAGTTATTAAAAGGGACCGGGGAAATCCACTGCTTGCCCCAATACAAGCATTTTGGAACCTGTGTCTTTTGGGGAAGCTGCTAGGTACTTGTGAACTAGATTGGCCACTGCTGGAAACAGGATATTGGGCTTGATGGACCTTGGTCTGACCCAGTATGGCATATCTTATGATCTTAATCTGCTCCACAGTTCGCCTCAAATGTTCTTCTAGTAACTTGATCAACATACTACAAGGATATTAAAATCTATGGGCAATAGCATGCCTCCCTCAGCAGTTTCAATACAATCCTGATCAATTACTTTCTCAGATAATGTAAATTCATGAAGTTTTGTTTGTCTGTTATTTTCATTGTTACTCATCTTTTAATTTAGATCACTCATGTAAATGTTCTTGCACTTGTAACCTGTAGTAGTAGTAATCACGTATGTTACTTTATTACTTATGTTACATGTAAAATGATGTTCTCTGTAAACCACCTTGATTAATTGATAAGGTGGTATAAAAATGCTCAAATAACTAAATAAATAAAATAATGACATCAGCTTCTAAAATTAACACTATAAGGAGCCCCTATCCCTCATATAACCTGTCTGTTCCAGTTGCTTCATTGGCTCCCTCTCCATTTCCGTGTGCAGTTCGGACGTCTCCTACTGGCCTATAAGTACATTCATTCTGCTTCTCCTCACTACCTTTACGCTCTAATCTCTCCCTATACCCCTCCTCAGGAACTCTGCTCTTCTGGCAGATCACTTCTATCTGTGCCCTTCTCTTCCACTGTCAGCTGCAGATGGCGATCTTTCCACCTTGCTGCTTCTTATGCCTGGTACATCAGGCTTCATCTCTGGCCCTTTTCAAATCCAGGCTAAAAGCTCACCTCTTCGATTTGGATCCTGATTCGCTTTGTTTCCTGCTGTCCAACCGTGTTTCCTTACCAATCATCTATAGTAAATATATTCTAGTCCCCAACTGTTGTGTTGTCTGTCTCGACTAGATTATAAGCGCTGATGAGCAGGGACTGTCTCTTACATGTCTCTTTACAGCACTGCATAAGCCTTGTAGTGCTATACAAATGCTTAGTAGTAGTAGTAGTACCCAGAAAAGAGCAGCACCATAAATATTGCAGTGGGCCTTAGAATATCCTTATACCTATTCAGAAAACTAAACAAGCCAGATTACTACAGATTCTACATAGAAATCCCATGCTAACAGAACTCTTGGTCTTGGTCACACAGGCAGAATACAATTAAACCATATGAGTACAGACTTAAAGATCTCAATATACAGGGTGGCCCAAAAAAAGTGAGAACATCTCGTAAGTTAAAAGCTTAAATGGTTTACTTATTTACCTTTTTAGCTACATAACATCTTTATTTCGACAATTTCCGGTCGCCATATTTTTTTTTTAAATTTGTCGATCGTTTACATCTGTCTTTTTGAATTTTTAAATAACTTATATGCTACAAGATGTTCTCACTTTTTTGGGCCACCCTGTATGTATATACATTAGAGGAAATGTGGGATAGAGGAGCTATGATAGACATTTAAATACCTCTGTGGCATAAATGTACAGGAGGAGAGCCCCCTTCGATTGAAAATAAGTTCTGCACCAAGGAGACAGGATGAGGATAAAAGGGGATAGTTTCAGGAGTAATATGTGGAAATATTTCTTTGTGGAAAGGGTGTAGATGCGTGGAATAGTCTCCCAGAGGAGGTAGTAGAGATGAGCACAGTACCTGAATTCAAGAAAGCATGGGACAAACACAGAAGATCTCTAAAGAAAAACACAGGACTATAGTAGTTGATATGGAAGGGCAGACTAGATAGGCCATATGGTCTTTTTCTGCTGTTATGTTTCTATAACAAACTCAAAGTAGAAATATGTAGACAAATTAAATTGAAATCCAACAATCTAGACTCTGCATGCAGTGTAACACAATAAATAGACGCAGTGATGCATTTCCTCATGTACTGTGCAAACTATAAAGATGGCATATATAAAATCCCGAAACGGACATGTTTCAGTAATTAAACTGAAAATAAATTCTTTACCTTTATCATCTAGCTACTGTATTTTTTTATTCTCCAGGAGCAAGCAGGAAGTCAGTCCTCACATATGGGTGACATTGGCGCCGACTGAGCCCCCGCAGAAGCATCTCTCCAGCTTTCAAAGAAAGCCTTTGGGAGACACTACCACGCATGCATGGTCCCCTTCCCGCCTAAGGGTGCCATCTTACTCAGTCTCCCTTTTTCCGCGGAGCCCAACAGACGTCCATCGTCTTTTCCCTGGAAAAATGTAGATATTTTTGTGCATAAAACTGCCATTCTTTCTCCGGTTAGCACTGGTCTCTTTCCCGCTTCCGAGCCCCGTTGCCCCGGCATCAAGTCTCTGAACCATTTTTAGTTTTCTTCCAGCGCGGTTTCGCGCCCTTTTCTAACCGCTGGCTGCGTTGAGGGTCTTCGACCTCACGGGGGTCCATTTTGGGCCAGTGGGTTCAAAAAGTGTGATCGGTATGTGAAGAACATGTCCCTAACCGATAAAAACGACTGTTGCCTCTGGTATCTAGTGCTGACCATGACCCAGAGGTTTGCGCCATGTGCAAAAAGATGTCCATGAAGGCTATCCAAAGTCATCGACAGAAGCAAGATGACATCTTCCACAGGTCAGATTCTGTCCTGGTATCCCCGGTAGCCTCACATTCTATGGCCTCGCATGGATCCTTGGAGTTGACTAAAGCCCCTGCGGCGCATGTTCGGGCCTGCGGACACTCCAACAAGGTGAGTGCAGAAGAAGAAATAATCGTTGAGGGCCTCATCCTGGGAATCAGACAGGCACGGCAAGTCTCGTGCCAGGTCCCACAGTCCCCAGAGGGTATCTGAGGAGTCGGAGCGAGAGCGGCCGACAAAGGTGCCCAGAACAGACTCAGAAGCCTCTGGTGACAGGTCACGGACCCCCAAGGCCTGTCCTGTCGAAGACTCCCTCTCCTTACTGACGCCGAACCCGGTCACCAGGGTGTCCGTGTTGAAGGCTGCAACTCGTAAATGAGAAGCCAGGATGATGGCACTGAAACGCAGTTGCACTGCCTTCCTTGCCTCGCAGCAAGCATCAATATCCGGCCTGCTGGTGCTTGCGCCGAGACCGTAGGGACATCAATATCAAGTACTCCCCGGATGCCGAGATGAGCCTCGAGAGCCTCGAGCCATTCCTCAGTGAGGATCTTGATCTCGCTGTTGTGGGATCACTGAAGACTTGACCTGAGCCCGATGCCTCAGGCGCCATCCAGCCTTGAGTCCTCGACAGACTACTCAGACTGGGAGTCAGAGGACTAGGCTTCCCTGGAGACATGTAAACACTGTGTTCTCCAGGAACAAGCAGGAAGTCAGTCCTCACTTATGGGTGATGTCAGCACTGATGGAGACTGTGCGGAGCAATTCCCCAGCTTTCAAAGAAAGTCTTTGGGATTGCTGCATGCATGCATGGTCCTCTTCCTGCCCAAGGGTGCAATCTTGCTCAGTCTCCCTTTTTCCGCGGAGCCCTTTGGACGCATGTCCTCGTCCCTCGGAAAAAGTGTTTCGTTTTCTGGCCTCTGGCCTACTGTTTTCCGGTTGCACCTGTCCTCTACCCGTCCTCCCCCTTGTTCCTATCTCTTTTGAGCAAATGGGACATTTTTTTCCTAATTTTTGTTTTTGATGGGCTTCACGCCCTTTTTTCTCCTAAATGCTGGCTGCATGGGTCTTCGACCTCTCAGGAGCCCTTTTTGCCTCGATGGCTGCCGGTTTCAAAAAATGCGATAGATGCTCCAAGAACATCTTGCTTACAGACACCCATGACTGTTGTCTACAGTGTCTTGGAGCCAACCATGATCCAGAGCTCTGTTCACTTTGTAAGAAAATGTCCTCCAAAGCCCTGCTCAGCCGTAAGCAGAAGTCGGAGGACATTTTCCCAAAGGCTGCCTCGGAATCCGGTGGCACCCTCAGTCGTCTCTCCGCCAGTGAGGTCCCCCACCTTGGCACCTCGCTCAAGACGGCACTCTGACCAGGGGTCCCTTGAAGTGGAGTGGCGTAAGAAGAAGACAACCTCAAAGTCACTGTCGGGGGCTCCCGAGAAGCACGAGTGCTCCTGTGCTCGGTCGCTTAGACCCCCTCGGCGTTCCCGAGTGTCGGACAGGGAGCGGCTTCGTAAGGTACCCTGAACAGACTCAGAGGCTCCCGGTGAGGACGCCCTCTCCTCCTCGACGCCAGACCCAGTGACCCTGGTGTCTGTGTCGCAGGGCCCATGCCCGCATGGGAGTCCTGTATGCTAGAACTAGAACATAGTGTTTCTGCATTCATAGCTCCCCAGCAGGCACTCGTGTCCAGCTTCTCTGGTCTGCGCCTAGAGACTGAGGTTCCCTCGAGAGGGACACCAAAATCCGTCCTGGAAATCCCCAAGAGCCATGGGCCTTGTGAGGGTCCTTGACGTCAGTCTCGCTTGCCTTGCCATTCCTTGGGGGTCGAGATCCTCCAGGGCCTCTGGTTCCAAATGGGCCTCGGCCTCTGGGCGAGGCGACCAGCTGGAATTGGACTCCTCTTCTGAATTTTCAGGCTGGGAGTCAGATAGGGATACTTCCCCTGAGACCCGTACCCATCGTGACCTCCTGTTGGACCCATCCACACCTGCCTTTCAGTGGCATTCACTACCCGAGGACACCACCTTCTTGGTGTTTGTCCGGGATATGGCACGGTTTCTCAACCTGGCTATCCAGGTGGAGGAGGAACCTCAAGCTGAAGAGCTCGATATCTTGCAGTATGAGTCCCCTCCTCAGGAATCTCTTGCTGTCCCAATTTAAGAACATAAGAGATGCCATACTGGGTCAGACCAAGGTCCATCAAGCCCAGTATCCTGTTTCCAGCAGTCATACGTACCTAGCAGTTTCCCCAAAAGACACAGGTTCCACAATGCTTGTACGGGGTCAAGCATTGATATCCTGGGTCCCTTCTTAATAATGATTTATGGACCTTTCCTCCAGGAACTTGTCCAAACCTTTATTAAACCCAGCTACACTAACAGTTTCTCCCATTTTGTCCAGGCTGCTACTCCACATGTGGGAGAGATCCCTGCATTGGTCCCCATTGTGAGCAAGTGCCTCGATGCAATGTATAGGGTCCAGTGCGACCCTGGGTTCAGAAAAACCCAGCTCTCCTACACCTCCATGGTGGTGGAGTAGGCTATGAGAAAACAAAAGAGCCTGACGTCACATTCTTCGATTCTGCCGGGCAGGGAGTCAAGAGCCCTTAACGCTCTAGGCCGCAAGGTCTACCAAGGGTCCATGCTCTCATGCCATATTCAGGCATATCAATTGTACATTGGCATGTTTTTACGTGAGCTAGCCAAAGAACTTGGGGGCTTCTCTGCGGGTCTCACGGGCGAACCCCTTAACAGGTTCTGGACCCTCCTCAAGTCCATTGCGGAGTGCTCAAAATACCTCTCCCACGCTGCCTACGATGGATTTGAGTCTTTGGCTCAAGTCACGGCTGCTGGCATTAGGACCCAGTGCCAGGCATGGCTCCAGTCCTTAGACTTGGAGCAGTGGGTCCAGTAAAAGCTCCTGAACGTACCCTGCCTTGGTGAACAGCTCTTCGGTAAACCACTGGAGGATAAGGCCGCCAAGATTGAGACTGAGTTCATCACGCATACCCGCCTCTTGCGCAAAACCTCCTCCCTTCCTCGAAAGAAATAGCAAACTAAGAAGCCGTTCTTTCAGCGGAAGGGCCTACCCTACCGAGGCTACCCATTGCACATACCCACTCCTGCGCTGACCACCGCGACACAGGGGAAGCCTGGGCTACACGGTCATCGCAAATCGCAAGGGCCCAAGGCCCAAACCCCGGCTCTGCCTCAGTCCACCCAGGGGTTTTGATGCCAGCAGCGTAGCCCTTTGCCCCCTGGCGGGGCCGCAGCCGGTGGGGGGATGCCTGTCCTCCTTTGCCCCTCAGTGGGCGTCCATCACATCGGACACTTGGGTCCTCCGAGTAGTCCGGGACTGCTACCATCTACGTTTGGACAGGCTTCCTCCTCCCTTCTCCCCAGCAAAGCCTTCTCGACTCCCCGCGCACCAGTCCTTCCTACAGCGAGAGTTAGACAACCTCCTCGCCCAGCGAGTGGTCGAGAGGGTACCGACACACCTCTGAGGTTGGGGCTTCTATTCCTGGTACTTCCTCATTCTGAAGAAGATTGGGGGCCTACGGCCCATCCTCGACCTCCGAAAACTAAACAAGTTTCTAGTGCTGGAGAAGTTCAAAATGCTATCTCTTAGTAACATCCTGCTGCCCTTCCTCCAGCAGGGCAACTGGTTATGCTTCTTGAATCTCAGGGATGCTTACGCCCACATTCTGATTCATCCCCAGCACAGGCAGTTCCTGTGCTTCAGGGTGCAAGGGGAGCATTACCAATACAGGGTGCTCCCCTTCGGACTTGCATCTGCTCCGCGAGTTTTCACAAAGTGCCTCTCCGCAGCCGCCGCCTTCTTCAGATGGCAGGGCATACCAGTCTTCTCTTACCTCAATGACTGGCTCGTCATGGGGCAGGGAAGCCCGCCATGCAGCATCACACACAGTCCTCCTCGAGCGTCTGGGATTCTTGGTCAACTACCCCAAGTCCCAACTCGAGCTGGCAGAGGCCTTGGAGTTTATCGGCACATGCCTCGACACTCAGCGGGCGATCGCTTTTCTGCCGACTGACCGTGCGGCTTGCCTCCGAGCATTGGCAGCCCAGGTCCAGAGCAACACTCGGCTCATGGCACGGACTATGTTGCGTCTCCTGGGGCACATGGCCTCCACCGTCCATGTGATCCCACATGCCCACAAGCACATGCGGACAGCCCAGTTGTACCTCAGCACTCAGTGCAGCCCGGCCTCCAGTCACCTTAGAGACCCCATTCAGGTCTCCCTCAAACTTTGCAGGGCCTTAGACTGGTGGCAGGACCCCCACAACCTTCTTCGGGGACTGCCCTTCCAAGCCCCGCAGCACGAACGAGTGCTGACGACGGACGCTTCCCTATTGGGCTGGGAAACCCACTGCGGTGCACTGTGCACATAGGGGCAATGGTCACCCGAAGAGTCTCAACAGCAGATCAACTTGCTCGAGCTTCGGGCGGTCCGATGGGTCCTTCCTGAGGGCCTTCGAGGGCCATCTCCAGGGAAAGTCGTTCCTCGTGCAGACCGACAATCAAGTAGCGATGTTCTACATCAACAAGGAAGGGGGCACGGGATCACACTGCCTCTGCTGGGAAGCAGTCCTCCTCTGCGCCTTCCGTCGAGGGATGACCCTACGAGCGGTCTACCTTCCGGGCCAAGAGAACATCCTTGCGAACAAACGCAGCAGGAATCCTCTGCCCTCATGAATGGCGGCTGGACCTGGAGGTGACCAGCTGGCTATTCCATCAGTGGGGGACCCCGACCATAGACCTGTTCGCCAACCTGGAGAACACTCAGCTCTCCCGCTTTTGCGGCCCAGTCCCACACCCAAGCAGGGAGGTGTGGGATGCTTTCCTCTTGAGCTGGACCTCATAGCTTCTCTACGCGTTCCCTCCCACTCGTCTCATTGCAAGGACCCTCCACAAAGCTCAGTGGGAATGAGCACCGATGATACTCATCGCTCTCTAGTTGCCTCGGCAACCATGGATCCCACTCCTGCTCCGTCTCGCATCAGAGCCTCCAATTCCCCTGGGCTGTGCCCCAGGCTTGCTGACGCAGGAGGAGGGGCGGGTGCTACACCCGAACCTGGCCTCATTGTCCCTCACAGCCTGGCGGCTGAACGGGTCACCCTAGCCACACTAGACCTCCCGAAGGATGTCGAGGTGGTCTGTCTCGCGTCGAGGAAGGACTCGATGAGGTGAGCTTATGCCTTTTAGTGGCGACGCTTCTCGGTCTGGTGCTCTGAGCTCCAGATTGACCCTTTCTCGTGTCCTACTCGGTGGGTCCTACAGTACCTTCTCCATCTCTTGAAGGAGGAGCTGAAGTCGAAATCTGTCAGAGTACACCTGAGCGCCATCTCGGCGCATCACTTCCCTGTAGAGGGCAAAACCCTCTCGGAGCAGCCCTTGGTCTCCTGCTTCATGCAGGACCGCTTGCTGTCCAAACCTCCCATCCGGCCTCCTCTGGCAGAATGGGATCTGAACGTAGTGCTCATGTAGCTGACGCGTTCACCCTTCGAGCCGATGGCGACATGCTCGCTTCGGCACCTGCCCTGGAAGGTGGTCTTCCTAGTGGCTTTGATCTCGGCCTGCCAAGTCAGTGAACTCCAGACTCTCATGGCTGAAGCCCCTTACACCAGGTTCTGCCGTACCCACCCTACGTTCCTGCCAAAGGTTGTCTCGGATTTTTATCTTAATCAGGAGATTGTCTTACCGACCTTCTTCCCAAGACCCCATGCCGACCAAGTGTCGGCGGTTTTGCATACGCTCGACTGCAAGAGGGCTCTTGCCTAATATCTGCAGTGTACCCAGCCTCATTGCAAGTCTGGCCGGCTTTTCGTGACCTACGATCCCAATCGCCTGGGGCAGGCAGTCACAAAGCACACCCTTTCCATTTGGTTGGCGGACTGCATCACCTTTGCTCATGTGAAGGCGGGCACCCCGTTGGATTGGGAGGTCACCGCACATAGCGTCCGAGCCAAGGTAACTTTGGTGGCTTCGTTGCGCTCAGTGCCCTGTGATGGACATCTGCCGGGCTGCGACCTGGGCTTTGGTGAACACTTTCGCCTCGCACTACTGCCTGGAGAGGAAATCCAGCCGAGACAGTGCCTTCGGCCAGGCTGTACTCCGTAATCTGTTTGGAGTATAAGCAACTCCTGCCTGCCGACCCTTCTCGACGGCTACTGAGGGTTTCGCCCCAGGGACCCGAAGACTCAGGCTCCATCGGGCATCAGCTTCTGCTCACTGCTTCGCGGAGGCATTTTTTGGTTACAGGTTCAGTAGCCTGTAGCTGGGGAGTCCCTTAAGTGAGGACTGACTTCCTGTTTATTCCTGGAGAAAGCATAGTTACTCACCTGTAACAGGTGTTCTCCAGGGGCAGCAGGAATTAGTCCTCACTACCCTCCCACCACCCCTGATGAGTTGCTGGATTTTTATCCTTCCCTTGCCATCTGCTTGGTAGGGCTTGAGCTAAGGGACCTGAATGAGCAAGATGGCACCTTTGGGCGGGAAGAGAACCACACATGCATGGCAGCAATCCGAAAGGCTTTCTTTGAAAGCTGAGGAATTGTTCCACGCGGGCTCCATCGGTGCCGATGTCACCCATAAGTGAGGACTGATTCCTGCTATCCCTGGAGAACACCTGTTACAAGTGAGTAACTACGCTATCTCCCCTCAGACCTGTCTCCCCCAGCCTTGCAGCGCCGATCTCTACCCGAGGACACATCATTCCTCGAGTTTGTCCGGGACATGGCGAAAGCCTTGTCTCTCACCACGGAGTCAGAGGAGGAGCCCTGCACGGAGGAGCTTGAAATCCTCCAGTATGAGGCTCCACCTAAGGAGGCTCTGATGGTCCCCGTCCCTGCCATCCTCAGGTGACGACTCCTTCGGATATGGGATGCACTGGTGTTGGTGCTAATAGTTAGCCAATGCCTCAACACCATGTAGGTGGTCCAGTGGGGCCCCGGCTTTCGGAAAGTGCAACTCCGTCACACCTCTATGGTGGTAGAGTTGAGCATGCTCTGGCAGAAAAGCCCGAAGGCTCGCTTCTGTGCCCACGAGCAGGAAGTCTCGCACCCTCAATGCCCTTGGACACAAATGCTACCAGGGCTCGATGCTGGTTAGCCGAAGCTGGTCTCCCTTTGAATCATCTCTCTCCCCTTCAATCTGTTCAACACTCTGCTGTGCGGCTAATCTTCCGCCAGCCTCGTCATGCCCATGTTACTCCTCTTCTCAAGTCACTTCATTGGCTCCCTATCCATTTCCTCATCCAGTTCAAACTTCTCCTGCTGACCTTTAAATGCATTCACTCTGCAGCTCCTCACTACCTTTCTTCTCTTATCTCTCCTTACAACCCCCCTTGGGAACTCCACTCTTCTACCAAACTGCTTCTATCTGTGCCCTTCTCTTCTACTGCTAACTCCAGACTTCGCTCCTTTCACCTTGCTGCGCCTTACACCTGGAACAAATTACCTGTGTCTGTACGCCTGGCACCTTCTCCTAACCCTCTTCAAATCCAGGCTGAAAACTCACCTCTTTGCTGCTGCTTTTGGATCTTGACTCACCTGATCTCCTTTTTCTTTCCCCTTGCTTTAACCCTGCCTACACATTCTGTGTTTGTCTTGACTAGATTATAAGCTCTGATGAGCAGGAACTGTCTCTTACATGTCTGTGCAGCGCTGTGTACGACTTGTAGCGCTATATAAATGCTCAGTAGTAGTAGTAGTATATCAGCATTGTGGCGACGGCGCCCCCATGGTTGCCTAGTGAAAGCGGCGGGCCATCTTGTATGTTGCTTTAAGCTTCAGGGCTAAGACCTCTGAATGTGTAGTTGCGTGCAAAAAGCAGTCCAAGTGGTATTTTTGGCCAACACAGGAAAATTTATTAAATTTTTCGTTTTAAATTTCAGCTTTGCAAACAGACCTTTGTAGAAGGCTCCAACCACAACAACAGAAAAAAGGATGTTTTCTCCAAATAAACTTTTACAAAAAGTGTATTTCAGCAGTGTTATCAATGAGCAGTTTCTTCCAGTTCTTTAACAAAAGAATTTCTTCTTCCAGAAACAAACATAATTGAACTAGTATTTAACAGCAGAGTCCAGCAAACCTTTTAGCTTCCCTTAGCTGCTTCAGGTTTTAACTTTAAAACACTTCTCTGCTTGTCAGCACAGAAACTAAAACTGCTGTGTTTAAACTTTCACTCAGCACAAGTGTTCTTGTAGCTTTAACCATGAGATTTCCTTCTCTCTCTAAAGCTTCTTAGCTACAGTAATCAGGATAACTGTTTCCTGGGTTTCCTTCCTATTAAACCCTTAGCTTTTCTCAGTCAGAGATTATGCACAAAGAACATTCCATTTGGGAGTCTGTGGAGTCAGGTTCCTCTCCACAGAATTCCACCTCCATGTCTTCCTCTGCATTACATGACTGTGGGGCTTGGACAGGTTCATTGATTTCAGGTTTTACTTCCTTTAGAAGCTTGAACAGTCTTTCCCACTGAACTTCCCTTCTTCTCCCTGGGATTATATTAGTGTTCTCAGACTTCTTTCCCTTTAGTAAAACATTTAAAGGCTTTGTTTGCTTTACCTTATCTGTAAAAGCATTCTTCCTGGCATGCGTCCCATAAGGTACAGCTTTTTCCTCAGAATCGGGTATACTTATTTCTGAGTCAGAGTCACACACATTAACTCCCTCAAACTTTCCCCTCCTACCTCTGAGCTTGACTGTAGACCTTTTACAGCAAGGGCATCTCCTAGGAGTAGCATCCTCTGAATCAGAGCTGCCTGGGGGATCACTGCAGTGTTTGTCTCTAGTCCTTCTAGGCTCTCCAAGCCTGAAGACTTGTTCCTCTTCAGATGGAGCTGAGACCTCCTGCTCCAGCTTCCTCACAGCTAGCCTTCTCGCTTCCTCTCTCCTGGAAGGAGTGCAATAAGCCTGGATTCTGGCTCTTTCCCAACTGCTGTCTTTCAAGCTGTTCCCGTGTCTTGCTTCTCTCCTGCCGGTCTTGCTGACGCTTCCTTCTCTCTCTATTTGCTTGTGCTTAAATGTTTGCAAGCGTGCTCTCTCTCCTGGCCCCACCCACAGGTGTCTCCTATCACTTCCTATAGTTGCTCTGGAGTCTGGGTGTGGCCTCAGCCTAGCTTTGCAAGTGTGGGTTTTTCCACTGCTTTCATTTTGGAACATGTGCTTAGGTGAGCCCATCCCCCTTATGAAAGAAAACGTTTCTTTTTTCTTTGTTTCCCAGGGCTGTGCTGCACCCTCCTTACCACAGCATGTATCTCCAAGATCAAGCAAAGAACTCATACGTTTCTCAGCGGGTATCAGTGGAGATCACCTTCAGCGATTCCAAATCTTCACGAAGTGCGTCAGGGAGTGCTCGAAGTACATGTCTTGAGCCGCCTATGAAGGCTTCGAGTCCAATGTAGGGGTGGCCATCACAGGCATCAGTGCCCAACACCAGGCCTGGCTCCAGGCACTGGACCTCGAGCAGTAGGTCCAGGAGAAACTACTTGACGTTCCCTTTCTTGGTGAATACCTCTTTGGCAAACCGATGGAGGATAAGGTGGCAGAGATTGAGGCCGAGTTTGTCACAAGGACTCTGCTCTCCAGGAAGACCTCCACCCTTCCCAAGAAGAAACCACTGGGGAAGAGGCTCCCTTTTTACAGAAAAGGCCAGCCTTACCGACGCTATCCCCAATACCAGGCCCCCACAGACCCCGCAGCAGAGTCACCAGGGCAAAGGAGCGAGCCAAAGCCAGTGCAATCCTGTGCTCTAAGCCCCAAACACCAGCTCCTGTCCAGGCTGGGTTGGGGTTTTGACTCCCTGAGCATAGCCTCATCACCCGGGGGTGGGGGGGGGGGAGGGAGCAGCTGCCAACAGGGGGGTGTCTGATCTACTTGGCCCATCGGTGGCCAGCCATAACCATCGACATCTGGGCCCTCCCCGGTGGTCAGAGAAGGCTACCTCCTTCACTTGGACCAGACGCCACGCCCTTTCTTTCATTGAGAGCCCCCTCGAACTCCCCTGCACCAGGCCCTGCTACTGCAGGAACTCGCAGACCCTTCACCTCAGGGCAAGGGGGTCAACTCCGATTACTTTCTGGTCCCAAAAAGAACAGGATACTGGGCTTGATGGACCTTGGTCTGACCCAGTATGGCATATCTTATGTTCTTATGGTTTCTCCTGATGCTCCACCTCTCGATGGAGCTCCCAGTCCCTCTGTGGAATGCCCTGGGTCTACTGACCCAGGAGGAGGGCTCCCTTCTTCATCCCAACCTGGGGTCCCTGTCATTAACAGCATGGCTGCTGAATGTATAGCTTTAGTATCCTTCAACCTCCCAAGGGAGGTGAAGGAAGTCCTCCTGGCCTCTCCTAAGAACTCCACGAGATGGGCCTATGCCTTCAAGTAGTGCAGATTCTCAGTATGGTGTGTAGAGAAACGGGTTGACCCATTCTCTTGCCAGCTGCACATGGTGCTACAGTACTTCACCTTTCGCAAATCAGACTCAAGTCCAACTCTGTCAGAGTGTACCTGAGCATGCTCTCGGTGCACCATCATTCCATAGAGGGCAAACCTCTTTCTGTGCAGCCCCTCATTATCCTATTATATGGGGTCTTCTGCTCTCTAAGCCTCCCATCCGCCCACCCCCGGCAGGTGCCCGATCACCTCAGCAGAAGCCTCGGTGCACTGGCAGAGAGAGACTCGCAAGCCCGATCAGCATTGGGGAGAAAGGTAGGGAGAAGAACCTCGCCCCGCCCCATGCCACAAGGCTGATCAGGCCAATCAGAGGGACACAGCAACATCAGCAGGAAATTTTAAAAGTAGAAGCCTCTCGGCGCACCCGCGCCTGGGGACCCTGCCAGAGGGCCCTTTGGCGTGGCCCTTAGATGAGGATGCATGCTAGGCAGAAGACCGTGTACCTGATCAACCACACCAACAAGTCCAAGGTAATATCTGAATTATCAGCCGCATTGTCACAATGAAGAAGTTGTTAGCTAACATTTTATGCCTCTCCTTCCTAAATTACCCCCACTACATCCACCTCACTTTCACTCATCATAGACATGCTTCTATACATACTTATTATTTACACACACACAGTACACATAACCCCCTCTCACTCCTTTAGACACAAGCTCAGACACACACAACACCTCATCCAAATCAACCTCAAAACAACTAACACCAAGCCACCCACACTAAACCCCACAAGACAAACCCACCAAATCAAATGCACCCTCATAAATCCACGATCCGCAAGAAACAAAACACAACTCTTAACAGATAACGCTACTTGACAATCAAATAGACATCCTAAACATAACCGAAACATGCTTCACTGAAATGGATGAGCCCTACTTTTTCAACTAACACCACGAGGTTACCATCTCTTCAATTCTGCACAGACAAAGCAGTGATGTGGTGGTGTCTGCATCCTAACATGAAAGAGCCTAAATTTCCGCATCATTTCAGGAACCTCTGCCAATGGTCTAGAGACACTAATAATTACCAACAACAAAATCACCATACTTCTTCCTTACAGATCCCCAAATGCCAATCCAGACAGCCTTGAGACCATCCTAGACACCATCTATAACAAAACTCAGACAATAAAAGTGTTCCAACCACTCTGAGTTCAGGAAGAAATTAAAAACCTTTCTCTTCCTTGAACATTTCTCCCTTCCACCTTAGTAACTAACCCCTATACACTCTCCTCCCTACATTTGGCCTCTCAAATCATATCTTATAGCCTAGTTTATTTTCTTGTAAATTCCTATGTAAATAGTTAATCTCTGCTTATTTTAATTAGTTCTCTTTCATATTCATTGTAGTTTCATTCATACTCATTGTATACCTGTTACCTGTTCCTTGTAAACAGTTGAAACACACTGCCAATTAGTTATATGTAAACCGTCTTGACTTGTAGAAAGACGGTATATAAATCTTGTTAAATAAATAAATAAATAAATAAAAATAAATAAATAAATACCTGATAATACTAGGAGACCTCAACCTCACCTCAATGCCACCAAACAAGGTGAACACCTTTCTAGAAGCAATGGAATCCATGGACTGCATTCAAGCCATTAACCAACCCACCCACAGCAAAGGCAACACCTTGACATGATTTTCCTACCTCTCAACATACTCCAGCAACACCAGATCCCAGCACCTACCACCATAAAATGATGATATTAAAAATCCCTTCAGAATTAAAGGAACTTAAACAACACCACAGAACAGTGCACACATAGGTTCCACAGCTGGGATAAAGAAAAACTTCTAGCAAACATACTATCAAATTTGCAAAGCAGCCCTGATGACATGGATACACTCATCCAAAACTGGAACAAAACCATAGCTAACAATTCAATGAAGTCAACTTCTGACAACCAACGCACCAGACAAAACACAGCAGCTTGGTAACACCCCTACTAAAGGACTTGAAAAGAAGCCTATGGATCAATGAAAGGATTGGAGGAGCACCAAATCCAAAGACACCCTCAACATCTACAAGTGCAAATTACAATCATATCAAGCTACCACCAACCAAGTAAAAAAAAGCCTACTACACTAAACTACTCCAAAGCTCCTAAAATTGCCCCCAAGAACTCTGATATAGTTAAATCACTAAGCAAAGATCCCGCATACCAGACGGAAAAGACCAATCTCTCACCTCAAGCCATGGCCGACTACTTCAAAACCCTAGCCTCAACACAGGCCAACATACAAACCCATCCCAACAGTGCAACCCAACATGCAAACACAGCAAGTGAAGCCAAACATCAAAGCACATAGACATCATTCCTGAAAATCACATCGGAGTATCTAGAAAAAATCATAACAAGTATCAGCACAACCACTTCCTCACTTGACCCCTGTCCAGTCAGCTGAATCAAGGCAACCAAACAGGAGCTCATTCCAACAATGCTAAGAATCATACAGTCATCACTAACACAAGGATATGTCCCATCGGAACTTAAGTCAGCCTCTATCCGCCCTATCAGGAAAGGAACATCCAACGACATCAACCAGCCATCCTCATATAGACCCATAGCCAGCCTCCCATTCATGACTAAGGTATTGGAAAAGATTGTATACAGACAGCTTCAAGACTACATTGATACAAATCACCCACTGGATCACCAACAATACGGCTTCAGACCATACCATGGAGTGGAAACACTCATGTCTGGCCTACTCAACAACCTAATAAAGGGCACTGACAAACCCCAAACCGGCTTCTTTCTCATTTTCCTGGATATAAAAGCAGCATTTGACTCCATACCACATGACCTCATAATTATTGCAATGCCTTCAAACCATTTATCAGATACCCTCCTCTCATGGTTCAAGTCCTACTTGACAGACTGCAGACTGCAAATCAAGATAAACCAGTTATCATCCCTCTACACTCAAATCCAGGGAGTCCCATAAGGCTCAGCCCTCTCAGCATTGCTATTCAATCTCTTCCTGCAGCCAATATGTAACATAATAAAGTCCTGTAACATTTTCTACCATATCTATGCAAATGACATAATGATTTACACACCTTTTAACACAACAAATCCCAACACCACACCCATAACAAGCTGCTTCTCCACAATTTGCAAATGGCTCAAAAAACATAACCTTACCATAAATCTAAAGAAGACTGAGGCCATGTTTATCTCCAGAGACACCAATTTCATATCTCCAACCTCCATGCCTATAGATGGAACACACATCCAAGTGAAGCAAAACATATGATACTTTGGTGTTACACTGGACCAGCACCTCACCTTCAAACATACATACGAAATGTAACTCGGAGCATATATTACAAGCTCAAAACAATCAAGAATCTTAAACCACTTCTACCCGACCATGATTTCCGCTCAGTCCTCCAAGCAACCATATTCCCTCACTTTGACTACTGCAATATCATCTTTCAAGGCTTACCAAACTGTCATTCACCCCCCTCCCCCCCCCTTGCACTCAGCATGGCTACATGAACTCTCCTTAATGCAAAAAGAACAGACCTCATCACACCTGTCTGCAAACAATTGCACTGGCTTCCCATTATAGAGCATTCAAAATTCAACGCCATTCTTACAATATTCATAGTCCTTAATGACTCTTTATTACCACACCTACAAACCCTGCTTCAGATCATATCTGACAACAGAGAGTGACGATCGACCTCAAGGAAAATGCTGCAAACACCACCGGTATTCACAACAACCAACACTACCACATCCAAGAGAGCCTTTTCACTCTACGCACCTCAACTCTGGAATTCCATTCCTGAAAAGCCAAGGACCATAACAGACTTATCCTCCTTCAGGAAAACCCATAAAACACACATCTTCGGTGAATGCTACTCGCAAACCTAGCCTACTTCTTCCCCCTCCACAATTTCCCCCTCCCCCACCCATCCTCCCCCTCACGTTCTCCTAACCTCAACAATTCCATACTTTTACAAATGTACATAGTTACTCCCCTAATACATTAATGCCTCCAAGTTGTATTCCCTGTTTAATGTAAGATGTTCTGTTACAATGTAAACCGCTTTGATCGTAGGATAAAGCAGTATAAAAAAGCTGTTAAATAAATAAATGGGACCTCAGTGTGGTTCTGATGTAGCTCACCAAGCCTCCTTTTGAACCTCTGGCTATCTGCTATTTGTATTCTCTCTCCTGGAAGGTTATGTTCCTGGTGGCACTCGCCTCTGCCCGCAGAGTCAGTGAGCTTCAGGCCTTGGTGGCCGAGCCATCTTACAGAAAATTCTACAAGAATAGAGTCGTGCTTTGCACCCACCCTAAATTCCTTCTGAAGGTGGTATCCGCCTTCCACCTCAACCAGGAGGTGGTGCTTCCAACCTTCTTTCCATGGCCCCACACCGACAAGGCGGTGGCCATTCTCCATACTCTGGATTGTAAGAGGGCCCTGTCCTTCTACCTGCAACGAACCCAGGGCCACCACAAAGCCTCGCAGCTTTTAGTTTCCTATGATTCCAGTTGACTACCGAAACAAGCCCTCAAGCCTCTACAACTAGCACAAAACACTGCTGCACGAATCATATCAGGAACTGCAAGACAGGAGCACATCACACCCACCTTAAAGGACTTACACTGGCTTCCAATCGGTGCACGCATCAAATACAAAACTATCATAAACCTATTCAAGATAAAACACCACACATCAGCCAACAGCCTACACACCCTCATACAATCAGACACCAGTACACGTCCCAGAAGAAAACAAACCCACAACCGAGTCAGCACCCCAAGTGAATACAAACACACACGCAAGGACACAACAGACAGAGCACTCTCAATGGCTGCTCCAACAATATGGAACAAACTCCCGGACGAATTGAGGGCCGCTACAGACCTCAAAGACTTTAGAAAACAGCTGAAAACCATGCTGTTCATAGAACACTATGGACACATCACATAACTTCAGAGAATGAATAACAGCACATGATTCCGCCTAACCAATGTATGTATGGAATATGTTTTTGCACCACTGTATATAGCCCACTCTGTACATAGCTCATACCAATCTAGCACACAACACAACACTCACTCAATTTCCCCCCCACTGCATGTATAACACACTCACTTGACCTGATTGTTTGCTGTGATACCACCTTGATTATTAAGATAAGGCGGTTTAGAAATACTGTTAAATAAATAAAATAAAAAAATAAGTGGACTCTATCCACCTGGGTGGCGGACTGCATCACCTTCGCCCACGGTCAGGCTGGGCTCTTGTTGGAGCACCAGGTCACAGCACACAACATCAGTGCTATGGCAGCCTCAGTTGCAAGCCTGCGCTCTGTACTTATGGCAGACATCTGCTGGGCTGCCACCTGGTCCTCAGTTCACACCTTTGCAGCTCACTACTGCCTGGAGAGGGAGTCCCAATGGGACAAGCACCTTTGGCCAGGCTGTAATCTGTTCGGCATTTAGGCAGCTCCTACTCTCCATCTCTTCTTTTTCAGACTACAGGAGCGATGGTTTTCCCTGGACATTGGGGTCATTAGAGTCTTTCCTCAGACTCGCTTGCAGATGCTCGCAGCTGGGCTGTGTTTTTTTTACAGGTTCTCGGTAGCCTGTAGCTAGGGAGTCCCATATGTGAGGATTGACTTCCTGCTTGTTCCTGGAGAAAGCGTAGTTACTCACCTGTAACAGGTGTTCTCCAGGGATAGCAGCAATCAGTCCTCACAACCTTCTCTCCTCCCCTTGGAGTTGCTGTACAATTTTTGCCATCTTCTTTGTCGGCTCTAGCTATGTCATTTAACTAAGATGGCACCCTTAGGCGGGAAGGGGACAAAGCATGCATGGTGGCATCTCCCAATGAAAGCTGGGGAGATGCTTCCGCAGGGACTCCATCAGCGCCAATGTCACCTATATGTGAGGACTGATTCCTGCTTTCCCTGGAGAACACCTGTTACAGGTGAGTAACTACGCTATTTCCTTGGTCCCGGTATCTGCATTCTCTTTCTTCTCTTAACTCTCTTTTCCAGAGTCTGCAATCCACCCGCCACTTCCCTCCACCCCTGTCTTCCTCACTTGCTCCCCTACATATGTATTCCCTTTAAATTTCATTGTCAGCTCTAATGATGAGAAGGAATATATTATCTGTTGATAGTAAATGTTTTGCTATTTGTTAGATGTCTGTGATTGATGGGACAAGTCCATTTGCAAGTGCTTATGACCTCGCTAACATCATTGCAGCCTATCAAGATAGGAATGGTAAGTGAGCATTAACTAGTAAATAGGAGTTTATCTCTAAGCAAGCAAAATACATCAGCCACATTGTGTGGTTATATCATCTGATGGTGCTGATGCAGAGCATTTGTTTAAAAAAAGTGCATAGATGCTTTTTGGACCAGTGCAGGATTTCTGGCCCTGCCACTGGTGCATATGGGCCCCTCTGTCTCCCTTTGTCCATAGATCTTGTTGGATGCTTTTTCCTCTTTCAGATACTTCTCTGTAGATTTCTGCCTACACCCTTTATTCTCCATAGGTAAAAGTTTTGGCACATCAAGTATGATTCTTACTCATTAAGACCAGATTTTAATTATTTACGTTTTAGGAAATTACTTAAGGCCCTGTTGTTTAAGTATAGTTTTGAGCAATAGGGTGGATAATTTTATTATATATTTTATAATTTTACTGGCTTTATGGTATGAATATATTTAAATCTTTTAAATTTTGTATGAAATGTTTATTCCATATCAAACTGCTAGACCAGTCTAGACAAGTAGTTGTGTTCCCTACCAGCAGATTGTGGAGACACAGAACCACTGAAAAGCCCAGGTTTCAATAACATCACAGAAAACAGGAGAAGGAAGCCTTCCGCAAACAAACAAATATTTGGAGACCCAGCGGAGGGCAAATACCACGGCCAAACACTTTATTGAACCAGAAGAACTTTATTGTAGATCCAACTTTACAAGTTAACTTTACAAATTAACTTTAACTTGTAAATTTAATTTGTAAAGTTGGGTCTACAATAAAGTTCTTCAAGCCTTCAATAACATCACTCCTATGTCTCTATTTGCCTCAGCCACCAGATGTCTCCTCAGTAGACCAGTCCAGAGAAGTGTATTTCTTTGTCTCCAGCAGGTGGTGGATGGATTTTCTCCTCTCTGAAGAAAATCTGAGGATTGAGATGAAAAGATTGATTAAATGCCTGTGAACGACCACCTTGAGGGTGACTCTCACTTGAGCGCGATGTGGGAGGTTCCACTAGACTGAGGTCTTTTCGGTAGTCATAGGAAGAGGGAAAATTGGTTCAGCCCCTTGATCTTTTATCATAAGGGCCTGTTCAGCAGCCACAAAATTCGAAGGATTTGAAAGGATCTGGAAGAGTGCAGAAGCCTCCCACAACCTCAACGCCCCCTCCCTCCTCTGTTCCATACTTGTTCTCTTCCAAAGATTGCAGAAGACTCTCAGAGAGATCTGCCTGACAACCACCTTAAACACAGTGCTGCAAAGCTCCATTACTCCAGTACTGAAAGACCTACACTGGCTCCCAATCAGTTCACTCATCAAATACAAAACAATCATAAACATATTCAAGATCAAACACCACACATCAGCCAACAGCCTGCACACCCTCATCCAACCAGACACCAACACTCGCCCAAGAAGAAAAGGAACCTCCAACAGAGTCAACACCCCGAATGACTACAGAAAAACACGCAAGGACACCACAGAGAGAGCTCTCTCCCTGGCTGCCCCAACAATATGGAACTCCCTCCCAGACGAACTGCGATTGACAACGGATCTCAAAGACTTTCGCAAACAGCTGAAGACAACGCTGTTCATTGAACACTACGGACATGTCACTTAATCGTACCAACGGGAACCACCAACTTACCTCTACAAACCCTGACCAGAAACTGTACAACGGCACATGATATATCTTAAACCCCAATTGTATAGAACAATGTATTATAGCTCATGCTGTACCATAGCTCACAATGTACATAGTTCAACCTAATCTAATACACTAAACCTCTTACACGCAACTCATGACATTTTTTCACTGCATGAAATACCCTTCCACTACTTTTGATTGTATTGCTGTGACACCGCCTTGATTGTAGGATAAGGCGGTATAGAAATACTGTTAAATAAATAAATAAATAAATTGAAACAATTTTATGGGAGTAGAGCTGAGCCCAGCATGGATCCTCTGCCTGGGGCTCTCAGGGGAATGAGTACCAAGGCTTGATCTCATCATTGTCCTTGTTGGGGGCTCCCGATTCCATCTCTGTGGGATGCAATTTTGGGAGGACTGCTGACGACCGTTGGCACAGGGTGTGGGTTTCCTACCGTTTTCTACACGTGTTAGTTGCATTTTCTCTTATTGTGCACCTGATGGTTGCATGGTCTGTACATGCATTCTGCTCAGGCGGTTCAAACGCATGTTCCTATCTAGAGTCTGTAATGCACATTGCATTAAAAGCACAGTTACCGCGCGTCTTTGGGCCACCGTAGCCTTAGTGCAACTGTTGTGATACTCTGTCTTCTTTAGGAGATGTTGTTTGGCCTATGGCAAGTAAGGTGCCTCATCTCTGGATTCTGGACTCTGCTGTTCTGGCATGGCAGCTTCTGAGTCATCCCTGGAGAGCCTGCTTTCCCTCTTTTTCAGCCAGGGGATGCAATTAGTCTTTTCTTGCCTCTCTCAGGACAGGAGGTGATAGATGGTGCTATGGGTATAGATATCCTACTAGCAGGAGGATTCGGCTGTGAGCCACTCATCGACCTCTAGGGGGTCTGTGGTGGCTGTGCCTCCTGGTGCTGGGGGGGGGGGGGTCATTTCTGAGAGAAGAGCTTTTGGACTCCAGATTGTCCTCCCCGGAATTCTTTCTTTTTTGTTGCAGGTGTGGTCCTTTTGGCATGGAAATTCAGACCCTGCGGCCTCTGGGTGCCCCCGGACACAGTCTTGTGCGAAGCAGGTAGAGAGTGGAAACCCTATTTGATTGCCTTTGGCTATACGTCCCTGGTGTGAAGCATCCCCTGGGGATGGGGAACAGCTGAGAGCTGTCCGAGATTATGAATTGACTTAGGATGGCTTAGCACTGTGCTCAGATGTGGATGAAGAAGTACTCTTGTCTCAGAAGATTGTGAGGAGGCCGGTGTGATCTGCCTAGTCTGGAAAGAGGAGCTGGTGGCGTTGATTGCCAGAGCCTCAACTGCCTTGAACCTGACTGATGCTTCCGGCATGGAGCAGGAGCCAAAGGTACACCCGCTCCTTCAATGGGTGTGAAAATCCACTACAGTCTTCCTATTCCTGGATGTGCTTAAGGATATGATCTAGTCAGAGTGGGACTCTCCCAACTCCCTGACTAAAGGGTTAAGGGTGTGCAAGAAGATCCCTGCTGGAGGAAGAGTGCGTTAAATGGTTTGGCATTCCCAAGGTGGATGTGCATCTCACAGTGGTTACCAGATGGACTACCATTCCTGTGGAAGGTGGATCGACCTTAAAGGATTTTCTGGTGGATTCTCATTGTTGAGGAGCCAGTTCTGCAGCTGGCAGTATACTACCCCTCTTTTATAGTCAGCTATGGCCTTCCTTTCTGATCTGGTATTTTTGGCAGCCCGGGATGGTTGGATTTGGCTCTAGGACAGGGCAGTGGACACATCTTCCACAGTCTGGTTGGCCCAACTGGCCTTTCAGGGGAAGTTAATAAAGGACCTAGGCAAAACAAATTCTTACTATCCTCTGGAAGACAGGCCTAAGGGGCCTGAGAAGCAGTCTGGTGCCCCTTCTCTTCAGCCTCCACCCATTCACTGAGGGCGCGCTGAACAGATTCCCTGGGGGTCTTGTGACTCTCATTCATAGTCCTTTCATGGAGCGCATGGGCCCAAGGACTCTATCCTTTACAGGGGAGGACCTTCTTGGGCTGTGCAAGGAAGTTTTGGGGGCCCATTCCCTGGTTCCTCCAGTTGGAGGCAGGCTTTGCCTTTGCTTTTAGGAATGGGCCTTGGCTGCCAGGGATCACTGGATGCTAGATACCATTCAGTTTGGCTATGCCCCGGAATGTAAAGAGACTTATTCCTGATACCTTTGTCATCTCTCCTTGTGGGTCTGCGATCAAAAGTGCTGCTGTGTGGACCACCTTGGACAAGTTGCTGTGCCTAAAGGTGGTGATGGCCTTCCCACCGGCAAGTGGGGCAAGGGCAGATATTCCATCTATTTTGTGGTGCCCAAGAAAGACTTTTCCTTCCAGCCCATTCTGGACTTCAAGGGGGTCAATACGTGTCCTGTGTTTTCTGATGGAAACCTCGCACTCTGTGATTCAAGCAGTGTGCCTAGGGGTGTTCTTGGCTTCTCTGCATCTGGCCAAGGCGTATTTTTCTTATCCCAGTCTGGGTGGATCAGAAAAGTATCTGCCGTGCTTGGCTCTCACTATCAGTTCATTGCCCTCTCTTTCAAAGATGTTTTGCAAGGTCACGGTGGTGGTGGCTGCTGCGGTGCCAGGGGATCTGTGTCCATCCTGATCTGGACGACTGGCTCATCCGGGCCCATTCCCTTTCAGAAGTGTCTTGAGTGGCGTCCTGAGTAGTGTTCTTCTTAGAAAGCCTTGGCTGTGTGTTCAACTGGGGAAAGAGCCACCTGTGGCCTTCCCAGTCCCTGGAGTTTCAGGGAGCACGTTTTGACTCGAGTGAGCAGTTTCCTGCCAGAAGAGAAAAGACTGTTGGATTGCCTGGCACTGGTCTGTGTGCAGCAGGCTCCCGGAGTCTGGAATTATTTTCAGCTCCTCGGATTGATAACGACGACCATAATGATGATGCCGTGGGCGCATGCTGTCATGCGACCGCTACATCAGTTCTTGTTGACTCAGTGGTCCCCGAGTTCTCAGGAGTTCAAGCGCAGGCTCCCGCTCCCTTTGATGGTGAGGTCCATTCTTTGGTGTTGGCAGCAACCCTGTCTCTGAGGAAGGGCATGCCACAAGACGATTTCTCCTAGATCCTGCTGACAAAGGATGACAGCCTCTTGGGTATTGCCATTGCTAAGACCATACAGCCCAGGGCCATTGGAACCACAGGGAAGCAGTATGGTCCATCAGCTGCCTTGTGGCAAGAGTCATCAGGTTGGCTCTTCTGTTTCCGGCCCTTGGTCAAGGGCCGGGCGATTCGAATATTTTATTTATTTATTTAAATTATTTCTATACCATGCTCTTTAAAATCAGACCGGTTTATATGTAACAACAATTTGCACAATGCAGCAGAGCATGCAATGCACATTACAGAGAACAGGTTTTACAACTTGGGTTTAACAGGGATAACTATATACAACTGAGCTGTTTGTGTACAGGTATGCCACAGGTACGGCTGTGGATACACGACATGCTCTGAACTATATACATTTTAGATAATTATATACAAGTTTGTGCAGTCGTATTCAGACTGTGGGTGCATCATCATGACCTGGGTGTGCTAGTGGTGTCGTTGTGATGTTTCACTGGACAGGGAGTAATGTAGGAGGAAAAGATGGTGCTTTAGTGCCTTCCGGAATTGGGCGAGGTCGGTTATAGCCCAGATGGTGGTTGGGAGGGCATTCCAGAGCATAGGTGCGTAAAATATAAATGCTCTGTTCTTTGCTGCCTGGGAGCATTTTGTTATTGCGCTAGGGATTATGAGTGTGTTTGCAGTGAATGACCTTCTGGCTCTGTTTGAAGGGGTGGGGAGGATGAGGTCCGTGAGGGAGGTGGAGGATTGATTATTGATGGCCTTGAAAGTCATTAGTAATACTTTGAAGGTGAGTCTGCAGTGGATCGGCAGCCAGTGGAGGTGTTTCAGGATTGGGGATATGTGGTCTCTTCTGGAGGCTCCATGCAGGACTCGGGTGGCGGCGTTCATTGCTAATTGCAGGGGGTTCAGAGTGTTCTTGGGGAGTCCCTGCAGAATAGCGTTGGCATAGTCGAAGTGGGGGGTTACCAATGCTTGGAAAATCATCTGGAAATCGTCTGGTTCCAGCAAGGGTCGTAGGTGGCGGATTGTTTGTATCTTGTGATAGATTGCTCTGATGGTATTGCTTGTGTGTGCTTTCATGTCAAGCTGCTGGTCTAGGGTGATACCCAGGTAGCGGATGGTGGGCTTGCTCAGGAGCTCAGCATCTCTTACTCTTATTGATGTGGGAGGGGTGAAGGAGTGATTCCTGGTAATGAAGAGGACATCTGTTTTCTTAAAATTAATCCTGAGGCTCTGTGTGTGGAGCCAGTCTGTGACAGCATTGAAGCATTTTGTTAAAATCGAGAAATCGGGGGTGCTAGTGAGCCCGAGACGAAATGGCCGCATATTAAACCTGCTCCGATCTGTGATCTCCCTAATTTTTGCTAACAGAGGCATTCACTGCAAAGAAATTCCCCCCGCTTGCCTGTTTTGAGATCGATGTATTCTGCGGTTTTCTTCTGGCTACTTAGAAGGGTGATCAGAGGTCTCCGTTGAACTTACTGTGTGTGCATAGTTCACCGCGGCTGGAGCTGCTTTCCCCATCAATGCTAGTGCAGCTTTGAATATGGCTCCTGCTTGTATGGGACTCTTAGAAAATCATTGGTGATAAGCCCCTTCTGCATCGAGCATTGTGTGACAGTCAGCTGCCTTTCCTCAGGCATCGGAGGAGAGAGAGAAAGAAGTCTGATTCCTTGCTGGGACACTGTAAGCTGCTCATTTGCATGTCTTCGGGCGTCGGAGGAGAGAGAAGTCTGATTCCCTGCTGGGACATTGTGAGCTGATCAATTGCATGTCCTCGGGCATCGGAGCAGTGAGGGAAGTCTGCTTCTAGGTGAACCTGCACTCCTCCGCTTGGTGGGCAATCCTGAGCTGGCAGGTGAGAGAGCTGTGAGACGAGGTGCAGTTTGAGCGCTTGTGGTGGCCTGATTGGGGGATGTAGCGGCCATTGACACGCGGTCGTGGAACGCACGACAGTGTCTGCGTTTCATTCAATTTGAGCGGGAAACAGTCATACAGGAAGATGTCAGCAGCTCTGAGACCGGCGTTCTGACTTCCTCATTTCCAGCGATCGCAGCCTCAATTGTTGGATCCTTGCTTCAGATCCTTTGCATTAGACTCTAGTTTGCAGATTTACATCTTCACTGATGCCGGCGCCGTAGCGAGTGAATCAACTTTTGTACCTTTGCTTGCTGGGCAGCGCTGTCAGGTGTGATCTTGGAGCGCCCTCTGCTGTTCTAAAGTGGAAATTTCTTCTTTTTTTTTTTACTAAAAGCAGCCTCTCATTAGCTTTAATCAGTTTTTTGCATATGCCTGGACTGTAAGGTGCTGAAATCTTTTATTATTGCACAGAGGCTAATTTGATCTTAGAGGTGCTCTACATTTCTTTGCCTATTCTGACGGTGGGGGAATTCGGTGTCACATGGCTGCTAAAGCCAAGGGGCTTGAGGCCAAGGAAAAGCTGCGGGCTTCTCAACGTTTGATGAGTAAGGGTGGAACCCAGGACAGTCCACCTAGAAGGCTGCTGTCAGATGGGTCCGGTGACGAGACACTGAGTGAGCTTGATCAGGGTCCTGTGGCACCACCTACACATGCCCTTCTGCAGCGGGAGCTTCGTAGGGGATTTGAGGATCTAGCTGGTGAATTCCGCTCCATGCGAGAGGAAGTGATGAGCACGATTGCGGAACTTAGAGGTGATATAAAAGATTTGGGCACTCGAGTGGAGGAGGTCGAGACAAAAATAGAAGATCATGCTGGTGCTCTGGTGGATCTACAATATGCAGCTGATCGACAGCAATCACAAGCGATGGAACTGACTTATAAACTTGATGACATAGAAAATAGGTCACGTCGCAATAATGTGTGTTTGAGGCATTCCGGAGGCTGTGGGGGGTGCAGAAGATCTGGTGATGGTGCTCAAGACTTTGATGTCCAACTTACTCACAGCAGAGGAATTTGAATCCCGTGGAGCTATGATGGAGATTGAAAGGGTGCACCATACCCTGGGAAAGCCTCCTAACAATCAACCACGGGATGTTATTGCAAGATTTCTGCGATATGCTGATGCAGAGCTTCTTCTGTGGAGAGGTCGGGAGAAAAAAGTGACCCAGTATCAGGAGGCGGCGGTATCAGTGTATCAAGATCTTTCGGTCTTTACCCTGGCTCGTCGGAGGGAGATGAAGCCGATCATAATGGTGCTGAATAACAAAGGGATTCGTTACTCCTGGTCCTTTCCTTTTCGGATGAACTTCCTTTTGGGAAATAAGAAAATTTCGGCAAAAGACCATACGGAAGCATGGCGAGCGTTGCGCCAGGCTGGTCTTGTGGAGGACAATGCGTTGCCGGTGCTTCCGGTTCCCAAGCCGCAGCTATCGAGGTGGACTCGGGTGGGAAGATCTGCTTAATACTGCCTGGTCCTTGAGTCGTGGTTTTCATGACTTGGGGGAGTTCTCAGTGAATTTTTTGTTTAAGGGATCTGCTTTATTATAGCGATATTGTATAAGTTAAACAATTATTGCTCTTGTAATTAATATACTGATTGTTCACAGAAATTTTGGGGATTTTGGAAATTGTTAAATGTCGTGTGGGGGATGAGATGAATGCGGTGGTGGTGCTGAGGGGGGAATTTTAGGGACAGTAGCTTATTGGTTAACTATTTACAGGGGATATAACAGCAAATGATACCATAGTAATCCTTCTGCAGGGAGGCACAGATGGAGCTGGCTTTGGGTTCAGTTTTACCGTGTCCTGCCATTTAGGCAGGCAGGTGGTACTGAAGGGATGGGAGGATGGATTGGTTGGGGGTGTGTGCAAGTGGGTGCGATTTGGGGGGTGAGGGTGGGGGGAAAGGTTTTGGGGGGGTTCGTATAAGTTCATGGGGTGGGGAGCAGTTGAGGTTCTGGGGTGTTTCTCTGTCTAGTTTTCAGGAGATGAGGGGAAGGAGGACACTATTATTGCTTAAGATTTGTGAACCTGAGGGGATTGGGGGAGGGCTGGACCACACGGGGCAGGGGAGGGTGCAGGGCGGTGGTGGTAAGGAAGTTGCTTATCAATGCTGAAAGTGGTGTCTCTTAATGTAAAGGGCCTTAATTCTCCTGGAAAACGCTCATTGCTGTTTATGGAATTGAAATCTTTGAAAGGGGACATTGTGTTTTTGCAGGAGACCCATCTCCGTAGTAGCACTCAGGGATGGTTGAAACGTAAGCCCTACTCTGAAGTGTGGGTAGCGTCGGATGCAAATGGAAGGAAAAAGTGTGGCGTGGCCCTGTTGTTTCACCAGTGTTTATCTCTAAGGGTGGAGGAGGTTAAGAGGGATACTTTGGGGAGGTGGCTTCTCATGAATGTTCGTTTAGAGGGCCATTTACTTACGTTAGCCAATGTCTATGCCCCTAATTAAGGCCAAGTGACCTTTTTTGCGCGGTTGAAGGTCCTGCTGGCTGAGTTTGCAAAAGGTCCTATTATATTGGGTGGTGATTGTAACACATATGGTGCCTCATCTGGATTTGACGGGCCAAACTGGAAGGGTAAATAATGGGATTAGTCGGACGTTGCGGAGGTTTATGCTTAAGAACATTAGATATGCCATACTGGGTCAGACCAAGGTCCATCAAGCCCAGTATCCTGTTTCCAACAGTGGCCAATCTAGGTCATACGTACCTAGCTTGATTTGGGTTTGCACGATGTTTGGAGAGATACACATATTGGGAAAAAAAGCTATACCTACTACTTGCCCGTTCATCGGGTGTATACCCGTATTGAAATTATTTTTTGTTGGACCAATGTCTGATGGATGGGAGAGTGGAAGCTGGGCACGGGATGTTGACATGGTCGGATCATGCTCCTTGCTGGATTGTTCTTCCTGCAGATATGTGCGGAGAGCGGTATCGGCTGTGGCACTTAGACGATCAATTTTTTCGGCGGCAACATGCTGTTCAAGACCATGGCCATTTTATAAGCGAATTTTTTGAACTAAATGATTCTGGGGAGGTCCCGCTATCCACAGTTTGGGATGCTTTTAAGGCGACAGCTCGGGGCCGCCTGATAGCTGAGGCAGCTCGCACTCGGAAGGCCTGGACACAGGAGTCTTGCCAATTAGTGGCGGAAAATAGACGCCTTCAATTGGAACATGCCCGGACGGGCTCTAAATGAATCTGGCGCCAGTGGCGAGTAGTACGGGCCAAATTGGATGCGTGTATGCAGAGAGAATTGGATAATATGCGTCAAAAATTGCAACAAACCTTTTATGAAAGGGGGAATAAGGCCGGCCGTTACCTTGCTCTGCGACTTCGCCAACAACGCACCTCAAGGGTGGTACGTGAAATTCGGGATTCCCGGGGATGCATGCAGGTGGTTTCTCGGGAGATCCGTGACGTATTCGCTACTTTTTTGGAACAGTTGTATAAGGCTGAGCCTTTTGATCTGCCCCGTGTGCCGGACTACCTGGGTGCAATCACATTACCGCGGTTGACCGATTCTGGCAGAGAGCAATTGGACGCCAAACTTACTGCAGAGGAGGTGGAGATGGCCATCCGACGCTTAAGAGTGGGGAGGGCGCCGGGTAATGATCGGTTTCCTGTGGAATATTATAAAAAATATAGTGCTCAATTAACACCAACTCTGGTGGTGCTCTTCAATGAGGTTCTGCGGGGAGAGTCGTTGCCTCCTTCTCAACGTGAGGCTCTTATTACAGTAATTCCTAAGCCGGGTAAGCCATTACATGAGGCAGCTTCCTATAGTCCTATTTCCTTATTAAATGCGGATGTTAAAATATTGGCTTCAGTGTTGGCGGCTCGATTGAATCAGGCCCTCCCAGCTTTGGTGCACTCGTATCAGGTTGGTTTTGTGCCGGGCCGCCAGGCGTCGGATAATATTAGGCAAATGTTGCAGGCGATTCATGTTGCACGGCAGGACTCACGACCGGCGCTTTTGGTGGGAGTAGACACTGAGAAGGCCTTTGACCGAGTCAGTTGGGAAAACCTTTGGTGTGTGTTAGATAAGCTGGGGTTTGGGCCTAACTTTATGCGTTGGGTTCATTGCCTCTATCAAGGCCCTACAGCTTGCGTCCGGGTTAATGGGGGTCAATTGGGGAGTTTTGCGTTGGAAAGGGGAACCCGGCAGGGGTGTCCATTGTCGCCGTTGTTGTTTGTGCTGGTGATGGAGCCTCTGGCGCAAAGCTTTCGCGAGCATCCGGACATTCTGGGTGTTCAGGTGGGCCCTTATGATTACAAAATTGCACTTTTCGCGGATGATATCATATTATCGTTGGTGAACCCAGCTATTTCCCTTTCAGTTGCAATGCAACTCTTTGAGGCCTTCTCGCAGGTTTCCGGGTTCAAAATCAATTACGCTAAATCCGAGATTCTGAATGTTGGGGTTCCGGAGGCGACATGCTTACAATTGAAGGCTCATTATCCATTTCGCTGGGTGGCGGGGTCTCTCCGGTATCTGGGTGTGAATTTGACAGTTGATCAGGCTGCGCTATTTAAGGCCAATTATGGACCCTTAATCCAACAGGTTAAGCGAGATTTAGAGTCTTGGGCCAGTTTGATGCTCTCCTGGTTTGGGCGCATTGCGGTGGTGAAGATGGTGGTGGTTCTGAGATTTTTGTACCTTTTTCAGGTACTCCCCTATACCTTTGTCTTGTGGAGTCTTGGCTACTTGGCAAACACTGCTTACGAAGTTTATATGGCGGTTTTGTCGTCCTCGCATTGCACGTCAAATTCTCTATATGGACACGCGACGGGGGGGTATGGGGGCTCCTAATCTTCATTGGTACTATGCGGCAGCGCAGTGTCACGCAGGAGTGGAATGGATGAACACTAATAGCACAAAATATTGGGTGCAAATGGAAATGCATTTATCGGGGGGAGCAGGATTGGGGGACCGGCTGTGGCTCAGTTCTAAGTTGCGAGGTGGTTTGCGTTCCAGTAACCCCTATATTTTACATACTCTCCACTGCTGGGACCAATTTATTTGGCCTCATGGGGCGGCCTTGACCCCCTTGGCGCCCATCGTGGATAACCTTTCTTCCCCCCCCCCCCCCCCCGGTATGAGTGATCCAGCTTTTCGGCTGTGGGGGCATAGGGGACTTAGTCGTGCCGGTCAACTATTTGAGGATGGTCGGTTGCGCTCTTTTAGATTGCTTCAGGGGGAATTTGATCTTCCCGCTTGTCATGTTTATCAGTATACACAGGTGGTTCACTGGGTGCGTGATCGAGCTGTTCGGTCTCAGGTTGCACGTGACATGTCTGATGTTGAAAGCTTCTGTGAGGCGTGTACCACCACAAAGTGTCTTATTGCTGCCCTGTATGCACATTTGCAAACCCAGCAGCTGGGACTAGGCACACATAGAGAGCAGTGGGATCAGGAATTGTATCTTGACTATACTGTGCAGCGGTGGGAGCTGGTTGAGGGTCGACTTTGGAAGAGTTCAGTGGCAGTTAATGCCCGTGAAACTAATTATAAACTACTCTATCGATGGTATATGACATCTGTGCGGGTTGCTCGAGTGTATCCAGAGGTATCGGGTTTGTGCTGGCGAAACTGTGGACAGAAGGGCACTTTGGCGCATATCTGGTGGCTTTGTCCACGTGTCCAAATTTTTTGGAGGGGGATTCAGTACCGATTACAGCAACTGGCGGGTTGAGCATTCCTTGGGATCCGGGTATTTTCCTTTTCGGTATGAATGCTCCTGGTGCTCGAACTCCTCAGTTGGCCTTGATTCGACATGATTTGAATGCGGCTCGTTTGGCCTTGGCTGCTGCTTGGAGGCAGATCTTGCCTCCAACTTTTTCTAGCTGGTTGGACCGGATGTGGGATACATACACTATGGAACGGGGGGTGGCGGTTGGAAGAATGCAGTTGCCACAATTTGAGCAAGTGTGGGAAACTTTTGTTTTAAAGTATGGTTCATAACCCTTGGGGTGCTACGTATTTCCATTGGAGGTGCTGGTCTTGTGCCTTCTCGTCTGTAGAGTCCTTGGTTTCTTCCTCTTCCTCGTGTGGTCTGGTCCGTTGGAATATCCCCTTCACTTTCAGATGGTATAGAGGTTATAGGAGGGGGGGATGGGGGTGGGGGGAGGGTAATGGTGGGTGGATGGGGGGGACACTGGTGGGGTTGCGTGGGGGGAGGGGGGCTGGAGGGAGGAGGGCGTGGGTAGGGTGTTCTGGGTGACTTTTGGGTAATACGATGGGGAGGGGCGGGGGGAAAAAAAGGCTTGGATGTTCTCATTCTTTTGATTGCGGCTTTTGCACTGTTTTTCTTGTTCATGTACTCTGTATGTAGCATATATGGCTATAGCTTGTTGTAATTGTGTGCAGCCTTTAAATAAAAAAAAATCGAGAAATCATGTTGATTGATTGAGAATGGAGTGAAGAGTAGTACATTGTAGGCGTACACTAGGCAGGAGACATTGAAGGAACGGATGATTGAGCAAATGGGTTGCATGTATATATTGAAGAGGAGGGCTGAGAGTGATGACCCTTGGGGGACCCCTTGTATTTGTTGAAACGGCTTGGAGGTCCCGGAGCCTGTTCTTACCTGCTGCCATCTATCTGTTAGGTATGACTTGCACCAACTCAAGGCTGAGCCCTGGATTCCCTTCTCTTGGAGACGTGACAGGAGCAGCTTGTGGTTGACTGAGTCGAATGCGGCGGCAATGTCCATGAAGATTAACGCGTATCCTTTACTAATGTTATCAATCCCTGTGATTAAGATGCTAAGTAGAGTGGTGAGGAGGGTCTCAATGCCATGTGATTCTCTAAAGCCGTGCTGACATGGGTCAAGTGGGGCAGCAGTCTCGATGTGGTGTTGGATTTGGCGTTGTACGAGCTTCTCTATTATCTTGGCCAGTAGGGGAATACTGGAGATTGGTCAATAGGATTCCGCCTTTTTGGGGTCAAGCTTGTTGTTTTTGAGAAGGGGCCAGATGGAGGTCTGTTTTAGAGCCGGTGGGAATACCCCTGTTGAAAAGGATAAGTCCATGATCTTGGTTAGAAATGGGCTGAATTCCACATGCAGTGATCTTATCCAGAATGCTGGGCAGGGGTTATTGGGGGCTGTGGTGGTGTTTATAGATGTGATGGTGTCCTCCATGCTTCTCGTGAATGGAGGTGTGAAACCTGTCAGCGGTGTTAGATGGTGTTGCTTGAGATATGGAATTTGGGTCATGGTGATGTTGGTTGGCTGGACTTGGGTTGTAGGTGGTCTGCGAATTCCTGGGGGTATAGCAGACCTGGTTGGGGAGGGAGAAGGCTCCTTCATCAGGGACTTCACAATGTTGAAAAGGTCATGGGGTTTATTTAGGGATTGTCGCAGGAGTTCAGAGTGATGCTCTTTCAGTTTCCTTGATTGTTTCTCAGTGTACTTTCAAGTAGGATGTGTAGGCTGCCAGGTCATCTGTGGATCGTGAGCGCCACCATCATCTTTCGAGCTTCCTGAGGTGGAGTAGTGAAGTTAAAATTTCAGCAGAGTACCATTGCACAGCTTTTCACCATGGTGATGGCTTATGTCAATTGGAAAGGTGGCACGAGGAGTGCCGGGGTAAAATAGTAACATAGTATATGACAACAGATAAAGACTAGTATGGTCCATCTAGTCTGATGGCGCCGGATTGACCGAGGAGAGCACAGTTCAGAGGCCCGAAGTGGCTCCTGCGGGAACTTCCTCTTCCGTTGCCCCCATCTTGAGGCATCTTTTGGCAGGGATCAATCATTCTGGATGACCCGGTTCTCTTGGCTCTTGGAAGGAGACTGCTAATGCATAAGGGCTACTCTCCAGCGGTGATCTCTACTCTGCTCCGGAGCCCAGAGGAAGTCTACCAAGCTAACATATTTACGGATCTGGTGCCTCTTTGAGCGATGGTGCGGCACTCAGCAGTTGGTTCCTGAGGCATCCAAGGTGCCATCTCTGTTGGCCTGTGTACAGGATGGCCTGAAGAAGGGCTTTTTCCTTAGCTCCCTGAAAGTTTAGGTGGCAGTTTTGGTCTGTTTCTGAGGCCCAGTGGCTGGTAAGTCTTTAGCCTTGCTCCTAGATGTCTCACGCTTTCTCCAGGAGGTTCGGAATCTGAGTCCTCCCCTCCAGTCTGTGATCTCTTCCTGCCAGGGCCATGGTGGCAGCGCCCTTTGAGCTGTTGAAGCATGCTAGTTTAAAGGATTTATTTATTTATTTTGTATTTATTTAAAAGGACTTATATCCCGCCTTCTCCTTTAATCAAGACGGTGTACACAGCAACCAATCAAATTATTTATTTATTTATTTATTCATTTCTTCCGTACCGTCCCTTCCAGAGATCAAGGGCGGTTAACAGAGAACAGTTGAACAACTTTTACATGGAACAGCAATATTAACTATTTTCAAACAACTTTTACATGGAACAGCGGTATTAACTATTTACAAGGAACATATTATACAAACAAATTTATGTGACAATCTTTGGAGTTACATATAAACAGGAGTCAGCCTCTTCTTGATTTGTCTTTTTCTTTGGTTAGGGTGGGGTTATATTGACTTCTCCAGGACCAAGCAGGAAGTCAGTCCTCACATATGGGTGTCATTGGCGCCGATGAAGCCCCAGCGGAGCATTTCCACAGCTTTCTATGAAAGCCTTTGGGAATGCAGGCACGCATGCGCGGTTCCCTTCCCGCCTAAAGGTGCCATCTTACCTCAGTCTCTTTTTTTCCGTGAAGCCCACCGGACGTGTGTCCAGTTTTCCCGGTTAAAATTAGATTTTTCAGCGATTTTTGCTCTTTTTTTCTACCGGTTCGACGCCGGTTCCCCTCCCGTCGGGTTCGGTACACCGGTATCGAGCCCGATTCTTCTTTTTCGGTTTTTGCCCTTCGTGGCTGGCATTCGCGCCCTTTTTCTCCTTTTTTCCCTGGAAGGCCGGTCCTTTGACCTCGTGGGGACTCTTTTTTTTTTTCCCCGATGGCTTCCAGCGGTTTTAAAAAGTGTGATCGGTGTAAGAAACTAATGTCTCTCACCGACACACACGACTGCTGCCTTCGGTGCCTCGGCCCCGACCACGATCCTAAGTCGTGCGGGGCCTGTGGGAAAATGTCTTCCAAGGCACTACGAAGTCGCCAGCAGCAAAAGGAAAGGCTTTTCTCGGACTCAGCCTCCGGCCGGGCCCGGACCTCGTCTGAGGCCTCGACATCTCGGGATTCCGATCCCGAGCGCCGTCGAAGCTCCTTGGACAGGGGCTCCCCCGACCGGCAACGCAAGAGGAGGAAACGGCTCGCGAGGGTGTCGTCAGAGGAGGTCCCTGGCTCCTCGAGGGCCAGGTCTATGACCCCCGACCGTCGCTCCGGGCCCGTGGAACCGGAGAAGCCTGCCAAAGTTCCTCGTGTGGAGCCGGAGTCTGCTGGACACGTAAGCCCCGTAGTCCTCGTGGACTCTCCTCCCAGGGAGCCGATGTCGGGCCCAGCACCGCCGGGGCCCGAGTTGGTGGCTGCTGCGTCTCCCGAGCTGAGTCTCAGGATGACAGCCTTGGATAGCAGAATGTCTGCCTTCATGGAGCAGCAGCGGGCACTGATGGCCAGCCTGTCTGGCGCATCTGCCCCGACCACCGGGACATCGACGTCGAAGTCGACTCCAGGGACCGAGCCGATACCTCGAGTCCATCGTGGCTCGGAGTCAACCTCGGTCGTGGCCTCCCTCGACCTCCCATTCGGGACCCCGCAGGGTCGGACCCCGACTCTTCCTCGGACGAGTCAGCTTGGGAGACGGAGGACGAGGAGTCTCCTGATACCTTTAAGACTCGGTGCGTCCCTTTGGACTCACCGCAGTCTGAGCCCCGGAGTAGGTCCTCCCCGGAGGACACCCGGTTCTCGGAGTTCGTCCGGGATATGGCCACTGCCTTGCCTATTCCGGCGGACCCCGAGGAAGAGCCTCGAGCTGAAGAGCTCGAGGCGCTGCAGTATGACTCTCCTCCGAAGGAGGCCTTTACTGTCCCGGTTCCTCCAATGCTGGAACGGCTCCTCTTCTGTATGTGGGAGGAACCGGCCTCGGCACCGGTTCATAGCAAGCGAGTCGATTCGATCTATCGGCTCCGGAAGAGCCCTGGCTTTCAGAATGCACAGCTACCACACCATTCCATGGTTGTGGAATCGGCCATGCATCGTCTGAAGAGCCAGAAGATGCACTCCGCGGTGCCTCCTGGCAGGGAGGCCCGAAACCTCGATGGCGTCGGTAGAAAGTGCTTTCAGGGCTCGATGCTTGCTTGCCATGTCCAGTCTTACCAGCTGTACATGGGCATGTACTTGCGGGATCTGGCCAAGGAGTTGGCCGGGTTCTCTGCTGGTCTCTCCGGGGAACCCTTGCAGAGATTTAAGTCCTTGTCCTCGGGGATTCGGGACTGCTCGAAGTTCATGTCCCGCGCCGCCTACCATGGATTCAAGGCTTCGGCCCGAGTTGCGGCAGCTGGCATCGCGGCTCGACGCCAGGCATGGCTGCAGTCATCGGACCTCGAGCCATGGGTTCAGGACAAGTTGGTTGATGTCCCTTGCTGAGGTGAAAACCTTTTTGGCAAGCCCATGACCGAGAAGGCCGCTCAGCTCGAGACCGAGCACCTCACTCGGACAAGGCTGTCGAGGAAGACCTCTGCCCCTTCTCATAAAAAGAAGGGCTCGGGTAAAAAGCCCTTTTACCCGAGGAAGGGCACTGCCTACAAACAGTACCCACAATATCAGGCTGCCCAAGCTACCCCCCAGGGTCAGCAAGCCAAGGGCCAGGGTAATGGGCCCCGTAGGCAGAGGACCCCCAAGCCTCAGGCCCCTGCTACCACTCAGCAGGGTGGGGGTTTTTGACTCCTTGAGCGTAGCCTCTCCTCCACTGCTCTCCCAACCCTGCACAGAAGGTCGCCTCGCCCTCTTTGTCCACCAGTGGCCCCTTGTCACCGGGGATAGTTGGGTGCTGGAGATAGTCCACAAGGGCTATGCCCTCCATTTTCACCAACTGCCTCCACCATATTTTCCAGGGGAGCCTCCAAGGCCTCCCCTGCACACAAACCTTCTTCTACAAGAGCTTCATGGTCTGTTGGTGGACAGGGCGGTGGAGCCTGTGCCTCCCCACTTCCAAGGTCACGGTTTCTACTCCAGGTATTTCCTGGTGCCCAAAAGAACCGGTGGCCTTCGACCCATTCTGGACCTCAGGAACCTCAACAAGTTCCTAGTGAAGGAGAACTTCAAGATGCTTACTCTTGGGACTCTTCTGCCCTACCTCCAGCAGATAGATTGGCTATGCTCCTTAGATCTAAAGGATGCGTACACTCACATCCTCATTCATCCAGACCACAGAAAGTACCTCAGGTTCATTGTGGGAGGAAACCATTATCAGTACAGAGTGCTGCCTTTCGGCCTCACCTCCACCCCCAGAGTTTTTACAAAGTGCCTAGCAGTGGTGGCAGCCTACCTGAGAAATCAGGGAATCTTTGTCTTCCCCTATCTAGACGACTGGCTCATCAGGGGTCAGACGTGCCAAGAGGCCAATCAAGCCACCCTCAGGACTATTGCTCTTCTACAAAGCCTGGGGTTTGTCATAAACTTCGCAAAGTCCACTTTGCTCCCCTCGCAGAACTTAGAGTTCATAGGAGCAAGGCTGGACTCTGCTGGCAAAGGCTTTCTTGCCAGCCGACAGGGCCCAAAGGTTGATGGCCTTGGCAAATCAGTTTCTCAGCAGGTCCCTGGTCTCCGCCAGACTCTGCCTGAGGCTTCTGGGCCACATGGCTTCGACAGTACATGTGACCCCCAATGCCAGGCTCCATATGAGGCCTGCACAGTGGTGCCTTCGGTCTCAGTGGTCACAGGCCACAGGCAGCCTCAGAGACAGGATAAGGGTGTTCAGACCATTTCTGCACTCCCTCAACTGGTGGCTGCACCCACCCAATCTACTGAAAGGGGTGCCTTTTCAGATTCCAGGGTACACAGTAGTGATGACAACAGATGCCTCCCTGCAAGGCTGGGGAGCTCATTGTCTGGGCAAGTACACCCAGGGCCTCTGGTCTCCCTGGGAAGCTGCGCAGCAGATCAATCTCCTCGAACTCAGAGCTATTCGATTAACACTCAAAGCTTTCACTCCTACCCTGGCTCACCAGTCTGTCCTGATTCAGACAGACAACCAAGTTGCCATGTTTTATGTGAACAAACAGGGCGGAACTGGGTCCAGGATCCTTTGTCGGGAGGCTCAGGACCTTTGTTCTTTTGCCCTCAAGCACAACATGCACCTCAAGGCTGTGTACCTTCCAGGCCAGGACAACTACCTGGCAGACAGATTAAGCAGAATACTGCAGCCCCACGAGTGGCAGCTGCATCCTTCAGTAGTTCAGAAGATCTTCCTGAAATGGGGTCTCCCTTTGCTAGATCTCTTTGCCAGCCCAACGAACAAGCAACTGCCAAAGTTCTGCTCCAGGCAACCGCATCCTCTGCGGATAGCAGCGGATGCTTTTCTGATATCCTGGTCTCAGGGCCTCCTCTATGCGTTTCCTCCCATGCCCTTGGTGGCCCAAACTCTTCAAGATTCTTCAGGACAAGGCCTCGGTCCTGCTGGTGGCTCCCAGGTGGCCGAGACAGCTTTGGTTTCCTCTTCTGCTTCAACTGGCGGTGGATCCTCCACTACCTTTGGGGTTGCAACCTGACCTCCTCTCACAGGAGCAGGGTTCCCTTCTGCACCCCAATCTCAAATCTCTCAATTTGATGGCCTGGAGGCTGCAAGAGTAGTCTTGGCTCCCTGGGGCCTGCCTCAGGAGGTTGAGGAGGTTGTCCTAGCCTCTAGGAAACAGTCCACTAGGAAACCCTATGCTCTCAAATGGAAGAGGTTTTTGGTGTGGTGTCAGCTACGTACAGAAGATCCTTTCTCCTGTACTGTGCCAGTAGTCCTTCAGTACTTACTGCACTTGTCCAATCAAGGTCTTAAATCCAATTCTGTTCGGGTCCACCTCTCAGCTCTAGCAGCTCACCACTCTCTGGTGGAGGGACATTCTCTGTCTGGTCACCCCTTGGTGTCTCGCTTTCTTAGGGGCTTGCTTTTGCTCAAGCCTCCTATCCGTCCTCCTGCCCCTAAATGGGAGCTAAATGTGGTCTTACAGCAACTGACTCGCCCACCTTTTGAGCCGATGGCTACTTGTCCACTACGCTTCCTCTCCTGGAAGACACTCTTCCTGATAGCCCTTACCTCGGCTAGGCGAGTAAGTGAGCTTCAGGCCCTGGTCTGTGATAGGCCTTACACCAGGATTTATAGGAACAGGGTAGTCCTTAGGACTCATCCAAAGTTCCTCCCTAAGGTTGTCTCCTCTTTCCACCTCAACCAGGAGGTGGTTCTTCCAACATAGAAACATACAAACATAGAAACATAGAAATATGACGACAGAAAAAGACCACATGGCCTATCTAGTCTGTCCTTCCATAACAACTACAACAGTCCACTTTTTGCCTTTAGAGATCCTCTGTGTTGGTCCCATGCTTTCTTGAATTCAGTTACTGTCCTCATCTCTACCACCTCCACTGGGAGACTATTCCACGGATCCACTAATCTTTCCGTAAAGAAATATTTCCGCATATCACTCCTGAATCTATCTCCCTTCACCCTCATCCCATGTCCCCTCGTAGCAGAACTTGCTTTCAATTGAAAGAGGCTCTCTCCCTGAACATTTATGCCACGGAGGTATTTAAACATCTCAATCATATCACCTCTATCCCGCCTTTCCTCTAAGGTGTACATATTAAGATCCTTAAGTCTGTCCTCATATGCTTTATAATGAAGCCCATTAATCATTTTGGTAGCAACCCTCTGCACCGACTCCATCCTGTTCACATCCCTCTGCACCGGTCTCCAGAATTGCACACCATACTCCAAATGAGGTCGCACCAAAGACTTATACAGAGGCATTATCACCTCCTTTTTTCTGCTAGCCATTCCTCTCTGTATGCACCCAAGCATCCTTCTAGCTTTTGCTGTTGCCTTTTCCACCTGTTTAGCTACTTTAAGATCATCAGACACAACCACGCCTAGGTCCCGCTCTTCTTTAGTGGACAAAAGTACTTCACCTCCTATACTGTATTGCTCCCTTGGATTGCTGCAGCCCAAATGCATGACCTTACATTTTTTAACATTAAATCCCAGCTGCCAAATTCTAGACCATTCTTCAAGCTTAGCTAGATCCCTCCTCATGTTATCTACCCCTTCCTGGGTGTCTACTCTATTGCAGATTTTGGTATCATCCGCAAAGAGGCAAACCTTACCCGACAGCCCTTCCGCTATATCACTAACAAAGATGTTAAAAAGAATCGGACCAAGGACAGATCCCTGGGGCACACCACTGGTAACATCCTTCTCCTCATAGTGAGCTCCATTTACTTGTACTCTTTGTCGCCTCCCACCCAACCAATTTCTAACCCAAGCAGTAACTTTAGGGTCCATCCCTAGGGTGCTCAGTTTGTTTATAAGTCGCCTGTGAGGAACAGTGTCAAAGGCTTTACGGAAATCCAAATACACCACATCTAGAGCTCTCCCTCGGTCCAACTCCCTGGTCACCCAGTCAAAAAAATCAATCAGATTTGTCTGACAAGACCTGCCTCTGGTGAATCCATGCTGCCTCGGATCCTGTAATCCGCTGGACTCCAGAAACCTCACTATTTTCTCTTTCAGCAGCGTTTCCAATAATTTACTCACCACCGAAGTTAAACTAACCGGCCTGTAGTTTTCAACCACATCCTTACTTCCGCTTTTGTGTAAAGGCACCACATGAGCCTCTCTCCAGTCCTTTGGCACCACTCCCGACTCCAACGAGGCATTGAAAAGGTCAGTCAGTGGAGTTGCTAGAACGTCCCCAAGTTCCCTCAGTATTCTAGGGTGTATCCCATCCGGTCCCATCGCTTTGTCTACTTTAAGTTGAGCTAGTTTCTCACGAACACAGTCTTCTGAAAATAGTTCAAGATGTCCCTCGCTTCTGTTCTTATTTGTGGGTGTTTTCTGAGGTCCTGCTCCTGGTTCTTCATCTGTGAACACAGAACAAAAATATTTGTTAAGCAATTCCGCTTTATCCTTATCAGCTTCTACATATTCCCCCCCTGCACCCTTGAGTCTGACAATACCACTTTTGCTCTTCCTCTTCTCACTAATATATCTGAAAAATGTCTTATCCCCCCATTTTATTGCATTGGCTATTTCCTCCTCCTTTTGAATCTTTGCCTTCTTGACTACTTTGCTAGCTTCTCTAAGTTTTTCCAAATACAGATGCCTGTCTTCTGCTCTCTGTGATCTCTTGTATTTCATGAAGGCCTCCCTCTTTTTCTTCACTTTTTCAGCTACTTCCTTCGAAAACCATAGCGGTCTCCTGTTCCTTTTGCCTTTATTTACCATTTTAACAACAAGGTTGGTTGCCCTTAAAATACCCCCTTTCAGTTTTGCCCACTGTTTTTCTACATCCCCCAGCTGTTCCCATCCCACTAACGACTCCCTGAGGTATTGGCCCATCTTCGCAAAGTTAGTCTTCCTAAAGTCTAAGATCCTCACCTTGGAATGGATTCTAACAGCCCTAGTCCTAATACTGAACCACACCATCTGGTGATCACTGGATGCAAAATGGTCTCCCACTACAACATCAGAAACACTTTCACCATTGGTAAGCACCAAGTCCAGTATGGCCCCTTCACGTGTGGGGTCTGTTACCAATTGCCTGAATAGTTCTCCCTGTAGAGAATCCAGGATCTCCTTACTTCTAGATGATACTGCAGCAGGAATGTGCCAATCAACATCTGGCATATTGAAATCTCCTATCAGTAGCACTTCCCCTTTCCTAGCAATGCTGCGTATGTCTTCAATTAACTCTCTGTCCACCTCTTCCTCTTGTGAGGGAGGTCTGTATATCACTCCAATGCAAATAGATTTCTCTTTCCCTCTTTCTAGTTTAACCCACAATGCCTCCTCTCTCCCTTTTAAGCTCTGTAATTCCAAAACTTTAATAGTAGTTTTTACATATAGTGCCACTCCTCCTCCTCTTCTTCCTACCCTGTCCTTCCTGAATAAAGTATAGCCAGGTATAGTTACATCCCAGTCATTGTTTTCTGTGAACCATGTTTCTGTAACTGCCACTAAATCCAAGTCAGCCACTCCCACCAAAGCTTCAACCTCAGGGATCTTATTTCCCATGCTACGGGCATTAATATACACTGCTTTCCATATGTTACCCCTGTTACCCATTTCCATAAAGGTATTTAATGTATCACCTACCTGGGGGCTTTCACTTACCTGGGGGCTTTCTTCACCCATCCCCAAGGAATCTAGTTTAAAGCCCTCTTCAGTAGATTAGCCAGTCTACTACCAAAGATGCGTTGACCTCTCTTGGACAGATGGATGCCATCTCTGCTTTGCAACCCTTGGAAAAGCATCCCATGGTCTAGGAAACCAAAACGCTCTCGATGACACCATCCACGCAGCCATGCATTTGTCTCCAGGATGCGGGCCTCTCTGCCTTGGCCTTTACCCTCAACAGGGAGGATTGAAGAGAACACCACCTGTGCACCTAACTGCTTCACCCTCTGTCCCAGAGCCATGAAGTCACTTTGATACGTTCCGAGGTATACCTGGCAGTATCATTTGTTCCAACATGGATTAGTAACATTGGGTAATAGTCTGTGGGCTTGATGAGTCTCGGCAAACTCTCCGTAACATCTTGGATTTTGGCACCAGGCAGACAGCATACCTCTCTGGACATCAAGTCTGGTCTGCAGATGGACGCCTCAGTACCCCTCAGAAGAGAGTCTCCAACCACCACCACCCTTCGTTTCCTTCTGGTGACTGATTCCGCAACTTTGGGGTACTTGAACTCTGGTTCTTCCCTTTCCAGGGATGCTTTCATCTCCTCCACTTCCAGGGCTGCATAATGGTTCTTCAATTCAAGGGATGGAGAAGTTGGATTGGTGATTTTGCAGGCCCTGGTGACTTGTGTCCAACCATCGACATTCTGTTGGCACCCATCTTCTCTGGAGCTGGAGAACTTGGTTGCTGCAAGTAGCATCTCATCAATGTACTTCTCACTGTCTTGAATGCTCCTCAGCCTCGCCACCTCCTCTCTGAGTTCCTCCACCTCTTTCCTCAGAGCTTCAGCATGCAGGCACCCTGCACATGGAACCGGTCCTTCAACTGGCATTAGGACCTCTGTCTGGACCGAGGCAGAAGCTGTAACGGGAGCAACAGCTTTAGCAATACGATTTTTCCCAGCCATTGTTCTTTTCGTGGAGCTTAGGTATCTGTTAGAGCAAAAGAGAGAGATCTACCAAGTACCAGCCGGTTTCGCAGCTGTCTTTATAGAGAAAAAGCAGTTAAAACACTTTAATTACATACAAATGTGCTGGTCCAATTCACTGTGATTTGTGAAAGGGGAGGCGCCCTATAAAGCAAGGCTGCTCACTAGGGGTGGGTGGGAGTCGGGGTGGGTAGGGCGGGAACTAACACCTGATTAGGTGTTAGCAGCTTCTAAAGCTGAGGAGGTCACTGGAGTCAGCAACCTACGGTGCTCAATTAAAGATCCCCTAAAACAGCAAAAATGAAGTAACCTTGCTTTTAAAAATATACACAAAACCCTTTTAAGAGCTCCCAGTCAGAGAGCTAGCAATGTAATAAAAACAAACCAAACAAAGAAACCCTCAAAACCTTACTTACTGTTTGATGTGTGGAGCCCTGGTTAGAAAAGCCTCAAAGGGGCAGGGCACAGGAGCCTATTTATGCAGGCTTCAACTGCACTCAGGAAACAGGCCCACTAACACCTGATTAGGTGTTAGCAGCTTCTAAAGCTGAGGAGGTCACTGGAGTCAGCAACCTACTGTGCTCAATTAAAGATCCCCTAAAACAGCAAAAATGAAGTAACCTTGCTTTTAAAAATATACACAAAACCCTTTTAAGAGCTCCCAGTCAGAGAGCTAGCAATGTAATAAAAACAAACCAAACAAAGAAACCCTCAAAACCTTACTTACTGTTTGATGTGTGGAGCCCTGGTTAGAAAAGCCTCAAAGGGGCAGGGCACAGGAGCCTATTTATGCAGGCTTCAACTGCACTCAGGAAACAGGCCCACTAACACCTGATTAGGTGTTAGCAGCTTCTAAAGCTGAGGAGGTCACTGGAGTCAGCAACCTACTGTGCTCAATTAAAGATCCCCTAAAACAGCAAAAATGAAGTAACCTTGCTTTTAAAAATATACACAAAACCCTTTTAAGAGCTCCCAGTCAGAGAGCTAGCAATGTAATAAAAACAAACATTCTTCCCTAGGCCTCATGCAAGCCAGGCTGAAGCAGTCCTGCATACCCTGGACTGTAGGAGGGCCTTATCATTCTACCTTGACCGTACGCAGGGGCATAGACGGGCTACCCAGCTCTTCGTCTCCTTTGACCCCAATAAGTTGGGGTTACCTGTGTCCAAGCATACCTTGTCCATCTGGGTAGCTGACTGTATCACCTGGGCTTATAAGGCGGCTGACCTTCCTTTGCAGGGTCGGGTTACGGCCCACTGAGTCAGGGCAATGGCTGCCTCAGTGGCTCATCTCCGCTCTGTGCCCTTGGTAGACATCTGCAGGGCTGCAACTTGGTCTTCAAGCCAGAGTTTTGTGGCCCATTACTGCCTGGAGAGGGAGTCCCGTAGGGACAGTGCTTTTGGCCAAGCAGTACTCCGGAATCTCTTTGAGGTTTAGGCAACTCCTGCCCTCTGTTGGGCTACCGGTGGAGGTTGTGTCCTTGAAAAGCCTTTCTTTGCTGCTGAGACTAGAGGGAGTTCTCTTGTTCAGCCTGGGTTCCTCGGTAGCCCAGAGCTAGGGAGTCACCCATATGTGAGGACTGACTTCCTGCTTGGTCCTGGAGAAAGAGTAGTTACTCACCTGTAACAGGTGTTCTCCAGGAGCAGCAGGAATCAGTCCTCACAACCCTCCCTCCTCCCCTTGGAGTTGCAGTTGTACATAGTTTATTTTTCATTTTTGTGTGCTGTTCTTAGCTATGTCATTTGACTGAGGTAAGATGACACCTTTAGGCGGGAAGGGAACCGCGCATGCGTGCCTGCATTCCCAAAGGCTTTCATAGAAAGCTGGGGAAATGCTCCGCTGGGGCTTCATCGGCGCCGATGACACCCATATGTGAGGACTGATTCCTGCTGCTCCTGGAGAACCCCTGTTACAGGTGAGTAACTACTCTATTTGTGTTATCATGCAGTGTTATACAGTGTATGTGTGTGTGTGTAAGTTGGCGTTGATTCGTTGTGGGCTATTTACAGCATGAGCTACATTACATTGTTAAGTACATGAGTGATATAGGGTGGGGGGCCGGTATTAGTCCAGGGGCTGTCGGGCACTATTATGTGCTATCGCCATAATGCTCGATGAAGAGCGCTGTCTTGAGTTGTTTTCGAAATTCCTTAATATCTTCTGTCGATCGTAGTTCGTCAGGGAGGGCGTTCCATATTGCAGGTGCTGCCATCGATAGAGCTCTTCTTGCGGTGTTCTTGCAAACCTTTGTGCAGTCTTTTGGTGTGTTGATGGTGTCCGAGGTGCCTCTCCTCCTTGGTCTTGTGCTGGTGTCTGGTTGTATGAGTGGTTGTAGGCTGAGTGCTGAGGTCCGGTGTTTGATTTTGAATATGTTTAGGACTGTCTTGTACCTGATGCGGGAGCTGATTGGAAGCCAGTGGAGGTCTTTTAGAATGGGGGTGATGTGGTCTTGTCTTGATGAGCCGGATATTATGCGTGCTGCTGTGTTTTGAGCCATTTGCAGTGGCCTGAGTGTCTGCATGGTTAGGCCAAGATAGATTGGGTTGCAGAAGTCTAGGGTGGGAGTTATTAGAGCTTGACAGACTGTGCGGAAATGTTCTTGAGCGAGGAGGGGTTTGAGGCGTCTGATTAGTCTCATCTTGAGGTATGCATTTTTAGTGGTTCTGCTGATGTGGGACTGTAGGTTTTAGTTTTTTGTCGAGTCACTCCGAGGTATTTCACTTCCGGTTTTATGGGTATTGTTATGCTGTTGACCTTGATGGAGGGTGGAGGAATGTAGCTGGTGTTTCGGGTGATGAGTAGTGCCTCCGTCTTATTGTAGTTTATGGTCAGGTTGTTGTCTTGAAACCAGCTGGACATGTGTTTGAGACAGTCTGTTATCTTGGTGTAGTCCGGGTTGTCGAGGTTGACGGGTATATATCATGATGTCGTCGGCATAGATTGTGTATTTTATTTTGTGTTCCTTCATGATGTTGCAGATTGGTTGAATGTAGAGGTTGAATAAAAGTGCTGATAGGGCGGAGCCTTGTGGGACGCCTTGCTTGATTTTTGAGGGTTGGGAGGTGTTGGGGCCAATCTTGACCTGGAACTGTCTGTCTGTTAGGTATGAGTTGAACCACTTCAGGGTGGTGCTGTGTAGTCCAATGCTCTGTAGTCTTGCTAGCAGGATTCTGTGGTCCACTGTGTTGAACGCTGATGAGATGTCTAAGAAGATCATAAGTTTTCCTCTCTTGCAGTTGTCTATGATTTGGATTATGTCATTGTAGAGGTATAACAGAAGTGTTTCGACTCCATGGTTCAGGCAGAAATCATGTTGCTGGATGTCCAGTGGGGCATGTGCATCAATGTGGTCCTGGAGTTGATGCTGTACTGCTTTTTCTATAATCTTTGCCAGTAGGGGTATGCTTGAGATGGGTCTGTAGGCTGCTGGGTTGTTTTTGTCTAGTGGGGATTTCTTCGGGATTGGTCTTATTGTAGCTAGCTTTAGTTGGCTTGGCATGACTCCTTGGGACAGTGAGTTGTGCACCATGTTGTGTATGGCGTGGATGAAGCTTTCCTTCGTTGCTTTAATCCATGTCACTGGGATGGATCTGTTGGTGCAGTGCTCGTGTTGAACGCAGTGATGATGAGTGAGAGTTGCTTTGCAGATGGAGTACTGAATTTGTCCCATGTTTTAGAGGGTGTAGTTGGTTTGGTGGTTGTGCTTATCGTTGGTTGTGGTGTGGTATCCAGCTTTTCTTGTAGGTGATCTGCGAAGGATTGTAGGTCTATCTGTGCGTCTCTTTCGGTGTTGGGTTCGTTGGTAAGATCTTTCACTATTTTGAATAGCTCTCTTGGTTTGTTGTAGGCTTTGAGTATGATGTTTGTGTGTTATTCTGTTTTTGTCTGGTTGATGAGTTTGTTGTATTCCCTTTGTTTCGTTAGGTATAGGGCCTGAGTGGAGGGGGATTTGTTGCTCAAGACAGTCGTCTTGATCATGATTTGTTCCGCAAGGTAGATTTCCGTGCTGCAGGCTCTATCTTGCCGAGATCCTTTTCTGTCTTTTCAAAGGAGGCTGTTTCCATTCAACTTGTGCCTTCCTTCTTGCCTAAAGTGCCTTCTCCCTTTCATGTGAAACAAGTGGTCTGCCTTCCCTCCTTCTCAAAGGAGCAGTGTCGGGGGAAGGATAAGAATCTTTGCCTTCTGGATGTCCAGAGTATGCTTTTCCAGTACTTGGGAGGTTACAAAGTTCTTTTGTAAGTCCAACTATCTTTTTTGCTGTATGCTGGCCTGCACAAGGGTGATATGGCAGCTATGTCACTTTTTGGGAACTGGATTGAGGAGGCTGTGGCCTCGGTGGATCTATTGCGGAACTGGCCGGTTCCAGAGGATTTGTGTGCCCATTCTATGTGTCCTTGTGGGCAGTGCAGAGCTCGGTAACCCTGTTAAACATTTGTTGGGCAACAATGTGGGCATCACTTTCCACTTTTGCCTAGCATTACCGCTTGGATGTCCACATGCGGGTGGACACAGCCTGGCTCAAGGGTTTTGCGAGCTTCTGTGTTTTCTTCCCACTCAGTGGAGTTTTAGCTTTGTTACATCCCACTTGTCTGGACTAATTCTAGCAGGACGATATGGAAGACAACAATTTACCTACTATTTAATGTCCTTTTCTTGAGTCCTGCTAAACCAGTCCAGGGTCCACCCCTGAAACTGTATTTGCTCTGTTCTTTTGCTGCGGTACCCTTGGGTCTGCTATGATTTTTATACTTGGCTTTGCAGGTTCATCTTCTACTGACAACCTTCTATTTATGCTTTCCTGTACATAGTTATCTACTGTTGATTTACTCATTGTTGCTACAATTGAGGTTGTGTGAGGCTTGCCATGTTTCTCTTATATGCTTTGGGATGAATATTGAGGAGTCCTCTGGTGGCTGAGGTGAATAGTGGCATACAATGCCGGCAGGTAGGTGTAGCACTACCTGCATGGCTTACTTGGGTGAATCCCGCTCCAACTGCACCACCAGCCGCCTGCCACATCACTGCTTGCTTGCTCACTGCTTGCCGATGCACAGATTATAGACTGTAGTCCTACTAATACCTAATAACTTATTGCTGCAAAATATGCTGTATAACCTGCTATAAATGTATGCACATGTATTATAAATAACATATACAATTTATATTTTATCCACTGTAGACAACATGTGCTGTAAATATCACATGCTATAGTTAACAAATACTGCTTAGCCACTGTAGATAACATAGTTACTTTGTCTTTTAACCCCATTGCTACCCTAATCCGTTGCTTGTATGCTTGTTTAATACTTCACTAATTGTATAATAACATACTGCGAGGCAAACAGAACCTATCATCAGACTTGAGTCTCATGGTGGGAGGAAATTCCGACCAAAGAAAATAGGCAAGTTAAAGACACAAGATAAGGATCAAACACATACCCCTACCTTGACACAACTCAAGCAGATCCTACATCAGTAACTCACAAAAAGCAATCCACTCCCTACTACCTTATGGCCTATCTGACATTTTTCCACGCGTTCGCAACCTTCTCACAGTGCATTGGACCCAACCAGCAATTCCCCCTGCCCCATCTACTGTATATACAACCAAACTGCATGGGCACTAGGCTCCTCCAGCCATAAAGAGCAGGGCCGGCCCGTTCATTGAGCAAGAATGTTTTTTGCACAGGGCCCCGCGTTTCAGGGGGCCCTGCGCAAAGAACATTCTGCTTTTTAAAAAATAAAATAGCTGGCTGCTGCCGCTGCGGCAGCGGCAGAATGGAGTGTCCCGCGGGGCCCCCTCTGCCCAGCTGAGCTCTCCCGGCCTGACTGAGCCCCTCTGCACCGGCTTTCAGATACGCGAAGGGAGAGTGTCTCCCTCGCGTCTCTGTTAAGCCCACAGGGGCTGATGGGAAGCAGGGACTGATGGGAAATTTTCCATCTGCCCCTGCGGGGTTAACAGAGACGCGAGGGAGACACTCTCCCTTCGCGTATCTGAAAGCCGGCGCAGAGGGGCTCAGCCGGGCCAGGAGAGCTCAGCCGGGCAGAGGAGGCCCCGCGGGACACTCCATTCTGCTGCGGCCACGGCGGTGGCGGCAGCAGCCAGCTCTTTTTTTTTTTTTTTTTTTTTAAATTTTCCATGAGCCGATTGGGGGGGTGAGGACTGATAATGGGCTATGGAGGGGGTTAGGACTTGACTTGAGGTGGGCTGTGGGCTGTTGGGGGGGGTTAGGACTGGTAATGGGCTATGGGGGGTTAAGACTGGTAATGGGCTGTGGGCTGATGGGGGCTGTCTGGAAATGGGGTGATGGGGGGGATAGGACTGGTAATGGGCTATGGTGGGGTTAGGACTGTTAATGGGCTCTGGTGGGGTTCGGACTGATAAGGGGCTATGGGGGGCTAGGACAGGAAATGGGCTGATGGGGAGTGGTTAGGAGTTGAGGTGGGCTGATGTGGTTCGGACTGTCAATGGGCTGTGGGCTGTTGGGGGGTTAGGACTGGTAATGGGCTATGGGGGGGTTAAGACTGGTAATTGGCTGTGGGCTGATGGGGGCTGTCTGGAAATGGGGTGATGGGGGTTAGGACTGGTAATGGGCTATGGGGGAGTTAGGACTGATAATGGGCTATGGGGGGGGGCTAGGACAGGAAATGGGCTGATGGGGAGGGGTTAGGACTTGAGGTGGGCTGATGTGGTTAGGACTGGCAATGGGCTATGGGGGGCTGACTGGAAATGGGCTGATGGGGTTAGGACTGGAAGTGGGCTGATGGGGGGTTAGGACTGGTAATGGGTTATAGGGGGGGCTTAAACTGAAAATGGGGTGATGGTGGGTTAGGACTGGAAGTGGGTTGATGGGGGGCTAGGACTGGTAATGGGTTGGGGGGTTGCTAGGACTGGAAATGGGCTGAGTGGAAGGGGAGGCTTGAAGTGCAAATAGCTGATGGGGAGGGGGCTTGGAATGGAAATGGGCTGTGAGGGAAGGGAGCTAGGACTGAAAATGGGCTGATGGAGCAGCTAGGATAGGACTGGAAATGGGCTGTTGGGGGGAGCTAAGATTGGAAATGGGCTGTGGTGGGGGCTTGAATTGAAATGGACTCGTGGAGAGGCTAGAACTGGAAGTAGGCTCATGGGGGGGCTTGGACTGGAATTGGGCTAAGTGGAGGGGAGCTAGGATTTGACATGGGCTGATGGTGGGGCTAGGAAATGACTAGAAATGGGCTGATGGGGGGGCTAGGATTGGAAATGAGCTGAAGAAGGGACTCGGACTGGAAATGGGCTGATGGGGGGCTAGGACTGGAAATGGGCTGATGCAGGGACTAGAAGGGAATGGATGCTGGGTGAGACTGGAACTAGAAGGGAGCTGATGTTGGGGGAGGATTAGAATGGGATGGGGTTGGGAGAGTAAAATGGAAAGGGGAAAAATATTTTGTGTGGGAGGGATGAAAAATCTACAATTGGCCGGGTATTGGGAGAGTAAGTGGGGATTGAGGATGGAGGGGTAAAATTTGTGTGGATGAAATAGGAATGAGGAAAGAGCAAAAGGAGAAAGATTAGTATGTTAAAGCAGATGTAGAGAGAGAGAATGGAAAAAAAACTAGAAGAGAGAAGAAAGGACAAATGGACAGCAGACGATGGAGAGTTAGCAGAAAACATGAAGAAACCAGAAGAAAGTGGCTGGAGCAATTGCAACTGAAAAATGCACAAAAGGTAGAAAGATATCTCTTTATTTTGAATTTATTAACTGGAATATGAAAGCTCTGAGAAATGTGCATCATTAACGTCTGCGCTTTGTTTGGTACAAGAAATTAATTTATAGTTTTATTTCTACAGTGTTGTTGTACATTCCAAGTTTGGCTTTTGGGGTTCCCAGTTTAATTATTGCCTTCCTGTTTCTAAATTGTGATTCCTTGTTTGGTGATGGTCTATGTTCTGCATGTGTAACTGAGCTGAGGTATTCTGTTTATGTAATTCCTATTTGACATTGCCACTTGTTCTCTTTCCCCAGTATTCTCTGAAATGTATTGGTTTAATATTTGCAGTGTTGCCTTTTGATAGGTAGGGTATGGTGCTTTTGTGAGTCCTGGTAATGCTGTCAGGATACGGCGGGTTTGCTATGGGTTCCAAATGGGCAGCGTTTGTAGTAGTTCCTAATGTGCCTGGCGGTTGGCACTGGATTATAGTAATGTAGAAATCTTTTAGTCTTTCTTTATCCATACACTCATTAAGAGACATGTTTACTAAAAGTTAGTGTATGGTAACATTATGCAAATATTTATGCAAATAAGGCCACTTATGCAAATGAGGCCCCGCACCGAGTCTCCGCACATGGCCCCGCACCCCTCTTGGGCCGCCCCTGATAAAGAGCACAAGCATACCAAGCCTACAGTTCACAGACCGCATAATGCCGCAATACTACACCCAATAACCCCACAAACAGGGTACATACCAACCCAATCTTAACAGATAAAATTAAATGTGCCTTAATAAACGCAAGATCAATTAGGAATAAACCAAACACTATCCTAGACCTCATCCTCGATAAAAAAACAAAAAACAAAAAAAAACCTGGATATAATCTGCATCACCGAGACCTGGTTGGATGACTCTGACCAGGTAATATTAAACCAAGTAACCCCTACAGACTACTCTGCCTTCAATTGTGTCAGAGAGCATAAGAGAGGAGGAGGGGTGCTAATACTGACCAGAAAGGAATACAGATTTAAAACAATCTCCAGCACTAATACAACTGAATCCAACACAATCACCATAGCTAACAAGTATTTAAGCTTCTTCTCCCTCACCTACAGGCCTCCTGGAGCCACAACTGAACATCTCTCCACAGTACTTGAAGCAATATGTGCACATAACACAAAACATAAACCGCTCATTGTACTAGGAGACTACAACCTGACCTCTGCACCCACCAAAGAAGCTGCAACATTCTTAAAAGCCATGGAGTCACTAAAATATAGCCAGACAACACCCCAACAAACCAGCATGATACAGTACTGGATATGATCTTCATTCCAATGCACTTGGTGGAACAGGGCAAAACCACAACACCAACAATCACCCCAGTCCCTTGGTCAGATCATTACGTGATAGAATTCACCCTGGCCCTAAACCATTCCACCCAACACATAGAAGAAGAGAGTATCACCAGACGATATAGAGCCTTCAATAAAGACTCATTCATGGAAGAAATCATCCCACAACTCCAGCAAGAATGCGACACCCTCGACCAAAGCATAGAGAAATGGAACTCCATAATATCTAATGTGGAGTGGAGGAGTAGTCTAGTGGTTAGAGCACTGGCTTGGTAACCAAGCAACCAGGGTTCGATTCCCACTAGCACTCCTTGTGGCCTTGGGCAAGTCACTTAACCCTCCATTGCCTCGGAAGAAAGGCCTGGCAATCTACTTCCAGTAAACCAATATAGGACTTCTTTAGAGTGAATTACTAGATAATCTATTTATAACACACTTCACCCATATAATTTTAAACCATCCAATAAATAATTCCCATTCATTAATTTGTGGCTTCTATATGGTCTCAGATAAACGGCAAGTTTTTTTATACTTTTGCAAGCAACTTGCTGTAACACTTATTATTGGGTCAATGACTTACACCCAAACTAGTGCACGTTTAACATCAATGACCTTGGCCACTTTTTTCATTTAATAACATAATATTGCTTAATAATCTTTTTTTGTTTTTTTCTTTAGCGGGTTGACTCTTATCATACCCTTATATTTCCATAAAAACTGCGTTTGCCATTCTACTTAACTTATGTAGAATCGCATCGGCCCGTGTCCCATTCTTTTCTTTGCAACCACAAATGATTATTACTAAACCCCCGACGCCTCTATCTCATGCGCACTGTGGCGTTTCTCCAATAGGGTTTATCAAGGGGGACGATGTCATTGCTCCTGCGGGACGTAATCTTCTGATAATATATCCTTTTAATTTTCTATAAAGATACAAAGCAACATTATCCGGTTAACTTTATCAAAGTCAATCTCGTATGTTTCACAACCTCCTTATGTCTATAACATGTTTTTACTGACCCGTTCGCTTCTCCGGAGGTTGAAGGAGGTTGTGAAACATACGAGATTGACTTTGATAAAGTTAACCGGATAATGTTGCTTTGTATCTTTATAGAAAATTAAAAGGATATATTATCAGAAGATTACGTCCCGCAGGAGCAATGACATCGTCCCCCTTGATAAACCCTATTGGAGAAACGCCACAGTGCGCATGAGATAGAGGCGTCGGGGGTTTAGTAATAATCATTTGTGGTTGCAAAGAAAAGAATGGGACATGGGCCGATGCGATTCTACATAAGTTAAGTAGAATGGCAAACGCAGTTTTTATGGAAATATAAGGGTATGATAAGAGTCAACCCGCTAAAGAAAAAAAACAAAAAAAGATTATTAAGCAATATTATGTTATTAAATGAAAAAAGTGGCCAAGGTCATTGATGTTAAACGTGCACTAGTTTGGGTGTAAGTCATTGACCCAATAATAAGTGTTACAGCAAGTTGCTTGCAAAAGTATAAAAAAACTTGCCGTTTATCTGAGACCATATAGAAGCCACAAATTAATGAATGGGAATTATTTATTGGATGGTTTAAAATTATATGGGTGAAGTGTGTTATAAATAGATAATCTACTTCCAGTGACAATGCCAAGAAAACCCAGGAGCTTCTGGGTCGCCAGGAGTCAGGACTGACTCAAAGGCACACATTGCATTTTGCAATATCTAATGCAGCATCAGCCTCTACGAGCACAAAGCCACAAGCACGAAGGAGACTCAACGCTCCAAGCTACTCAAATGATATCAGAGATGCAAAGTGCACTCTCCGAAGACTGGAGAGAAAATGGAGGCGAGACAAGTCGCATAACTCCCTGACTCTATATAGAACTAAACTACTAGAATATAACAATCTGATAAATGAGCGCAAACAACAGCACCACACCAGTCTAATCATGAAGTCTATCAATAAATCGAGAGAACTATTCAGCATTGTCCAAAAGCTCATTAAGAATACCACATAGCAATGTACCCATCATCTTGATCCACAGAAATTTTCTGACTACATGAGAGCGAAAAATCATACCCAGACAAGCTCCACCATACAACAAAGGGATGATTATGAAATGAAAGAGCAACATCATACCTGGGAGGATTTCAGCATACCATCAGAATACCAAATCAAGGACATAATGCATGGGCTCAACACAACAACCTCACCAGCAGACCCTTGCCCAGTGGCTTGGATAAAAGTTACAAGAAGCCAGCTATCCCAGCACATTCATAAAATTGTTAAAAGACTCACTCCAACAAGGACACATGCCGCAGTCCCTCAAGCACGCCAGGATACGACCAATACTGAAAGGTAATAACCTAAGCCGTCGGCAAGCGCGCCCGCGCCTTGCGGGCCCGCGCCTGAGGGCCTCGCCAGAGGGCCCTTTGGCGTGGCCCTTAGGAGGGGTCCTCTCAAGCCGAACACTCAGAAGGCACCGCTCCAAAGTTTCACCAAACAGCAGCCAGACCATCTGTTCCTCTCGGTCCCACACCGTTGTCTGAGATTGATTGGATAATCAAGGAACAGCTCCTTCAAGCAAACACTCCAACCTCCGCTGAAGACATCAACCGACATCTCAAACAAGAACCAAATCTACCAGCTGGAGCTCCCCTTAGGTCGAGCTCGCTAATCATCATCAACCAAATCTCCCTCACAGAACAGCAAGTAAACCATTCTCAAATGAAATAACGATATAACTAACTTATGACTATCAACACAATTAATCTTACTGTTGTCAGTAATTCTCCACACATATCCTATCATCATAAGAATTATACACTGTTGTCTATAACTGTTTTCACAGAATATTCTGCTAATATCTTGCAATCTCCACTATATTGTTTACAAATGACCATACATGCCATTTGCAAACAATTATTAGTAAGAAAAAGTTCTTATACACACGCATCATTGTACTGTTATATATAGCAGTATAATTGCTTATACTGTCATATAACCACTGTCTGAAAAGAACAATCATATTACTGATATATATCTACTGTCTGAATTAATTGCTTATACTGTTATATAACCGCTGTCTGAAAAGAACAAACATATTACTGTTGTCAGTAACCAACAAATCCATCGTAAACTATTATCTGTAATAACTACTCACTATACTGTTGACAGTAAAAACTAATTCCATTTTCACACACTGTTATACTAAGTTTAGAAATCAATAATCATTATACTGTTGTCAGTAGCCACTCAGATCATAAGGAACTACTGTCAGACATATCTCTTAGTGTCAGTAAAAATCAAACCTTCTGCCCATCCTCCATACAACATCATACTGTTGATCATAACCTTCTACCCCTATACTCATCAGCTAACCCCCTTTACACTAAAAGACCCCCTCTGAAATACACACAATGCCTCCTACAAAACAAATAAGCATCCCCTTCACTCTCCTCCTAATAACACTCCTAATACAACATATCTATACATACAAAACCAATCAAAACCCCTACAAAAACATCCCATCATCCATAATCACCACAGAAGCTCACAATACATTAACCCCATCATACAAGTTCCTTACCAAAATCCATCACATAGCTCAATACACTCCAATAATCACTATACACGACATGACTCAAACAAATACCAACGAAGACTCATACAAATAAAGCAGAATCCATACAGACGTATAACTGACAAAACCACAATCATAGACGCAAAAACAAAGCTCATCTTAATAAACATTCGATCCATACGAAACAAAATACCAATAATCAACGACATGATAAAAGAAGAAAAACCTGAAATTATATGCATCACCGAAACATGGCTCTCTCCCACAGACACTGTACTACTAAACCAGTTAACCACACACCAGTATGACATATTCAGCTGTCATCGAGATGCAAAGAGAGGTGGTGGTACTCTCATACTCACCAAAAAAGACCTACAATACACCTTAACAAGTTTAAATAATATAGACGGAATGGACATAATCAACATAGAAACTAGAACCCTTGCACTCACCCTCATATATAGACCTCCTACAGCTGATCAAAAAAACCTCTCTCCCATCCTTGAACTTGCTTGCACAACATCACCAAGCAAACCGCTCATAATCCTAGGTGATTTAAACCTCCCCTCCCTAAATGATTCCCAATCAAATAACTTTATGGACACTATGTTCCAAATGGGATATACACAGATAGTACAAGCACCCACCCACACAAAAGGTAACATCCTAGATCTCATCTTCCTCCCCAGTTCCTTTATCAACCACCAGCAGCACACCCCTCCAACAATAACAGAAGTACCATGGTCCGACCATCACCTCATCACACTCCACCTCCCAATACAAGCAATGCAGAACTCTACGCACCACACACCTCATATATCACGATTTGCACACTTCAACAAAGACACTTTCCTGGACAAAGTACTACCCATACTCAACACAAACCTCCCAGACATCAACTCCACCGTAAATCACTGGAACCTTACAGTTCAAAAAGCAGCTGCCCCCACACAACCCACACATAGACAGTTAAAAAAAACAGAAAAATGGTTCACGAAGGAACTAGTGAACCTAAAAAAACAACTGAGAAAACAAGAAAAGAAATGGAGGAAAACTAAATCTGCTGAGAATAAATCCCAATACTTAAACACACTCAACGAATACAAGAATGCGATTAATAAATCAAAAAAGGATTACCACTCCAAGGTAATAAACTCAGCTATCAATCGTCCCAGAGAACTATTTGCAATTGTAAATACACTGACAAAAGTCAAAAATCCAGAACCAAAACAATCTGCAATAAGTATACAAGCCCTCGCAACCCACTTTGCAGAAAAACTAAAATGCAAACTTAATACTACACCAACACTAACCCACACAAACACCGAATCTAATAACAACAGCTGGACAACCTTTCATACGATAGACCGGAAACACCTCCTCAGGATTATAACAATTATCAACACCACAACTTCCCCACTCGATCCATGCCCCGTATCATGGATCAAAAATACTAAGGAAGAACTAGCTGAAAACATTCAATACATAGTAAATCAATCCCTCTCCCAGGGCATTATGCCTGATGCCCTAAAACTCACAACAATCCGCCCAATAATAAAAAAACAATAAACTCGACCCAAAAGACCCAAACTCATATAGACCAATAGCCAGCATTCCATTTATGGCTAAAATAATAGAAAAAACTGTTCAACTTCAATTGCAAGATCATATAGATGACCACAACTCCCTTGACTCCCACCAATTCGGTTTCCGCCCCTTCCATGGGGTAGAAACCCTATTAATTACTCTGATGGACTTCCTCATAAGACATACAGATGATAACACCCAAGGCCTCCTACTCCTTTTCATAGACATTTCCGCTGCATTTGACAACATCAACCACCTTACACTGATTAATAGATTAGAAAACTTAGGAATAGGTGGGACTGTCCTTAATTGGTTCAAGTCCTACATCACACACAGACTAATACGAGTTCAATTAAACCAGGAAGCATCGGAAACCTTCCCCCAAGGACAAGGAATACCACAAGGATCAGCCCTTTCTGCTCTCCTTTTCAACCTGTACCTGCAACCCATCACAAAAATATTTAAAAAACACAAAATCAATCACTTTATCTACGCCGACGACATCATGCTCGCCCTCCCCATAACCACGAAAAAACCCCAATTATAACACTCTATCCGAATGCATGGCGGAAACCTCATCCTGGATGGGAACCAACTTCCTCAGCATCAATCTCAAAAAAACTGAGGCAATGTTTGTATCAAGATCGCCTGTGGCTAAAGATACCTACCCAACAACAATCTCCTTCAATAACACATCGATACCTGTTAAAAAAGAGGTAAAATACCTAGGCGTTATAATCGATCACACACTCACCATGCTACCTCACATAAAACAGACGGTAAAAACTATATTCTACAAACTCAAAACTATTCAACACTTAAGGCTCCTCCTTGACACGCATGACTTTAGATCAGTCGTTAGTGCCCTCATAACCCCTCACTTTGACTATTGTAATAGTCTCCTAACCGGCCTCCCACAAAAGAATATCTACTTATTACAAAGAGCACAGAACATTTGTGCAAAAGTAGTCACTAAAGCCCACCTAACAGACCATGTAACCCCTATACTGCTAGAGCTACACTGGCTCCCCATAAATTATCGAATCAAATACAAAATACTACTAACAACCTTCAAACTACTAAACGATATTGCCCCCTCACATCTATCTACACTCCTTCACGTCCCAAACGAATTAAGAGCCCGCAGACTAAATGCAACCCTCTCACTAGAGCTGCCAAAAACATTCACGAGGACCAAAAACTCCACCAGTGCCAGAGCCTTCTCATTCACCGCTCCCACACTTTGGAATGACCTCCCAATAGACATCCGAATCATAAAGGACCTCTCCCAATTCAGGAAAGAACTCAAGACATACCTATTCTCTGAGCACTTCGGAATCCCCTACCCTCCAAGTCCAGACACACAGCGTCCACAGACACACAAACAAAAAAACCCGCAGAAACACAATTAACTGAACACACAACTCCTCTAACAGCCCCCAAAGACACCCCAAACAACCCACGAAAAAAAATGGAAATAAATTCCATCACACACAAACCCACTCACATACACACACAAACTCACGCACACTTATACACACACACACTCACACACACCTGAATAGCGAATCATGTATTCTTGTAAATAATTTCTATAAATAGCAATGTCAGCTCGCTGACATTCCCCTGTAAATTCAGCAGTATACAAAAGTATACACCCTGTAAATAGTTCTGACAATTTACTGTTCTGTTATATGTAAAAAGTTAAGAAGTTCTTGTTCTATGTAATGTTATGCAAATGTATGCAATTGTTCCATGTAAACCGCCCCTGATCTCTGGAAGGGGCGGTATAGAAGAAATAGATAAATAAATAAATAAATAAATAAATAAAATAAGCCCATCTGAACCAAAATCATACCGTCCCATCTCCAGTTTACCGTTCCTTGCGAAAATATTTGAAAAGACAGTGCAAAAACAACTTCAGGACCACATTGACATGAATGCCCCACTAGACATTCATCAGCATGGATTTAAACCCCGGCACGGTGTGGAAACGCTACTCACATTACTCTTTGACAACCTCATAAGAAGTATAGATAATATACAGAATGGATTCCTGCTGGTATTCATAGACATTTCGGCAGCCTTTGACACAGTGTCCCACGCTAGATTACTACAATGCCTGCAGCAGATAGGATTGCGCAAGAACACTCTGAAATGGTTCACATCATACCTGGAAGATCGAACACAACAAGTCAAATGCAACCAAAAGAAATCATTGCAGTTCACCGCAACGCAAGGAATACCTCAGGGATCTGCCTTGTCATCAGTGCTCTTCAATATTTACATCCAACCCATATGCAACATCTTCAGATGACATAAACTCCACTATCACATATATGCCGACGACATCATGGTGTATGCCCCAATCAATCTACTAGCACTTAACACCACAACAATAACTAAATGCCTTGAAGACATGAATGTCTGGCTCACAGACAATAATCTGACAGTCAACTTCGATAAAACTGAGGCAATGTTCGTCACCAGGAACCCTAGCTTCATTCCACCATAGAATATCAGCATTCTAAACAAACTTATAATAGTCAAAGATGAAGTTAGGTACTTGGGCATCACAATGGACAGAGCTCTGAACATGAAATCTCATATCGCCAAAACCACAAACAAGGCCTATCAATGTTTGAACACCATAAGAAAGATAAAACCACTACTCCGCCAGGACCACTTCCACACAGTATGCCAAGCACTCATCACACCTCTGCTTGATTATGGAAATTCTTTATTTCAAGGCCTCCCCCAGCAGACCTTACACCCACTCCAAATAGTGCAAAACACTACAGCACACATCATCACTGACACCCCAAGATCAGAACACATAACCCCTATCTTACAGCAACTACACTGGCTACCAATGGTAGCCAGGGCAAAATTGAAAATAATCCTGATCATCTTCAAGATCATCCACCACCTTTCAGCAGATGTACTACAAGAAATTGTAACAAGGAACATCAGTAATAGAGCAAGAATGAACAATTATGACAACACGATCAGCACACCTTCAGGATATCACAAGACTAAACAAAATACGTCAAGAAGAGCTCCATCATTAATGGCATCCACACTATGGAACTCCCTCCCAACGAGCCTAAGGGAATTAGAGGACATCACAGATTTCCGCAAGGCCCTTAAAACCCTGCTCTGCACAGAAACTTACGAGCAGATAGACAACAGTCCCCACCAAATACACAACATCCCCCACCCGAGCGGGACTGCAATGTACACCCCACTGCAAACTCAATACCTAACCAACCCAGCTAGATTCACGACACTATCATGATGAATGTAACCCTCAAATTGTGTTGTCCTAATGTTGTTAAATACCCTCATGTTAAATATTGTAAAGCACCCACATGTTGAATGTAACCCAATTGTGATGTGATGTAACCACTTTGATTGTAGGATAAGGTGGTATACAAGTATGTCTAAATAAATAAATAGAAGTGATGTCATTGAAACCTTGGCTTTTCGTTGGTTCTTTGTCTCTACCGATCTGCTGGTAGGGGAACACAACCCACTTGTCTGGACTGGTCTAGCAGGACTCAATGAAAGGACATTAACTGGTAAGTAAAATGTCATTTTGTATTTAAACTGTAATAAACTACACTGCTTTGTGAAGAGAAGAATAATTACTAAATAAATCAAATTAAATTTCTTTCTTTTTCTGTGACTGGTATTAAGACTCAAGATTTTTTTTCTTTTGGTGAGGTCTACTGTGTCACCTCGGTTGGTGTCATTTTTTCAGTGTGTTGTCATGTCGATTTTCTTCAGACATGTTTAACTAGAACCAGAATGTATAACTATCATACTTGTCTCTTCTGACAAATTTACCTTTTAGTGGAAGGCCAAGATTTTATGTAAACAACTGGCCCCTAACTTCAGACAGTTGATTTCATCAATAATCAGGTTATACTTATTGAGAGTCCCACAGAATTGCCAACAAAGGAATTAATTCCCTTATGCATCAGGAAATACTAAAGAAGGAACCCTCTCCATCTTAAAGACCCAGGGTAGTTGAGCTTGTTCACCTCGGGAAAGAGAACAGGGATTCTATGTCAAGTGTTTTCTGGAACCCATGGCAACTGTGCCTGGAGTGAGCTTCTCTGCAAGAAAAGTTCAAGATACTTTCCCTGCGTACGTTATTTCTCTGATAAAGGAGACTGGGTTTCATTTACTTATTGTCATTTTATGTTTTTATTGACTTTGTGATTTGCTTTGTACATTCCAGTGAATGAAAGGGAAGAATGTATGTTTTTATTTTTAGTTCAAAACTGTTTTATTCAAGAAATAAGACCATGTAAAAAGGAAATACAAATCCAGTTGGCATATGACATACATAAATCAATATATATATTATTGACATTTTTATTTTTTCTCCTCCCTCCCCCTCCCAATCCCCACTAGTCATACTCCTCTTAAGCTCTCCGACCCGGGGAGGGGTAGAGGCTGACAAAGAAACCATGGTCCTTATACAGAGTGCGGTGTTACTTACACACCCTGTGGTGTTCCCCAACCCCCCCCTCCCTCTCTCTCCCACGCTCTTCCTCTCTCCCTCCCCCCTCCCCCATCCCCCATCCCCCATGCTCTCCCTCCCCCCTCTCCCACTCTCTCTCTCCTTCCTCCTCCCCCACTCTCTCTCTCCCCCACAGGTGCTTCAAGAAGGCATTCTAGATGTCATTCCAAACATAGCTGTGGCTGCGCGGGGGCAACATTTTAATGTAATTGTCCCACACTTCATGAAACCGGGTATATGCTGGCATTCAGCCTTGGCCCATAACTTGTCTATATGCATGTGCCGGTGCAGAGCATTCGGTGTTTCTCCAGTCCATCAGAATGACCCGTGAAGCCAGAAGCCCATGCCAGCTTCAGTCAGCGCTGTCAGCTTCCATAACATGGAGGAGGGCAGACTGTGGAGTCAGCTCCCACTGTTGTTCGAGAACCGCCTCAGCAAAGGAGTGGACCTGATGCCAGTATGCCTGTATAAACAGGCAGGACCACATTAGGTGGACTAAAGGGGCTCCTTCATTACATTTGGGGCAATGGGTCCAACCGCTATAGCCAATCCCACACAACCGACCTGGTGAGAGATATGCCCTCCTAATTTGGTATTCCATGTCCCGAAGAGAGGCCATGGCTGTAAACCTAGGGATCCTGCCAATAGCTTTCCATAAGACTTCACCCGTGAGAGATGTGCCAAGGTCAGCATTCCACATTTCTGCCAATTGGTGGCAAGAGGTCCAAGAGGCATGGGTCGCAAAAGAAGATTGTACCCTAGCCACCCGTATCTGGCTTGAGACCTCACAGAGAAAGAAGTCTTTGAGTTCGGTATAAAACTCACTGGACAAATTGCCCATATCCAAACCCCAAAGGTAGCTCCTAAGCTGGTAGTAGGAAAAAGAGGTCCCCTCTCCCCAACTCAAACTGGACTTGGAGTTCCTCAAATGATATTAGTTCTTCATCTTCTGTCAAAACTTGGTCTAAGTGTAGAATCCCTTTGCATTGCCATTGACAAATGCGAAAGGTGGACATCCCCGGGAGGAAGTCGGGGTTACAGTAAATTGGTAGGTAGACCGATTGTGAATAAGAATGACCAAGATGGAGGTAAATCCAGCGCCAGACCTGATGGACAGCATGGATAGTAGGGGAGCTCCTCACTTGGGGGAAAACTTGCTCAAGGTGTGTATGTAGCATGTAACGCAGCACAGTCAGTACAACAAGGGCTCGTTCACAACCCAAATGGGTATATTCCTCTGTGTCAAATTAGTCAGTCCTTCAAATGACGCAGTAGGCATGCTAAATTATAGGCCACCCCTATACCTCCCTGGCAGCATAATCCCTTGAGGACCTGTAGTGTTATTTGAGCGCGTTTCCCCTGCCACAGGAACTTAGAGAGTAAGCGTTCTAGTTTGACAAGATCTTTGCGCAAAAGCCAGTCCGGCAGCATCTGAAACATATAGAGCCATTTTGGGAACAATGTCATCTTAAATAAGGCTATTCTACTCCCCAGTGATAAAGGCAGGTCCTGCCACCTCGCTAAGAGCTGTGCGGTCTGTGCAGTTAGAGGCCTGACATTGTATTTTAACAGATCACCCGAGGCCGCCAGTATAGTAACCTCCAAATACTAGAATGAAGCTTGTGCCCTTTTGAGCAGAAAGACCCCCTTCCATGTCATACATAATGATTCCCATTTGCCATCGCTTCCAATTTGTCTAAGCTAAGTTTGTAACCAGAAAAAGCTCCAAACCTGTCATTTTGGTGAGTAGGACCATCAGGGAGCTTGCTGGCTCAGTAAGATGGATCAACAGGTCGTCCACAAAGGTAGATAATTGGAATTTGTAAGTACCTAAGTGAACTCCCAGGACAGTCGAACTAGCCCATATCTGGGACAGTAACAGTTCAAGGTTAAGTAAGAACAGAAGGGGAGATAAGGGGCAGCCCTGCTATGTACCACGGTGCAGTGGGAATCTCTCCGTTTGTCTACCATTAATCAAGATCTTTGCCCAGGCGTCAGCGTAAAGCATGTGCACTGCTTGCAAGAAAAGGCCCTTAAATCCCAAGTGTTCTAGCACTGAGAATATATATCGCCAGCCCAATCTATCAAAAGCCTTTTTGGCGTTGAAGCTGATGAGCAGAGACGGAATCCCTGTGGCCTCAAAATAGTGTTGGATAGCAAGGATTTGTCGAATATTCCCTATTGCTTGCCAGTCTTTGACAAGCTCCACTTGTGATGGATGAATAAGGGTGGGCATCAATGTGGTCAGGCACTCCATCATAACTTTAGCCATGATCTTAAGGTCCACATTTAATAGAGAAATGGGTCGATAAGAGCTTGGCGTAAGAGAGTCCTGGCCCGGCTTTGGAATCAATGTGATCAAGGCATCATTGCTATGGTATGGGATGGACTGCAGTATGGTAATTGCTCATACAGCTCTGAAAGCGGGAGGCAGATCTTATAATCCAAGATATGGTAGAATTCCATGCTGATATCTGTCCAGACCCGGAGCCTGCAGTGACTTCAGACCTTTGATCATTTGTTGAATTTCCTGGGGAGTAAACACAGCATTCAACTGAGCATTCTGGGTTGGCGTGAGTCTAGGGAAACTACATTGTTGCAAGTAAGTATCTGCCCCTTGCCCATCTCGAGCATCAAATGACTATAGTTCACGATAGTATGCCAAAAAGACGGATTCCACCTCTTTCTGTGCCATCCAGACTCCCCCACCCACCATTCGAACCTTGGGCACCATCCTAGGACACCCCACAACTTTAACAAGTGACGACAACAAGCAACCAGAGTAATTCCCAAAGTAATAGAGGGTGTAGTGGTAGTGGAGCATGGAGCGTTTGGCCCTGGCATGAATCAGGGTAAGGCCAGGTAAGTGGTTCTATGTGCTTCTGTATCCTGTCGTACTAGACGCTTCTGCAGCTCATGGAGTTTTCTAGTCTTGAAGGACTAAAAAAAGGGACTGTTACTTCTGGAGAGAGATCTGCAATTGTGAGTATATACTTCTGGGAATTTTCTAAAAGGAATTCTTTCTATTAAAGCTATTTAATCTGTGAACCCACTATTTTTTGTTAAATCAGTTAGGGCCTAGTAGAGCAGTTTAAGCTTAAATTTAAAACACAGAAGAGAACTTTATGGTTACATTTCATACCCAGCAGAGAGCTTATAGTTTTAATTTAATAGTCACTCAGGGCCTAGTATCAGCAAAGTATTTTTAGTTTAAATTTAAAACACAGAAGAGAGCTTTCTGGTTAAATTTGGAACCCAGCAGAGAGCTGTAGTTTAAATTTAATAGTCACTCAGGGCCTAGCATCAGCAAAGTACTTTTAGTTTAAATTTAAAACACAGAAGAGAGCTTTCTGGTTAAATTTAGAACCCAGCAGAGAGCTTGTAGTTTACATTTCATAATACGTTAGAGCCTAGCAGCAGCAAAGAGCTATAATTTAAATCAAATAAGAATATAGTTTACCTCAACAGCACAGGACAGGGTACTGTGTAGCAGCCCTCTTTTAATAAGTGTTATTTCCCTCCCTCCCTCCCCACACCCACCCACCCCTGGGATAATCGTAGCTTTATAGGTACTTATACATCTTAAAAGACAGGAGGTGCTCTCAGGTGAAGCTTGTTACCCAAATCAGACATACACTAAGGACCTTAGATTAATTAAGCTTCAGGTGAACAAGGTATATTAAACGTATTAGGTGCAGTTTTATTGGTATAAATATCCATAGCAACCCTTAGTAAGCAAAGAACTTAAAGATCTAAACAAAAACTTAAAATTAAGATGCAGACAGCAGTCCAGCAGCGGGATGGGGGCTTTCCAGTCTTTTGCATTGAGTGTCACATGTATGATTTTCTCCCAGTTGGTGAGAGGTCTTAAGTGTGCACTAGGTGCAAGGGGCTCTTTGCTCTCAGGGAACGAGTCCGTTCTCTAGAAGCTAGAGTAGCAGACTTGGAAAACATAAGAAAGACAGAGAGGTACATAGACGAGACCTACAGGGATATAGTCCTGAAGTCCCACCTCCAGTCTGGCAGCATCCCTGTTGCCATGGAGGAGAGAGGTCACGTGACAGGAGAGCATCACCCTGGTGTGGCAGGAAGTGATCCTGTAACTAGGACCTGTCCTCCAGGTGATGTAAGACCCTCTCGCACCGAGGAAGCTTCTACAGCGCCATGTGCCCATGAGGGAAGGGTTAGGACAGCTGTTATAGTTGGTGATTTGATCATTAGGCATGTAGATAGCTGGGTGGCTGGTGGACATGAGGATCGCCTGGTAACATGCCTGCCTGGTGCGAAGGTAGCAGACCTCACGCGCCACCTAGATAAGGTCTTAGATAGTGCTGGGGAGGAGTCTGCTGTCTTGGTACATGTCGGTATCAATGACATAGGAAAATGTGGTAGGGAGGTTCTGGAGGCTAAATTTAGGCTTTTAGGTAGGAAGTTGAAATCCAGAACTTCCAGGGTAGCATTCTCCGAAATGCTTCCCGTTCCATGTGCAGGACCCAAAAGGCAGGCAGAGCTCCGGAGTCTCAATGCGTGGATGAGACAATGGTGCAGAGATGAGGGATTTGGATTTGTTAGGAACTGGGGTACATTCTGGGGAAAGGGGCTTTTCCGAAGGGATGGGCTTCACCTTAACCGGGATGGAACCAGGCTGCTGGCATTGACCTTTAAAAAGGAGATAGAGCAGCTTTTAAACTAGATAATAGGGGAAAGCCGACAGTCACCCAAGAGCAGATGGTTCAGAAGAATGTATCCTTAAAGGATACTACCAAAAGCAGAGAGGTTCCAAAAAAGAGTAAAGTAGCCCAAATGTCCTCGAGTATGGAGCAGACAGAGCTTAAAGATCCCAAATTACCCATGTCTACCAATAGCCAAATTAATATGAATAAAATACAGTCTCTAAAATACTTGTATGCAAATGCTAGAAGTCTAAAAAATAAGATGGGAGAGTTAAAATATATAGCACTAAATGAGAGGTTAGATGTGATTGGAATATCAGAGACATGGTGGAAGGAGGACAACCAGTGGGACACTGTGATACCTGGGTACAAACTATATCGTAATGATAGAGCTGATCAAATTGGTGGAGGGGTTGCGCTCTGTTAGAGAGGGCATTGAGTCAGAAAGGATTAAAGTTTTGCAGGAAACAAAATTTGCTGTAGAATCTCTATGGATTGAAATTCCATGTAAAAAGGGGAAGGCGATGGCGGTGGGGGTGTACTATCGACCGCCTGGCCAGAATGAACAAATGGATGATGAGCACCTGGGATTCTTGGTCAACTATCCCAAGTACCACCTCAAACCGGCACAAGCCTTGGAAGTTTATCGGCACACTCCTCGACACTCAGCGGGCGATCGCCTTTGTACCGGCAGACCATGCGGCTCGCCTCCGAGCATTGGCGACCCAGGTCCAGAGCAACACTCCAGTCATGGTGTGGACTATGTTGCACCTCCTAGGGCACATGGCCTCCACCATCCATGTGGTTCCACATGCCAGCATTCACATGCAAGCGGCCCAATGGTGCCTCAGCATTCAGTGGAGCCTGGCCTCTGGTCACCTCAGAGACCCCATTCAGGTCTCCCGCAACCTTCGCAGGTCCTAAGATTGGTGGCAGGACCCCCGCAACCTTCTCTGGGGGCTACCCTTCCAGACCCCACATCACGAACTAGTGCTGACAACGGACGCTTCCCTGCTGTGGTGGGGAGCCCACTGAGGTGCACTATGCATGCAGGGGCGATGGTCACCCGAAGAGTCTCTCAGCAGATCAACTTGCTTGAGCTTCGGGCAGTCTGATGGGCCCTGAGGGCCTTTGAGGACAATCTCCAAGGAAGTCGGTGCTTGTGCAGACCGACAGTCGAGTGGTGATGATCTACATCAACAAGGAGGGGGTGTGGGGGCACAGGATCAGGCCTCCTCTGCTGGGAAGCGGTCCTCCTCTGCTTCTTCGCTTTCTGTCTAGGGATGACCCTAAAAGTGGTCTACCACCTGGGAGATGAGAACGTCCTTGCGGACAAACTCAGCAGGATCCTCCATCCTCACGAATGGTGGCTGGACCCAAAGGTGACCAACTGGCCGTTCCATTGGTGGGGGACCCCAACCATGGACCTCTTTGCCGGCAAACACTCAGCTCCCCCACTTTTGCGGATCAGTCCTGCACCCAAGCAGGGAGGCGCGGGATGTGTTCCTCTTGTACTGGACCTCCGGGCTTCTCTATGCATTCCCTCCCACGCCTCATTGTGAGGACCCTCCACAAAGCTCAGCGGGAATGAGCATCGATGATACACGTCGCTCCCTCGTGGCCTTGGCAATCGTGGATACCACTCCTGCTCCGGCTCACGTCCGAGCCTCCGATTCCCCTAGAACAGTGATGGCTAACCTTTTTGAGCCCGAGTGCCCAAACTGCCGCACAAAACCAAAGAATTTCCTCAAAGTGCCAGCACGTCAATTTGCATAAATATTTGCATAATGCTAACATACACTAACTTTTAGTAAACATGTCTCTTAATGAGTGTATGGATAAAGACAGACTAAAAGATTTCTACATTACTATAATCCAGTGCCAACCGCCAGGCACATTAGGAACTACTACAAACACTGCCCATTTAGAACCAATAGCAAACCCGCCGTATCCTAACAGCACTACCAGGAGTCACAAAGCACCATACCATACCTATCAAAAGGCAACACTGCAAATATTAAACCAATACATTTCAGAGAACAACAATACATGACCTACTGGGGAAAGAGAACAAGTGGCAATGTCAAAAAGGAATTACATAAACAGAATACCTCAGCTCAGTTACACAGTTGCAATTGCTCCAGCCACTTTCTTCTGGTTTCTTCATGTTTTCTGCTAACTCTCCATCATCTGCTGTCCATTTGTCCTTTCTTCTCTCTTCTAGTTTTTTTTCCCATTCTCTCTCTCTACATCCGCTTTAACATACTAATCTTTCTCCTTTTGCTCTTTCCTCATTCCTATTTCATCCACTCAAATTTTACCCCTCCATCCTCAATCCCCACTTACTCTCCCAATACCCGGCCAATTGTACATTTTTCTTCCCTCACACACAAAATATTTTTCCCCTCTCCATTTCATTCTCCCAGCCCCATCCCCTTCTAATCTCCCCCAACATCAGCTCCCTTTTAGTTCCAGCCCCACCCAGTATCCGCTCCCTTCTAGTCCCCTCATCAGTCCATTTCCAGTCCTAGCTCCCCCATCCATTTCCAGTCCTATCCGAGTCCCTTCATCAGCTCATTTCCAATACCAGCCTCCCATCAGCCCATTTCTAGTCCTTTCCTAGCCCCACCATCAGCCCATGTTAAATCCTAGCTCCCCTCCACTCAGCCCATTTCTAATCCAAGCCCCCCATGAGCCTACCTCCAGTTCTAGCCCCTCCATGAGTCCATTTCAATCCAAGCCCCCACCACAGCCCATTTCCAATCTTAGCTCCCCCAACACCCAATTCTCAGTTCTATCCTAGCCCATCCATCAGCCCAGTTCCTGTCCTAGCTCCCTCCCCTAAGAGCCCATTCCAAGCCCCACTTCCCATCAGTTATTTGCAGTTCAAGCCCCCTTCCACTCAGCCCATTTCCATTCCAAGTCCCCCTCCCCATTAGCTATTTGCAGTTCAAGCCCCCCACTTCCCCTCAGCCCATTTCCATTCCAAGCCCCGTCCCCATCAGCTATTTGCAGTTCAAGCCCCCCACTTCCCCTCAGCCCATTTCCATGCCAAGCCCCATCCCCAACAGCTATTTGCAGTTCAAGCCCCCTTCCACTCAGCCCATTTCCAGTCCTAGCAACCCCAACCCATTACCAGTCCTAGCCCCCCATAGCCCACTCCCAGTCCTAATCCCACCAGCCCATTTCCAGTCCTAATCCCCCATCACCCAATTTTCAGTTTAAGCCCCCCCATAGCCCATTACCAGTCCTAACCTCCCCATCAGCCCACTCCCAGTCCTAATCCCCCATCACCCAATTTTCAGTTTAAGCCCCCCCATAGCCCATTACCAGTCCTAACCCCCCATCAACCCACTTCCAGTCCTAATCCCACCAGCCCATTTCCAGTCCTAATCCCCCATCACCCAATGTTCAGTTTAAGCCCCCCCAGAGCCCATTACCAGTCCTAGCCCCCCTGCAACCCACGTCCAGTCCTAATCCCACCAGCCCCATTTCCAGTCCTAATCCCCCATCAACAAATTTTTAGTTTAAGCCCCCCCAGCGCCCATCACCACTCCTAACCCCCCCAGCCCAGCGCCCATCACCACTCCTAACCCCCCCAGCCAGCCCAGTGCCCATCACCACTCCTAACCCCCCCCAGCCAGCCCAGTGTCCATCACCACTCCTACCCCCCCAGCCCAGTGCCCATCACCACTCCTAAATCCCCCCAGCCCAGCACTACTCCTCCTAACACCCCCCCCAGCCCAGCCCATCACCACTCCTAACCCCCCCCAGCCCAGCCCAGCCCAGCCCATCACCACTCCTAACCCCCCCAGCCCAGCCCATCACCACTCCTACCCCCCCCCAGCCCCGCCCCGCCAAGCCCATCACAACACCAATCCTATCCCCCCCCCCCAGCCCAGGGAAAATTAAAAAAAAAGAAAACCTGTCTGTTGCCGCTGTCGGGGCCCGCCGCGGCAGAATCGAGCGTGCCGCGGGGCCCCCCTGTATCCGGCAGAGCCTGCCCTCCCCTTAGCAGCTCTATCTTTGGAGCTGCAGTCAGACGCGCCGGCTTGCAGAGCGCGAGGGAAGAGTTTCTCCCTCGCTGCTCTGTTAAACCCGCGGGGGCTGATGGGAAGTTCCCATCAGCCCCCGCGGGCTTAACAGAGTCGCGAAAGGGAAACTCTTCCCTTCGCGCTCTGCAAGCCGGCGCGTCTGACTGCAGCTCCAAAGAGAGAGCTGCTACGGGGAGGGCAGGCTCTGCCGGGTACAGGGGGGCCCCGCGGCACGCTCGATTTTGCCGCGGCGGCCCCGACAGCGGCAGCAGACAAGTAAAATTGAAAAAAAAAAAAAAAACCTAATTGCGGACCTTCCCGCGTGCCAGCTGCAAGGCCTTCGCGTGCCACAGCTGGCACGCGTGCCATAGGTTCGCCATCGCTGCCCTAGAATGTCCCCTAGGCCTGCTAACGTACAACACTGGGAAGCACTAAGCACGCAGAACCAGGAACGAACCAAACTGAAGCGTGAGTGGATGGAAAGACAGAGTCCTTTATTGAACCTTAGGCTGCCCGACACAGGCCGTGTTTCGTCACCCTTCGTCAGGGGCTAGCCAGGCATAAAAACTAAAATCATAAATAACAACCATTAAAAACATAAAGAAACAGACCGACAAACTTATAAAACACCATTATATATAGCAATGCTTAATAACATTAAAAACATTAAAAACAATCAATATGCAAGCCAATTAAATTAATAAATAATATGAAATGAATAAAAGACAAAAGTGCTCGAAGGCTCAAATCATAAAATCATATAAATACACATAAATAAATAAATTAATTTACCAACCTCTGTTGCGGGCTCTAAAAAAGTGTTACATCACGCTCTTGTAGAAAAGTCTAAATAAGCATTGGTTCTAAAAGAACATAAACAAGATAGTTAAAAAACATGTAATTTAAATTAATAACTTTCAATAACACAAATAAAGGAAATAAGAAGGTGGAACAAAGAGAGTGAGGAGGAAAGGGGCAGGCTATGAGGTAAACATAAACTATAAACTATACAGGAGTTTTATTCCTAAAAAGTAGCAGGAGTGAGTCAGGAGACCACTGTCAATAGAGGTGAGATAAAATATGAAATATTAAAAAAAAAACATTACTGATTAATCTGTACAGATTTGACACGTGTTAAAAAAGGGGGAAAATTATGGCTGAACAAATTTATGGGTATACGTAAACCGAGTGTGACATAAAACCATTAAGTACGATACTTTCAACTGCGAAACTGCGGTATATAAAAATTGCTGCATATAATAAAAAATGAAAAATAAATAAAGGACTTATGGTCCACACTTCAATAAAACCAATAAAAATGGCATAACCAAAAAGAGGGAATATGGAACCGCCATCTGAATAATAAATAATAACCCCACCAAGAGTATAGCATAAAATAATGACCAAGTTTTAAAAGAATCCCTGAAAAGGACATAAAGGTGCTGCTTGTAAGGGACAAGTGCCGGATATTACAGCATAAACAAAAGATAACCGTGAAGTAAAAAGTAAATAACTAAAGTAAAAAGTGAAACGAAGAAGATTACACCAGGAATATAACATGAAATGATGACAAAGTTTTAAAAGAATCCCTGGGAGGGACGTAAGGTGCTGCTTGTAAAGGACCAGTGCTGGATATTACAGCATGTGAATAAATAACTATAAACTAAATAATAGGCATATCAATTGATAAAACCATCTCATTATAAACTTTATAGACAAAAGATGACCATAAAGTAAAAAGTAAATAAATAAAGTAAAACTTTGTCATCATTTCATGTTATATTCCTGGTGGGGTATTATTTACTTCTCTGTTTCTCGCATTAATTTCACTGTCCCGCCAAACGGTTGACTCCGCCCACTTTTTTAGTTGATTAGCGCATGTGTCGGCGTCCTTCCCTGCCTAGCTGCATGTCCAGGGGTTTCGGACGACAGTTGTTTCAAGGAAATCTTCTTCGTTTCACTTTTTACTTCAGTTATTTACTTTTTACTTCACGGTTATCTTTTGTTTATAAGGATATAATGAGATGGTTTGATCAATTGACATGTTTATTTTTTAGCTTATTTTTTAGCTTATGGTTATTTATTTACATGCTGTAATGTCCGGCACTTGTCCTTTACAAGCAGCACCTTTACGTCCCTTTCAGGGATTCTTTTAAAACGTGGTCATTATTTAGTGTTATACTCCTGGTGGGGTTATTATTAAGATCTGACTTCTTTGATCCTCGCATTATTTTCGCAAACATTACTTTCTCCGTCCGGCACTTGTCCCTTACAAGCAGCACCTTTACGTCCCTTTCAGGGATTCTTTTAAAACTTGGTCATTATTTTATGCTATACTCTTGGTGGGGTTATTATTTATTATTCAGACGGCGGTTCCATATTCCCTCTTTTTGGTTATGCCGTTTTTATTGGTTTTATTGAAGTGTGGACCATAAGTCCTTTATTTATTTTTCATTTTTTATTATATGCAGCAATTTTTATATACCGCAGTTTCGCGGTTGAAAGTATCGTACTTAATGGTTTTATGTCACACTCGGTTTACGTATGCCCATAAATTTGTTCAGCCATAATTTTCCCCCTTTTTTAACACGTTTCAAATCTGTACAGATTAATCAGTAATTTATTTTTTTTTTTTTATATTTCATATTTTATCTCACCTCTATTGACAGTGGTCTCCTGACTCACTCCTGCTACTTTTTAGGAATAAAACTCCTGTATAGTTACCTATTATAGTTTATGTTTACCTCATAGCCTGCCCCTTTCCTCCTCACTCTCTTTGTTCCACCTTCTTAGTTCCTTTATTTGTGTTATTGAAAGTTATTAATTTAAATTACATGTTTTTTAACTATCCTGTTTATGTTCTTTTAGTATGTCAGACGGCTGCCTGGGTGAAAATCTTCACAGTCTTGGCAAGTGCATATATCTATATGATTTGCAAGGTATTGTGGGCAATGTAGTTCATTCACACCAGACACAGCTGCTGACAATAATTTAGTTGTGCTCTTGGGTAAAGCCAATAAGATTTTTATTTATGGGGTTATTTCTCCCAACACAGATATGCTTGGTAGCACATAAATTAGGTAACTTGCTTTCAGTGTTAACTTGGAAAAACAAAGTCAAAATCAGGAAAACAACAAATGAAAAGCTACAAAGCAAGAAACAAACTGTTCTTTTCAGGTTAACTTCTGATTACTTCCCACATAAATTCAGAAATGATTCTCTCCTAGCTCACAAGCAATTAGGTAAGGCTTAATTGCTAGCAGTCACCAGCTGAAACCCCTTAGCTGGCTTGCCTTTCACTGTGTGGGTCAAATCCTGCTTCAGGAGCTTTTCTGAGTAGATTAAAGAACAAATTTGTATTTCTTTGTGATGGAGGCTGTACTTTATAACAGAAAGTTACCAACGGAGTTTAGATAGAGAGCAGTCCATATAAACAGGATCCTCATCTGCTATTATTCCCCCTTGTTCAACAAGCATGGGTTCAATATCATGGATTGGCACAGATGAATCTCTCAATGAAGCATTTTCAGGAGAACACTTGTTTCCCTGCTGTCTTTCAAGGTTATAGCTAGGGCATAGATCAGTGTTCATACCTGAGTTTCCATTGCTGCTAGAGTTCCTCTCTATATAGCCTGGCCAGTATGTAGTCCAGTTCTTATGTCCAGCCTTCCAATCCAGATCCCTGGATACTGGATCTCTCTTCACATACCTTCTGGCACAGGTCTTAGGGTCCCTTCCACGTGCAGCCGTCTCCCTCACAGGTAGCCTCTGGTGATTCCTAGCTCTGCAGCACCATTCCTCTGGCTTTCCCCAGTCCAATGGTGTATGCTGGCCCTTGGAATACCTCCCAGTATACGTACTGCTTTGGACTCTTCTAGACCTCTCAAAGGCTTTTCTCTTCCTTCTTCCAAAGGCTCTCTTTCCCTCTCTGTCCGTCCGGTTTGGCTTCTGCTTCTGATGATCCTTCAGATGAAACTGATGATCAAACTCAAGCTGATTCTCAGGATACTGAGGACAGTTCTCTGGATATCCAAGGTGATCATGAAGATGGTCATCTGTAGAATAAACTCTACTCTTATTCTGCTTAGATGAGTGTTCCTCCCTAACACAGCGCAGCTGTGCTGAATCAGGCCCTGCCCTTTGAGATGAGTGCTTAGGGATTACCTCATAGCCCTCCTGATTGAACACACGTTTCCACACTTCAGCTCCTCTAATGGCTGTTGGAAACCTGGTGCATTCTGGGACTGGTAGTCTTTTATGGGAAAATTCTGTTTTCTTATTTCTACCAGAACTGACAGGTTGCTTGTTCAGAGTCACTTCACCTTTTCTATAGCTCCTTCCTGAGCTATGATAAGCTTCCTTATCACAAGTACCAATGCTTATTTAGACTTTTCTACAAGAGCGTGATGTAACACTTTTTTAGAGCCCGCAACAGAGGTTGGTAAATTAATTTATTTATGTGTATTTATATGATTTTATGATGATTTGAGCCTTCGAGCACTTTTGTCTTTTATTCATTTCATATTATTTATTAATTTAATTGGATTGCATATTGATTGTTTTTAATGTTTTTAATGTTATTAAGCATTGCTATATATAATGGTGTTTTATAAGTTTGTCGGTCTGTTTCTTTATGTTTTTAATGGTGGTTATTTATGATTTTAGTTTTTATGCCTGGTAGCCCCTGACGAAGGGTGACGAAACACGGCCTGTGTTGGGCGGCCTAAGGTTCAATAAAGGACTCATAAGAACATAAGGACATAAGATATGCCATACTGGGTCAGACCAAGGTCCATCAAGCCTAGTATTCTGTTTCCAACAGTGGCCAATCTAGGTCATATGTACTCTGTCTTTCCATCCACTCACGCTTCAGTTTGGTTCGTCCCTAGGCCTGCTAATGCAGGAGGAGGGGCGGGTGCTACACCCGAACCTGGCCGCTGAACGGGTCACCCTAGCCACGCTAGACCTCTCGGAGAAGGTCGAGGAGGTCCTTCTCTCGTCGAGGAAGGACTTGACGAAACGAGCTTATGCCTTCAAGTGGCGATGCTTTTCGGTCTGGTGCTCCAAGCTCCAGATCGACCCTTTTCTCGTGTCCCACTCAGTGGATCCTCCAGTACCTTTTCCATCTCTCCAAGGAGGGGCTGAAGTTGAACTTTGTCAGGGTACACCTGAGCGCCATCTTGGCGCATCACTTCCCCGTAGAGGGCAAACCCCTCTCGGAGCAGCCCTTGGTCTCCTGCTTTATGCGGGAACTCCTATCAAAACCTCCCATCCGGCCTCCTCCGGCAGAATGGGACCTGAACATAGTGCTCATGCAGATTATGCGTTCACCCTTCGAGTCGATGGCGATGTGCTTGCCTTGGCACCTATCCTGGAAGGTGGTCTTCCTGGTGCTTTGACCTCGGCCTGCCGAGTCAGTGAGCTCCAGGCTCTCATGACTGAAGCCCTTACACCAGGTTCTATAGGAACAGGGTGGTCCTCCATACCCAGCCCAAGTACCTGCTGAAGGTTGTCTTGGATTTTCATCTCAATCAGAAGATTGTCTTGCTGACCTTCTTCCCGAGACCCCATGCCAAACAGGCGTTGGCAGTTTTGCATACACTCGACTGCAAGAGGGCTCTTGCATTCTATCTGCAGTGCACCCAGCCTCATCGCAAGTCTGGCCGGCTTTTCGTGACCTACGATCCCAATTGCTTGGGGCAGGCAGTCACAAAATGCACCCTCTCCATCTGGGTGGCAGACTGCATCGCCTTCGCTCACGTGAAGGTAGGCGCCCTGCTGTATCGGTGGGTCACCGCACACGGCGTCCAAGCCAAGGCGGCTTCAGTGGCTTCGCTACGCTCAGTGCTGCTATTGGACATCTGCCAGGCTGCGACCTGGGCTTCGGCGAACACTTTCGCCTCGCACTACTGCCTGGAGAGGAAGTCCCGCTGGGACAGTGCCTTCGGCCAGGCTGTACTCCATAATCTGTTCAGGGTATAAGCAACTTCTGCCCTCCAACCCTTCTCGAAGGCTACCAAGGGTTTTGCCCCAGGGACCCGAGGACTCGGGCTCTTTAGGTCATCGGCTTCTGCTCGTGCCTTTGTGGAGGCATTTTTTGGTTACAGGTTCGGTAGCCTGTAGCTAGGGAGTCCCATAAGTGAGGACTGACTTCCTGTTTGTTCCTGGAGAAAGCGTGGTTACACACCTATAACAGATGTTCTCCTTGGACAGCAGGAATCAGTCCTCACTACCCTCCCACCTCCCCTGATGTGTTGCTGGATTTTTATCCTTCCCTTGCCATCTGCCTGGTAAGGCTTGAGCTAAGGGACCTGACTGAACAAGATAGCACCCTAGGGCGAGAAGAGGACCACGCATGCGTGGCAGCAATCCCAAAGGCTTTCTTTGAAAGCTGAGGAATTGCTTCGCGCAGGCTCTGTCAGTGCCGACGTCACCCATAAGTAAGGTCCGATTCCTGCTGTCCCTGGAGAACATCTGTTACAGGTGAGTAACTACACTATCCGGGACCACATCCTGTGTACCCGGGACAAGTGAGAATAGTCCCGCTTTCCAGGATGTAAGATGCTCCAGATGTCAATCAAATCCTGGCTTTCACAAAGTCCCAATATCTGATGGCGTTGCTGAAGGGGCTTGATTCGTTCCTCCCGGAGACCGATCCAGAGAAGAGTCAAGTACGCAGTTATAGTTGCCACCCAGAATGACCATCTGGCCGCCCCAGGCCATCAAGCTCTTCACCAACACATCGAAGAATTTACAGTCAAATTGGTTGGGCCCATAAATGTAATAAGACTGCGAGGCCTTGAAGACATCCCACCAATATAAGATACCATCCCCTGGGATCGCATACTTTCTGTTCACATTGAAAATTAAGGGATTTTTAAATTAAGGTGGCCACCCCTGCTCGCTTGAATCTAGATGAAGCCCCATACACTTCTCCCACCCACCAGCATTGTAGTTTGGCATGTTCTAAAGTTGACATGTGGGATTCCTGAAGCATCGTGATATCAAAGTGTTTGTCTCTCAGAGCGCACAGCACTTTATGGCCCTTAAGTGGACACCCAATGCCGCAGACATTCCAGGATGCTATTTGAGTTGCACTCTGGCTCATGTTACCCACAGGCACCAAAGCTTTCTATTATAGAGATATTGTATTTCGGTAAGGGTGACCCCCCAGCCTAGGCCACTCATTTGCACTCCTGATTTGAGCATAGGCACCTGTAGAGAAAAATGCTTCCCCGTGGTATAACCCAAAACCCAATGCACTCCTCTAGTGAAACTGACATGGACCCCATTTCCCCCTTCTCTTAGTTCTCCCCTCCCCCCCCCCTTTCCCCTTCCTTCGTCCCATTATAATTCATGATCCTACTCCTATCGGGTGTGTCTGAGGTCTCTCTGGCATTGGGGCTTCCCACCCCCCCTCGCCGCACCTCTTTAAAAAAAAAATCATCTGTCCACCTTTTCATCTGTCCTACCTTGTAGATGTTCCTCCCTATATAGGTGGTATAGTGCAAGCATAAGCATCTGCTCAAACACCCCCCTGGAATCCTTGCACTACTCCAGGTGTCTTGCCCATGCTGTGCTTCCCCTTCATGTGCTAAGACCACATCTAATAAAGCCAACCTGCACTCCCAACTAAACCCTTTATCAACAATTACCCCCTTCCTGTACCGAATTGTATGCAGTCATGTCCCATACTCACCTTGTTCCCCCCCATACCTCCTCTTACAAAGTGGTATCTCATAAAATTGGTAGCCCGTATGGATAATGCCCCCCATAGTCACAACATCATTCAGCGCTGTTCACTCCCATAATTAAACCAACAACCCACAACAAGCAACTACCCTTCCAATATACAACAAGGTAGAACTCAAGGAAAAGGTCCACTTCCTGGCATGCAGGCTGGGTATTGGCAGAACGCCACCTCCACACTGTCCAGTAGGTTCCAGCTGCTGTGCAGTAAGCAGTCCCAGGCTGGGGCTAGGGATAGGGGACACCTGTGAGGCAAAGGCAGACCGAGATGCTGAGACACCACCAAACACACTGCCTCCCGGGTGCGTGTACGGCATCGCCTCTCCCCTGCTGGTCATTGTAAACCACTGTTGCATGGGCCCAAAGTTTTATAGTCTGCCTCAAAACTCCCAACTTGCCTCATGTGACTAGTGAAAGAGTATCCAAGAATTGTTGCACTTCCTGGGGGCTAGTGTAAAGTTGGGTCTGTTCTCGGTACTCGATCCGCATCTTTGCAGGGTAAAGGATGGAAAATCGTATATTGCATGCCATCAGTTGTTTGCAGAGTGGTGAGTTCTCCCGGCGTTGGCGGCTCAAGGCTGTCTAAGGAAATGAAAGCAGAACAGCAAGTGAGTTCAAGATGAGCTTGGGACGGAGATGGAAGAAAGAGGCAGTTACCATATGCAGAACGGAGAAGGTGGGGGGTGGGCTGGAGGTGGATGAGATCGGCAAGATACTGGGGTGTACCAGTGTGAAGGCCTCTGTGGGTGATGAGCAGCTTATAGATGAACCGGACCTTAATGGCTGTGGAGCCATCGGGCATTGAGGCCAGGATAGTCGCTATCGCAAAGCAGTCATAGGCCTCCCGAGTCATAAACTTGGAGCACACCCTGACCGTGGAGACCAGGATCCAGAACCACTGAAGAGGGTCCTCGGTGAGACCAGCTGTGAACCCTGCGAGTTCCTCCGCCTTGTCTCGCAGGTACATGCCCAGGTACAGCTGGTATGCCTGGATCCGGCTGATGAGCATTGAACCCTGAAAGCACTTCCTGCTCAGGGCATCCATGGCATGGACCTCCCTACTTGGGGGCACCGAGGAGCTGGTTTTCTGACTTTTGAGCCTCCGCATGGCTGACTCCATCACCAGGGTTAGTGAGCTTCAGGCCTTGATGGCCCATCCACCTTACACAAGTTCTACAATAACAAGGTCATGCTCCGCATACACCCCAAGTTTCTGCCAAAGGTAGTGTCACCATTCCACCTCAACCAGAAGGTGGAACTTCCCACATTCTTTCCGTGACCCCATACTAGTAGGACTGAGGCTACTCCTCACAGCTCATCTCCTTCGACCCAGGTCAGCTGGGGACAGCGGTCTCTAAGCATACCCTGTCCACTTGGGTGGCAGACTGCATCACCTTTGCTTACAAGAAGGCTGGTCTTTCGCTGGAGCGCCCAGTCATGATGTAGTGTCTGGGCCATAGCAGCATCTGTGGCAAATCTGCGCTCTGTGCCCTTGGCAGAGATCTGCTGGGCCACCACCTGGTCCTCTGTTCATACCTTCTCAGCTCAATACTGCCTGGAGAAGGACCGCACCTTTGGCGAGGCAGTACTCCATTATTTGTTTGGGGTGTAAGGCAACTCCTGCTCTCCAGCCCTTCGGTGTGTTCAGGCTACTGGAGAACTGGTTCCTCGCTTTACACGTGGGGTCACTTTTGGGTATGTTGTCTCTCGACTCAGTTGCTGCTTCTCACGATTCATCTTTTTTCTGGTGAATTATGGCTTTTGCAATTTTTTTTCAGTAGCCTGTAGCTGGGGAGTCCCATATGTAAGGGCTGACTTCCTGCTTGTTCCCAGAGAAAGCATAGTTGCTCACCTGTAACAGGTGTTCTCCGGGGACAGCAGGAATCAGTCCTCACAACCTTCCTTCCTCCCCATGAAGTTGTTCTCTTTTTGCCATCTTGAGCTATGTTATCTGACTGAGACAAGATGGCACCCTTGGGCGGGAAGGGGACCATGCATGCATGGTACATCTCCCAAAGGCTTTCTTTGAAAGTTGGGGAGGGGATACCATGAGGGCTCCGTCGGCACCAACGTTGCCCTTATGTGTGGACTGATTCCTGCTGTCCCCAGAGGAACACCTGTTACAGGTGAGTAACTATGCTTTACGTACTCTGGATTGCAAAGCTCCTTGAGGAATGGCAAATTGTTGTCCACAAGCTAATTGGGGAGTTGACCTATATAGTAAAAATTATCATATGGGGTGGGTGGAATCTGGGGTGCGTAGGGAGGGATCTAACACTTGATGAGGTCAATGAGTTCAAAGAGCTCACTTTGAATGGAAAACTAGAAAAAAAGAAATGAACTCTAACAGTAGAGCTTTACCCAACACCACAAAAAATTCCCCTTTTGCAAATCAGCACCAAAAAAGAATTAGCTATTAAAAATAAAAAAAAAACTCCTTTAAGAGCTCACGGGCAGAGAACTTGTATTTAATTCTCTTTTGTAGTGTTCCACAAGGTTCCGTCCTGTCCCCATTCCTCTAATGCTTTCCTAGCCCCTCTGGCCATTGTAGTTCAAGAGTTTAGAATCAGTGGCTATTACTACACCAATGATATTTGTTAGTTTATTACACTTCTTCATCTAGCACAGACCTTTCCACATTGAACGAACTACTTCAATGAGCAGTTCCCCGCCACTCTCTTGACTTTCTTTCCTCTCAAACCCTTCAGGATCCACTGCAATCTGGCTTTTGCTGTCTACGTTCCACAGAAACTGTTCTTGCCAAAGTCTCTAGCAACATGTTCCTCGACATATCCAAAGGCCTCTACTCGATTCTCATCCTATCATGGAAGCCCAGACCAGCTGTATTCCACGCTTTAAGAAAAGTAGAAGGAAATCAAAAAAACTGCCAGCATGGTTTAAAGGTGAGGTCAGAGAGGCTGCTGTTGCCAAAAAAGCATCTTTCAGGAAATGGAAAAAAGAGCCAAATGATGAAAACTGGAAACAGCACAAGCACTGGCAAGTTAAATGCAAGGCATTGATAAGGCAGGCAAAGCGAGAATTTGAGAAGAAACTTCCTGTGGAAGCAAAAATGCATAATAGACTTTTCAAGTACATTCGTAGCAAAAAACCTGTGAGAGAGTCAGTTCGACCATTAAATGATAGAGGGGTAAAAGGGGCAGTAAGAGACGACAAGGCTATAGCGGAGAGACTGAATGAATTCTTTGCTTCGGTCTTTACTGAGGAAGATGTAGGGATGTTACCCATGACTGAAGTGGAATTTAAAGGTGATACTGCAGAAGAATTGAAAGATATCGCTACAGCAGGAAGATGTATTACAACTATTAGATAAACTGAAGAGTAGCAAATCACCTGGACCAGATGGTATACATCCAAGGGTGTTGAAAGAACTGAAATATGAGATTGCAGACCTGCTATTAGTAATCTGTGAACTATCATTAAAATCATCTGCAATACCTGAAGACTGGAGGATTGCCAATGTAACGCCAATTTTTAAAAAGGGTTCCAGGGGTAATCCGTGAAACTACAGACCGGTGAGCCTGACGTCAGTACTGGGAAAAATGGTAGAAACTATCATAAAGAACAAAATTACTCAGCATGTACATAAGCCGGTTCCCTCAGAGGCACGAGACCAACGAACTGCCTCCGGCCCAATCGGGGCTGTGGGAGGGGAACAGCAGCTCCTTTAAACAGCAGCCGCCGACGGCGGGAAGAACAGCTGAGCCGGTTCCCTCAGAGGCACGAGACCAACGAACTGCCTCCAGCCCAATCGGGGCTGTGGGAGGGGAGCAGCAGCTCCTTTAAACAGCAGCCGCCGACGGCGGGAAGAACAGCTGAGCCGGTTCCCTCAGAGGCTCGAGACCAACGAACTGCCTCCGGCCCAATCGGGGCTGTGGGAGGGGAGCAGCAGCTCCTTTAAACAGCAGCCGCCGACGGCGGGAAGAACAGCTGAGCCGGTTCCCTCAGAGGCACGAGACCAACGAACTGCCTCTGGCCCAATCGGGGCTGTGGGAGGGGAGCAGCAGCTCCTTTAAACAGCAGCCGCCGACGGCGGTAAGAACAGCTGAGCCGGTTCCCTCAGAGGCACGAGACCAACGAACTGCTTCCGGCCCAATCGGGGCTGTGGGAGGGGAGCAGCAGCTCCTTTAAACAGCAGCCGCCGACGGCGGGAAGAACAGCTGAGCCGGTTCCCTCAGAGGCACGAGACCAACGAACTGCCTCCGGCCCAATCGGGGCTGTGGGAGGGGAGCAGCAGCTGCTTTAAACAGCAGCCGTCGACAGGCGGGCCCGTGGCAAAAATTATTCTATGTACAACCTCCTCCTTTTGTCTCTCCCTTAGGCTGTTCCTCCGTTTAGAGGTATGTCTGTATTACATGTTAACATGATGTAGTCTTTCCCTGTTACCTATGGATCCTTTGCTTTTCACTTTGATATTTTGATAAGGTGGTATAAACTGGATTTATTGTTTGATCTGTATAGTCTGATGTTTGTATTTTATGCTAACCTGATGTAGTCTTGTAACCGCTTTGATTGTAGGAAAGGCGGTATAAAAAACCTGTTAAATAAATAAATAATCATGGCCTAATGGGAGACAGCCAACATGGCTTTAGACAAGGAAGATCTTGTCTTACTAATCTGTTATGTTTTTTTGAAGGTGGAAATAAACAGGTAGACAAAGGTGAGTCAGTTGATATAGTGTAGCCGGACTTTCAGAAAGCCTTTGACAAGGTCCCTCATCAGAGACGTTTGGCAAAATTAAAGTGTCATGGGATAGGAGGTAATGTACTATTGTGGATCAGGAACTGGTTAAAAGATAGAAAGCAGAGGGTAGGGCTAAATGGCCAATTTTCCCAATGGAAAAAGGTGAATAGTGGAGTACCCCAGTGATCTGTGCTGGGTCCATTGCTTTTTGACATATTCATAAATGACCTGGAAAAGGGAATGAGGTTATCAAATTTGCAGATGACACAAAACTGTTTAAAGTTGTTAAAACCCAAGAGGATTGTGGAAACTTGCAAGAGGATCTTGATAAATTGGAAGACTGGACATCCAAATGGCAGATGAAATTTAATGTGGACAAAGTGCAAAGTTATGCACCTAGGAAAGAACAACCCAAACTATGGTTACATGATGCAAGGTTCCACATTGGAACCACCACCCAGGAAAAAGATTTAGGCATCATCGTGGATAACATGTTAAAACCCTCTGCCCAGTGTGCAGTGGCGGCCAAGAGAGCAAATAGAATGCTTAGTATCATAAGGAAAGGAATGGAAAATAAAACAAAGGATATTATAATGCCTCTCTATTGTTCCATGGTGCAACCACACCTTGAATATTGTGTGCAATTCTGGTCGCTGTATCTTAAAAAGGGTATAGCGTTATTAGAAAAGTTACAGAGAAGAGCCACCAAAATGGTAAAGTTACTCCTATGAAGAGAGGCTAAAAAGGTTAGGGCTCTTCAACCTGGAAAAGAGACGGCTGAGGGGAGATATGATAGAGGTCTATAAATTATTGAATGGAGTGGAACGGGTAAACGTAAATCGATTGTTTACATCATCAGAATATAAAAAGACTAGGGGACATGCAATGAAGCTACAGGGTAACCTGTTTAAAACTAATAAGAGAAAATATTTTTTCACTCAACGTGTAATCAAACTCTGGAATTTGTTACCAGAGGATGTAGTAAGAGCTGTTAGTGTAGCTGGGTTTAAAAAAGGTTTGAACAAGTTCCTGGAGGAAAGGTCCATAAACCATTATTAATAGGGACCCAAGATATCACTTCTTGACCCAATAGAAGCATTGAGGAACCTGTGTCTTTTGGGGAAACTGCTAGGTACGTGTGATCTGGATTGGCCACTGTTGGAAACAGGATACCGGGCTTGATGGACCTTGGTCTGACCCAGTATGGCATTTCTTATGTTCTCTGCTTCCGCGCTTGGATTCAGGGGCTCTGTTCTGTCCTGGTTTTCTTCTGGTGGATTTTCCTCTACTGCCATTCCGCTTTCAGTTGGTGTACCTCAGGGCTCCGTCTTGTGACTTCTCCTTTTCTCTCCCTACACTGTCCTTTGGTGCACTTATTTCCTCCAATGGTCTTCAGTACCATCTTTATGCTGACGAGTCTCAGATCTACCTTTCTGTGCCTAACATTTCTTCAGGAATCAAGTCCTGGTTCTCTGCCTGCTTATCTGACATTGCTACCTGGATATCTCACTACCATCTGAAACTGAGCATAGCCAAAACTGAGCTCTTTATCTTCCCCCTAAACCCACTTCATTCCTTCTCCCTTCTTTATTTCTGTGGATAACACTACACTCCTCCCTGTTTCTTCAGCTCGTAACCTTGGGGTCATCTTTGACTCTACTCTCTCTTTCACTGCACACATTCAATAGATAGCTAAAAGCTGTCGCTTCTTTCTCTGTAATATTGGCAAAATTTGCCCCTTCTTTTCTAAACATACTAGTAAGACGCTCTTCCACTCACTAGTCACTTCCCATCTTGACTATTGTAATCTGCTCCTTGCTGTTCTCCCTCTGACTCGTCTTTCTCCCCTTCAATCTGTTCAAAACTCAATTGCACAATTTATCTTCTGCCAGTGTCATTATGTTCATGTAACCCACTCTTCTCAAGTCACTTCACTGGCTTCTATTCATTTTCACATCCAGTTCAAACTTCTCCTACTTATCTACAAATGCATTCATTCTGCGACTCTTCACTATCTTTCCTCTCTTATCTCACTCTACACTCCTCCTCGGAAACTCCGCTTCTCTGCCAGATCCCTCTTATCTGTGCCCTTCTCCGCCACTGCCAACTCCAGACTTTGTTCATTCCACCTTGCAGCTCTATATGTCTGGAACAAACTACCTGAGTCGGTGCATTGGGCTTCTTCTTTGGCACTATTCAAGTCCAGGCTGAAGACCCTTTGAGGCTATTTTTTGTTCTTGATGCTCCTCATTCTCTTGTCACTAATTATGTGTATCTTGCCAGAGTCTTGTCCCCAGTTTTGTGGGTTTTACATCTTCATTAGATTGTAAGCTCTGATGAGCAGGGACTGTCCTTAAATCTATATGTACAGCGCTGTGTATACATTGTAGTGCTATACAAATGATTAGTAGTAGTAGTAGTACTTGAATACCTGTCTAGATTCGGTGTTCATATGGCTATTTAACCATGGTCTACAACTTAACCCACAGAAATATCAGGTTCTCTCGGTGACTGGTTGGTCAGCCCCCCCACATGAACCCTCGAATTGCTAAGATCCTCATTCGACTTATACAGACACTTACCTACCCGGGTGTTACCCTGAACGCCCATCTTACTTTTGAATCCCAGGTTACAAATACAGTTAGGGGATCCTTTCATGCACTGTGCTGGATTAGTTCAATCCGACCATTTCTTTCCAAACTGACATTTCAGACCCTGTTATATGCAACAAAACTAGACTAATGTAATTCAGCTTATTGAAGCCTCCAGTCCTCCCATCTAAAGAAATTTCAACTTATTCAAAATACAGCAATTTATCTTCTCACCAATACTAACAAATATGACCATTTATCTAGTTTATCAGAATCACTGGCTGCCATTGACTTTCCAGTTTAACTTCAAAATTCTCTTGCTTACTCACAAAGCCTATACACTTGGGTTTGCCACATTATCTTGCATCTCTGTTGTGTTTTGTTTTTAATTTTTTATTTATGAATTTTAACATTTATCAAGTATTACAACTTGTACAGGAATAAAGAAGCAGAATGTAATAAACATACAAAGGAAAATTGCAAACTACCCCACATGAATAAAGCTTTAACAAGCATTATACTGCCCCTTACTATAGCCCACAAAACAGAGAAAGGAAAAACAGAGAGAGTTAGAAAGTAGAATGAATTCCAAGCAGAAACAGACAGTCAGTACATTTCATTCCCAGAGTACTAGAACGGGGGACCCCCGGATCAATGGGTCTATGAGCACCTTGCATCTCTCTTCATCCCATATTGCCTCTCACGATTCTCAGACCACAGGCTTCTAATCATCTGATCCTCACGTACGCAGTTGGAATCCACTCACCATTCTGCCGCCTTTTTCCTTGCTCTCAGACTCTGGAATGCTTCTAATCATCTGATCCTCACGTACGCAGTTGGAATCCACTTACCATTCCGCCGCCTTTTTCCTTGCTCTCAGACTCTGGAATGCTTTATATCCACATTGAACCTTTCCTTCATAAATTTAAGCAGGCTCTCAAAACTCACTACTTTGAGCTTGCGTTTCCAGATTTAAGGGATAGGTTGGAGAGTGACGCATACAGCCTGTCGCGGGGCAGCCCCGTCTACGCGTTACTCATGTTGGGGTGAGCCCGGGCAAAGATTTTACTAGGTAGTCAAGGGAATGTAAGTCCACTCGGCGCAGTTGAAAGAAGTGGCTTTACAGATTCCACTACCTAGGAGCACTCATTAAATGAGACCAGGTGGAGGGAAATAAAGGCTTTTATTCCCTGGTTAATGCAAAGGTTCAACATAAGATATAATCCATGAAACAGAAAGTCCTTTGTGTCAAAAGGTACCAGTATTTACAGTGGGTTACTTACTGTTGCTTCACAGTTAAGGCAGGTTTTCAGAAGTAGAATTCAATACACGAAACAGCAATTACATTTCATTCACTCTTCTTCAGTACATGGAGCATACAGACTCTGGAGCTGAGGCAGTGCACCAATCACATTCCATGAGTTCTGGCATAGGTGAGGGAACAGTGTTTGGATAATCAATCTCCATGGACTCTCCTTCACTGTACTCAGTTGAGGAGTATTCACTGTCCCTATCTAACTCAGCCTTGTAAGTTAAAACTCTGGAGTCTGGCTTCCTATTGCCAGGGGTTCTCAATGTTGCAGGAATTTTACTGAACCAATCTGGTTTCTTTTCCCTTACATAAGGAGCGTGGGTTCTAGCAAAGCCTTTAGGAGCACAACAGGTACAGTCATTGGTTAATGTTTCATACCTGGGTTTAGCTGAGTTGGAATGCACCGTGTTTTCTCTTCCAGCCACTCTCCCTTGGTAGCTGAGCCTCTGCCTGCCTGCTTTGGACACAGCTGGGCTTCTAGGCAGTTGAGTAAAACTTGGCCTGGATTCTCCTCTCTCTCTGGGTAAAAACTCCAGCCGATCATAAAAGTGCTTTCCTCTCTGACATGGTAAAACTTGTCAATAATCCTTTAGAGATTGTAAGCTCTTCTCAGAACCCTTCCCCCTGGTTCTTAGCTTCTGTCTCTCTGTTCTGGCTTCAGGCAGACTGTGAGAATAGGGCGTGGCAGACACTCTCACCTTAGAGCTGGCTCTATCAAACTTCCCTATTGCAGTGGGGTCAGTTTGGGCCTTCTGGCTCCCAACCTTGTGAAGTCTGTTCCCAGTCAGATTCTTCTCAGTCCTCTCCTGATGCCTCTCAGCGTTCTCTTGCTCCTTTCTTCTGTGGCTCTCAGCCTTCACCTCCTTCTCTACTTCTTTCTCTCGGTGGCTCTCAGCCTTCTCTACTTCTGTTTCTGTTCTAGAAGCATTCTGCTCTGACTTATAAAGCAAAGTGCTTGAGCTGACTTCCGGGTTTCTTCCCAGGTGCAAGTCATCAGAGTTCCTAGGCTCATTAACTCCCGAATGTCTGTTCCTGCTCCCTCTAGCTGTGCCTGGAGGTAATTGCACACCTAGTTCTTCAAAAGAAACAGGATTTCTTTTCAACCACTCATCTTTATTGACACATGCCTCATGACACATTCCCCCTCTTAAAATATTACGGGCTGAATGACCCTCATTACAGCACGTAATTCTAGACATGGCATCGGCATTCTCATGCAGCTTCCCTGCTCTGTGTTGCACTTGAAACTCATACGGCTGAAAGGCCATGTACCATCTAGTCAATCGGCTATTATTGTTGCGCATCTGGCTGATCCACTTGAGCGGGGCATGGTCGGTGATGAGGGTAAACCTCCTTCCCATGAGGTAGAACTTCAAAGCTTCAACAGCCCACTTGATAGCTAAGCACTCACGCTCAATCGTCGAGTACTTCTTCTCAGCTGGTGAAAGTTTTCTGCTTAAAAACATGACGGGGTGTTCAGCTCCCTCCTGCATTTGGGAAAGGATGGCTCCTAGGCTGATTTCTGATGCGTCTGTTTGGAGTAAAAATGGCTGATGAAAATCCACCCCTCTTAGAATGGGAGCTCTACATAGCTTCTCTTTCAATGTCTTGAAGGCAGTCTCTGCCTCAGTTGTCCAGGCTAGCGTGTTTGGGGCATTTTTCCGCAACATCTCTGTGAAGATGGCGCTTTCTTCCGCGAAATGTGGGATGAAGCGTCTATAGTACCCTATGAGCCCTAAAAAGCTCCTTAGCTGCTTTTTATTATGGGGTGCGGGGAAACTGCGCACGCTTTCAATTTTGTCTAACAAAGGACGGACAGTACCTCTGCCTACTACATGTCCTAAGTATTTAACTTCGCCCGCTGCAAACATGCATTTTCCTGGATTTAAAGTTAAACCAGCTTGCCGCATCGCGTTTAAGACTGCTTTTACTTGGACTAAATGCTGGTTCCACGTAGCGCTATGGATAACTATGTCATCCATGTAAGCTGTAGCATACTCTTGATGAGGTCGTAAGACTATATCCATTAGCCTCTGACAGGTCGCCGCGGCTCCATGTAGACCAAAAGGCATGCGTCGAAACTGAAACAGGCCAACTGGTGTTGTAAAGGCTGTCTTGGGACGTGCCTCTCTGGTCAGGGGAACCTGCCAGTAGCCTTTCGTCATATCTAGTGTGGTGAGATATTTAGCTTGACCCAGCCGGTCTAGAAGTTCTTCTATGCGGGGCATAGGATATGCATCGAAGGTGGAAATGTCATTGACCTGTCGGAAGTCAATGCAAAAACGCATTGTTCCGTTTGGCTTAGGGACTAGGACAATAGGGCTGGACCAAGGGCTCCGGGACTCTTCTATCACTCCCATCTCCACCATATCTTGTACTTGCGCGATGACCTCTTGTCGTTTGGCTGCGGGCAAACGATATGGTCTTTGCCGAACAATTTTTCCAGGAGGAGTGAGGATTTCGTGCGCAACCAAGTTCGTCTCGCCGGGAACGGATGTCAACACATCACTGAATTTCTTCAACAGGCTGAACAGTTGTTGCCTTTGCACTATTGAGAGTTCCTCGCCCACACGTAACTCCGGACTAACTTTACAGTCGGACAACAATGGGCCCAAATCTTCCTCTATTGGCTTTTCCCCCACAGCTACCAAGCTTCTCATCTCGGTCTGCCCTGTGGAGCCAAATCCTCCGCTCCCTCGGCTGGTGGGGCTTCCTCTAGAGGTGGGAAGCCGACTCGCTCACACATGAGCTGAGCTATTCTCTCTCCAGCTTTTACTTCAAAATCTTCTTTTGAAAAATTAAATAGCAGGATCTTTATTATCCCCCTGTAGTCGGGGTCTACTACCCCAGCGCCAACATCAATAAAGTATTTGAGGGCTAATCCTGAGCGGGGCGCAATCCTACCGTAACATCCCGGTGGAATCTCTACTTGGATGTCGGTGCTAATCAGCGCCTTGCCTCCCTTAGGGACTGTGTGATTTTCCGCACTGTATAAGTCATACCCTGCGGCCTGTGGAGTGGCTCGACAGGGGCTTCGAGCTTCCGGTGAGGTTTTGCAAAACTTTAAGACAAATTTTTTTTTCTGCTTCCTCTGGTATCTTCCGGTTTGGGCCCTTAACTTTCCCTAAAAGGGGATTGGGGACCACTCTACCCTTGAAAGGAGTACTTTTGGACACGAGAACTTCTCGTGGGTTTAAACCTTTTTCTAGGCCCTTCTCAAATTGTGGCCAGTCCCTACCTAGGACCAGCTCCTTGGGTAATCTAGGCACTACCGCTATCAGCATAATTTTCTCTATTACCAAACCTTTGACCAGCAATTTGTACACGGGATACAAGGTAGCAGCGCCATGTACACACTTGATCTTGACTTGGCCTTCCGGTTGGTCTGGGGCGGACACAGCTTGCTCTTGGATGTTAGACCAGAGCTTACGCGAAATCATTGTCTGGTCCGCGCCATAGTCAAGTAAGGCTTTGGCCGCTACTCCTTGGACCGTGACATCCAGTACAAAACCTTCGGATAACAATTGCTTATGTTCTCCTATGAGAGCAGTACGTACTCTGCATTCACTTATGACATGACCTAACTTCCACTGGCTAAAACATCTTTTAGAAAGACTTTTCTCTATCTTTTTATCAAATTTTACATTAGGTGTTTTAGACTGGTAGAGACTGCCTGATACTGGATTGAATGTCGCTATGGCTGTTTTAGGTACCTCCCACGTAGGCTGGGTAACTAATTCAGCTTCCAAATACCTCTCTGTCAAGGCAATCGCCTCTGTAGTAGAGCGACAATTCTGGAGAATAAGGAAGCTCTTTATTTTACCAGGTACTGCGGTCATAAATTGCTCGAACTATCATATCCATTAATGATTCCACAGATCTTTCACTGGGCCTTAGCCACTTTTCAGCTAAGCGCTTTAGTCGGTGACCCAATGACTTAGGCGTTTCGCCTGCTTCAAGACTTGCTGCACGTAGCCTGCGGTTATAGACAAGTGGGGTCAAGCCCAGGCGTTCCCTGATGGCCTTTGTCACTTCACTATAATCAGCAGCTAACGCAGCGGGCATTGCCCTGTAGGCTGACTGTGCCTCTCCCGTAAGGGACACTGCCAGTCTGATGGACCATTGGTCCTCTGGCCAACCCACAGAAAGGGCAATTCTTTCAAAAGCATCCAGGAATTCATCTGGATCGTCCTTTTCCCCCAACTTCCCTAAAGTTAGAGTCTCGTAGGACCCTAGTCCTACCGGACCATGGCTCAGTCCTGAGCTCTGCTTCATGAGTCCAGCGGCTGCTTCCTGAGTCTTCTGCTGATGGCTCATCCAACTCTCCAACATCTGCAGGACTGGCTTTTATTGGTCCTGCATGGCCATAATTGCATGCTGCTGGGACTGCGCAGCCAGTTCCGCCTGTTTGCTGAATTGGGCCGCCATCCAGTTAAACATCTCACGCTGCTCCATCGCGATGAGATCCCTGAAAAGAAAAAGAAACAAAGAAAAACCAAGTGTGGTTGTACAAAAATCAGCCCTACACTTCCTTCTTTTTTTTTTTTTTCTTTTCAAATTTTCCCTTTTAAACTGCTACTTGTAGCCACACAAGTTAGGCGTTTCTACCCGTTACCTGGTAGAAGTGTAGACTCTATCTCTCAGCAACGGTGGTGCGGCTCTGCATCGTAGCACCCTCCAGGAACCTCGCCTTCCATTCCGGATTTTGCTGCTGTCCAGTCCACGTTATTCCATAACTTCGATCCGGTTCTTTTCAAAGTCCAGTCCGGATTTTCTTGCACTCCGGTCCAAGTTTCCTTTTACTACGGTCCGGTTTTTCTGGCACTCCGATCCAGGTTTTTCTTTTTTTTTTTTTTTCCAAAATGAATACTGGCAATTTCCTTAATTTCTTTGTTATATCTCTTAGGATTATATCCAAATCCGAACAACTACGCCATTTGTCGCGGGGCAGCCCCGTCTACGCGTTACTCATGTTGGGGTGAGCCCGGGCAAAGATTTTACTAGGTAGTCAAGGGAATGTAAGTCCACTCGGCACAGTTGAAAGAAGTGGCTTTACAGATTCCACTACCTAGGAGCACTCATTAATGAGACCAGGTGGAGGGAAATAAAGGCTTTTATTCCCTGGTTAATGCAAAGGTTCAACATAAGATATAATCCATGAAACAGAAAGTCCTTTGTGTCAAAAGGTACCAGTATTTACAGTGGGTTACTTAACTGTTGCTTCACAGTTAAGGCAGGTTTTCAGAAGTAGAATTCAATACACGAAACAGCAATTACATTTCATTCACTCTTCTTCAGTACATGGAGCATACAGACTCTGGAGCTGAGGCAGTGCACCAATCACATTCCATGAGTTCTGGCATAGGTGAGGGAACAGTGTTAGGATAATCAATCTCCATGGACTCTCCTTCACTGTACTCAGTTGAGGAGTATTCACTGTCCCTGTCTAACTCAGCCTTGTAAGTTAAAACTCTGGAGTCTGGCTTCCTATTGCCAGGGGTTCTCAATGTTGCAGGAATTTTACTGAACCAATCTGGTTTCTTTTCCCTTACATAAGGAGCGTGGGTTCTAGCAAAGCCTTTAGGAGCACAACAGGTACAGTCATTGGTTAATGTTTCATACCTGGGTTTAGCTGAGTTGGAATGCACCGTGTTTTCTCTTCCAGCCACTCTCCCTTGGTAGCTGAGCCTCTGCCTGCCTGCTTTGGACACAGCTGGGCTTCTAGGCAGTTGAGTAAAACTTGGCCTGTATTCTCCTCTCTCTCTGGGTAAAAACTCCAGCCGATCATAAAAGTGCTTTCCTCTCTGACATGGTAAAACTTGTCAATAATCCTTTAGAGATTGTAAGCTCTTCTCAGAACCCTTCCCCCTGGTTCCTAGCTTCTGTCTCTCTGTTCTGGCTTCAGGCAGACTGTGAGAATAGGGCGTGGCAGACACTCTCACCTTAGAGCTGGCTCTATCAAACTTCCCTATTGCAGCAGGGTCAGTTTGGGCCTTCTGGCTCCCAACCTTGTGAAGTCTGTTCCCAGTCAGATTCTTCTCAGTCCTCTCCTGATGCCTCTCAGCTTTCTCTTGCTCCTTTCTTCTGTGGCTCTCAGCCTTCTCTCGCTGGCTCTCAGCCTTCACCTCCTTCTCTACTTCTTTCTCTCGGTGGCTCTCAGCCTTCTCTACTTCTGTTTCTGTTCTAGAAGCATTCTGCTCTGACTTATAAAGCAAAGTGCTTGAGCTGACTTCCGGGTTTCTTCCCAGGTGCAAGTCATCAGAGTTCCTAGGCTCATTAACTCCCGAATGTCTGTTCCTGCTCCCTCTAGCTGTGCCTGGAGGTAATTGCACACCTAGTTCCTCAAAAGAAACAGGATTTCTTTTCAACCACTCATCTTTATTGACACATGCCTCATGACAAGCCGCAATCACTGCTTTGTTTAGTCTCAGTATTTGTCTCTAATTTTCTCCCTCTCCTTCATCTGTCCTGTTTTAACATGGCATTTTTTTTTCTTAGAAACATAGAAACATGATGGCAGAAAAAGACCATATGGCCTATCTAGACTGCCCTTCCATACCAACCACTACAACAGTCCCCTTTTCCCTTTAGAGATCCTCTGTGTTTGTCCCATGCTTTTTTGAATTTAGATACTGTCCTCATCTTTACCACCTCCACTGGGAGACTATTCCACGCATCTGCACAATCCCGCTCTTCTTTTGTTGATAGAGATGCTTCATCCCCTATACTTTATTGCTCCGTTGGATTGCTGCAGCCCAAATGCATAATAACCTTGCATTTTTTAACATTAAATCTCAGCTGCCAAATTCTAGACCATTTTTCAAGCTTAGCTAGATCCCTCCTCATGTTATCTACACCTTCCTGGGTGTCTACTCTATTGCAGATTTTGGTATCATCCGCAAAGAGGCAAACCTTACCTGACAGCCCTTCTGCAGTATTACTAACAAAGATATTAAAAAGAATTGGACCAAAGACAGATCCCTGGGGCACACCACTAGTAATCTTTCTCCTCAGAGTGAGCTCCATTTACCTGTACCCTTTGTTGCTTCCCACTCACCCAGTTTTTAACCCAAGCAATAAATTTAGGGTCCATCCCAAAGGTGATCAGTTTGTTTATAAGTTGCTTGTCAAAGGCTTTACTAAAATCTAAATACACCACATCTAGGCTCTTCCTCGGTCCAACCCCCTGATCACCCAGTCAACAAAATCAATCAGATTTGTCTGATGAGACCTGCCTCTGGTAAATCCATGCTGCCTCGGATCCAGTAATCCATTGGACTCCAGAAACCTCACGATTTTCTATTTCAGCAGCACTTCCAATAACTTACTCACCACTGAGGTAAAGTAACCGGCCTGTAGTTTTCAATCACATCCTTACTTCCACTTTTGTGTAAAAGGGACCACATGTGCCTCTCTCCAGTACTCTGACATCACTCCCGACTCCAGCGAGGCATTGAAAAGGTCAGTCAGTGTAGCTGCTAGAACACCCCCGTCAATATTCTCAGGTGTATCCCATCCGGTCCTATCGCTTTGTCGACTGTACGTTTAGCTAGTTTCTCACAAAAACAATCTTCTGAAAATTGTTCAAGATGCACCTCGCTTCTGTTCCTGTTTGTAAGTGTTTTTTGAGGTCCTGCTCCGGGTTCCTCATCTGTGAACACAGAACAGAAATATTTGTTAAGCAATTCCGCTTTGTCCTCATCAGCTTCTATATATTCCTCCCCTTCACCCTTGAGTCTGATAATACCACTTTTGCCCTTCCTCTTCTCACTAACAGATCTGAAAAAATGTCTTATCCCCCCATTTTATTGCATTGGCTATTTTCTCCTCTTTTTGAATCTTTGCTTTCCTGGCTACTTTATTAGCTTCTCTAAGTTTTTCCAAATATAGATGCCTGTCGTCTTCTCTCTGTGATCTCTTGTATTTCATGAAGGCCTCCCTCTTTTTCTTCACCTTTTCAGTTACTTCTTTTGAAAACTATAGCAGTCTCCTTTTCCTTTTACCTTTATTTACCATTTTAACAAAAAGGTTAGTTGCCTTTAAAATATTCCCTTTCAGTTTTGCCCACTGTTTTTCTATGTCCCTCAGCTGTTCCCATCCCGCTAACGACTCCCTGAGGTTTTGGCTCATCTTGGCAAAGTTAGTTTCCGTAAAGACCCTCGCTTTTGAATGGACTTTATCAGCCCAAGTCCTAATTCTGAAGAACACTATCCGGTGATCACTGGATGCAAAATGATGATCTACTATAACATCCGAAACACTTTCACCATTGGTAAGCAAGTCCAGTATGGCCCCTTCACGTATGGGTTCTATTACAAGTTGCCTGAATAGTTCTCCCTATAGAGAATTCAGGATCTCCTTACTTTGAGATGATACTGCAGCAGGGATGTGCCACTCAGCATCTGACATATTGAAATGCTCTATGAGTAGCACTTCCGTTTTCTTGGCAGTGCTGCGTATGTCTTCAATTAACTCTCCGTCCACCTCTTCTTCCTGTGAGGGAGGTCTGTATATCATGCTAATGCAAATATATTTCTCTTTCCCTCTTTCTAGTTGAACCCACAGTGCCTCCTCTCTACCTTTTAAGCTCAGTATTTCCATAGCTTTAATACTATTTTTTACATATAGTGCCACTCCTCCTCCCCTTCTTCCTACCCTGTCCTTTCTGAATAAAGTATAGCCTGGTATAGTTGCATCCCAGTCATGGTTGTCCGTGAACCATGTCTCTGTTACTGTCACTAAATTCAAGTCAGCCTCTCCCATTAAAGCCTCAACATCTGGGATCTTAATTCCCTTGCTACAGGCATTTATAGACACTGCTTTCCAAGTGTTGCATCTTTTACCTATTCCTATAAAGGTATTTAATGTTTCACTTACCTGGGGGCTTTCTTCATTCATCCCCTACAAATGTAGTTTAAAGCCCTCTTCAGTAGGTTAGCCAGTCTGTTACTGAAGACACGTTGACCCTTCTTGGACAGATGGATGCCATCTCTGCTCTGTAACCCTTGGAAAAGCATCACATGGTCCAGGAAACCAAAATGCTCTTGATGACGCCAGCTATGCAGCCATGCACTAATCTCCAGGATACGAGCTTCTCTGCCTTGGCCTTTGCCCTCAATGGGGAGAATTGAAGAGAACACCACCTGCATCCCTATCTGCTTCACCCTCTGTTCCAGAGCCATGAAGTCACTTTTGATACTTTCAGAGGGATACCTGGCAGTATCATTTGTGCTGACATGGATGAGCAACATTGGGTAATAGTCAGTGGCCTGATGAGTCTCAGCAAACTCTCCGTAACATCTCGGATTTTGGCACCTGGCAGACAGGATACCTCTCTGGACATCAAGTCTGATCGGCAGATGAACATCTCGGTACACCTCAGAAGAGAGTCACCAACCACCACTACCCTTTGCTTCCTTGTGGTCACTGATTCAGCAACTTTGGGGTGCTCGAGCTTTGGTTCTTCTCTTTCCAGGGATGCTTTCACCTCCTCCACTTCCAGAGCTGCATAATGGTCCTTCAATTCAAGGGCTGGAAGAGTTGGATTGGTAATTCTGCAGGCCCTGGTGACTCATGTCCAACCTTCATCGTTCTGTAGACTCCCATTTTCTCCTCTGCTGAAGAGATAGTATTTCAAGAAACATCTAATCTATGTACTTCTCACTGTCTTGAATGCTCCTCAGCCTCGCCACCTCTTCTCTGAGCTCCTCCACTTGTTTCCTGAGAGCTTCAGTATGCAGGCATCCTGCACATGGAACCGGTCCTTCAACTGGCATTGGGATCTCTGTCTGGATAGAGGCAGAAGCTGTAACAGGGGCAACAGCTTTGGCAATATGATTTTTCCCAGCCATTGTTCAGTTGGTGGAGTTTAGATACCTGTTGAAGCAAAAGAGAGAGAGACCTACCAAAGTACCAGCCTATTTCCCAGCTGTCTTTTCAGAGAAAAAGCAGTTAACCTCTTTTAAGTGTGTTCTAAATGTGCTGTTGCAAGTCCCTTTGTGTAGCTAATTGGGGGAGGTGCCCTATAAAGCAAGACTGCTCACATGGGGGGGCGGGGGGGTGGAAGTCGGTGGGATAGGGAGGGAACTAACACCTGATGAGGTGTCAGTAGCTTCAAAAATCTGAGAAAGATACTAAAAGCAGAGTTTTAAACCTACACCACTAAAGAAAATATTTCCCCTTTTGAACTAAAGCACCAAAAAGAATGTAACTTGGTTATATGATTTTTTTGTAAACTACTTTGATGTTCCTTTGGAAGGCAGTAAATCAAATACTGAGAAACATAAGCAAGTCATTAGATCGATTTTCTCTTATGTACCTTTAACTGTATTTAGTCCAGAGTTTTCTGAAGAAAATGTTTGGACAACTTTTGATCTGATCACTGAGGACCAAACTCATAAAGCTATTGTTGCACTGAAAAATACTTACAGTCCTGTAGATGGCTGTCCTGTTAAATTGTTTAAGATGCTTAAGGACTCTTGGAGTGAGTCGCTCACTTCTATCACTAACTGTTTATTGACTCTTGATACTCTGAAAGAGGCTTCTGTCTTTCAATTATTGAAGAATGGCATTTCAAATAAGGATGATCCACTTAGTTATCATCCAATTTCTTTGTTACCTTTTATAGCTAAAGTCTTCGAAAAGCTAGTTTTGCGACAACTTTAAAATTATGTTGATAGATTTGAGATACTTAATCCTTCTCGGGATAGAAATGTTGCTGTTGTCTATGATGGATACTTTTTTGTTGCGTTTTGATTTAAGTAAGTCTTTTTTATTTTGGTGCTCTTGGACATCTCTGTGGTGTTTGATGCTATTGACTATTCCTTGTTACTAATGAGGCTACATGAAATCTGGATTTCAGGGACAATATACTCATGGTTCCATTTGTTTCTGTCTAATCGAAAATTCCAAGTCAAGAGTTGCTGGGAAGGTGTCCCTTTACTTCAGGAGTCCCTCAGGGATCCGCGTTGTCTGCTATGTTAACATCTTTATTTCCCCTATCTGTAAAGTGTTCACTGGTTTGGACCTTATGCATAGGATTTATGCTGACAATACCTAGTTTATCCCCATTAGTTCATCAATGGAGGATGCTTTGGATTAGGTAGAGTAATGTATTTCTACTGTAAAAACTTGGGTGACCCATAACAAACCATCAATGAATGTCAATAAGGCAGAAGGTTTTTTTATTTGTCATAGGCTTTGACTGATTCTATCTCTATGAAATTGAAGATTGGTGATTTGTATTATTCCAATTCAAACTCAAGTATGCGATTTGGGTGTCCTTTAGGACCCCTAACTTACTATGCAAAGGCATATTCAAAAAGTGGTTCAAACTGCATTTTTAAAATTGCATTTGATCCAGAAGTTGTAACCTTATCTGTTGGCAGAAAATATCTTGGCTGCAGTTTGGGCATTAATCCTTTCTCCTTTGGATTACACAGTAACATAGTATATGATGGCAGATAAAGATGAATATGGTCCATCTAGTCTGCCCAGGAAGGCGACAAGAGTAGGTGCACCTGCCACTCCTTGCAGGTCGCTCCTCCCCATGCCTTTGTTTAGGAGTGTATCCATTGCTCCATGTAGGTCACCCCTATTTGTCGAGATATAAGAGATAATTATGTTTATTTTGATTTTATCTTGTTGCTATAAAAGGATCCACTGTGTCTGTCCCATGCCATTTTGGATTCTGTCACTGTATTTACCCCCACCACTTCCATCGGGAGGGCATTCCAAGCATTCATCACCCTTTCATTGAAAAAGTATTTCCTGGCATTGCCTTTCAGTTTATCCCCTTGCAGCTTCATGTTATGCCTTCTAGTATTACAGCTTCCCCGTCTTTGGAAGAGATTTGTTTGTTCATTAATACTCTTTTAAGTATTTAAAGGTCTGAATTGTATCTCCCCTGTCCCTCCTCTCCTCCAGAGTGTACATATTTAGGTTTTCAAGTCTCTTCTCTTCTCATAAGTCTTCTGATGCAAGCTCCAAATCATTTTGATTGCTTTCCTCTGAACTATTTCCAGTCTTTTTATATAATTTGTGAGATATGGTCTCCAAAACTGAACACAATATTCCATGTGAGGCCTCACCAGCGACTTGTACTGTCCTCCTGGCTTTTGCCACCACCTTGTTGCACTATTTCGCCACCTTGAGATACTCAGTCTCTCCGAGGTCTTTTTCCTGGTCTGTGCACACCAACCTTTTGCCCCCTATCGCGTACAATTACCTTGGATTTCTGCTTCCCAAGTGCATGACGCTGCACTTCTTCACATTAAATCTTAACTGCCAAGCATTAAACCATTCTTTCAGCTTTTGTAGATCTTTCCTCATGTTATCTACTCCCTCAGGGGAGTCCACTTTTCCATTCAGTCCTTCAGCAATATCACATTGAACAGTACCGGTCCCAGGACCGAACCCTGGGGCACGCCATTAATCACCTTCCTTTCATCCGAGTGAGTTCAGTTTACCATCACCTTCTGTTGTCTGTCAGTTAACCAATTTCTGATCCAGTTCACCAACTTGGGACCCATCACCAAGCTGTTGAGTTTAGTGATAAGCCTCCTATGAGGAACAGTATCAAAGGCTTTGCTGAAATCTAGGATCACATCCATTGCATGCCCTTGATCTAGTTCTCTGGTCATCCAGTCAAAGAACTCAATCAGATGTGTTTGGCAAGATTGTCTTTTGGTAAAACCATGTTGCCTTAGATCATGCAACCTGTTTGTTTTGAGAAAGTCCATTGTTCGCTCTTTCAGGAGCGCCTCCATTACTTTTCCCACCACCGTGATAAGGCTTACTGGCCTGTAGTTTGTCACGTCTTCCCTATCACCACTATTGTGAAGAGGTACCATATCAGCCCTTCTCCAGTCCCGTGGAACTTCTCCTGTCTCCAAGAATCTATTAAAAACATCTCTTAACAGCCCTGCAAGAAACCTCTCTGAGCTCTTTCAGTATCCTGGGATGTATCCCATCCGGTCCCATGGTCTTGTCCATGTTCAGTTTTGCAAGCTGTTCTAACACATCATCTTCTGTGAATAGTGTGGTATCTATTCCATTCCCATTTGTATATTTGTCAATCAAAGGTGGTCCTTCTCCAGGATTTTCTTTAGTAAAAACAGAGCAGACAAATTTGTTTAGCATTTTCGCTTTTTCGGTGTCACTTTCCGTTCCTAGCACTTTTGAGTCCTGCAATTCCACCTCTGATTTTCCTCCTTTCCCGAATATACCTGAAGAAAGTTTTGTCGCCACACTTCACATCTTTAGCTATCTTTTCTTCTACCTTTGATTTTGCTATCCTTATTTCTCTTTTTGTCTCTTTTAGTTTGATCCTGTATTCTTTTCTATGTTCCTCTGTTTGTGAATTTCTGAATTTTGCGAAATCTGTGTTTTGTGCCTTTATTTGTGCAGCCACTTCTTTGGAGAACCAAATAGGTTTCCTTTTCCTCTTGTTTTTATTTACTTTCCTCACATATGTATCTGTTGTCCCTTTTATTGCCTCCTTTAGTTTAGCCCATTGCAATTCCACTTCCCTTATCTCCTCCTATCTTGCCAACTCCTCCTTCAGGTACTTGGCCATTTTACTGAAGTCAGCATTTTTGAAGTCTAGGACTTTGAGCTTGCTGTGATTGGATTCCACTTTGGCTTTTATCTCAAACCACACTATGTGATTATTGCTGCTGCTGCTGCTCACATGGGCACCCACCCAGATATTCGACACGCTATCTCCATTGGTGAGCACTAAATCCAGCATCGAGCTTTCCCTGGTTGGTTCCATCACCATTTGTCTAAGTAATACATCTTAGAAGGTATCCATAGTTTTTCTTCTACTTTCCAGATTTGCAGAAGGAATTCTCCAATCCACATCGGGTAGACTAAAATCACCCAATATGATCACGTCCCCCTTTGTGGCTATCTTTGCAATATCAATAATCAATTCGCTATCCATTTCTTTGGTTTGAGTTGGAGGCCTGTAGACTATACCAATATGAATGACAGTGCCATCTGGGAGGAGTGGCCTAGTGGTTGGGGCAAGTTACCTCAGGCCGGAAGGTCGGGGGTTCAAATCCTACTAGAGGACAGCAACTTTGGGCTGGAAGGACTGGGGTTTTTAGTCCCACAGGTGCTCCTTGTGGTCTTGGGCAAGCCACTTAACCCTCCATTGCCCATGTTCCCTATAAAATAATTATCTCCAAGTTATAATGCCCTGTTCAATGTAATTTCAGTTTGCTCAATGTAAACCGCCTTGATATCATGAAAGGCAGTATATAAGAAATGTTAAATAAATAAATCTCCTCTTTCCAACATAATCTATAGCGCTTCTTCTTTTCCCCTCGTCCCCTGCATTTCAGCAGCTTTAATATTGCTTTTGACATATAGGGCTACTCCTCCTCCTTTTCTACCCTCTCTATCTCTTCTAAATAGATTATAGCCAGCTATGGCTATGTTCCATTCATGTGACTCGTTAAACCATGTTTCTGTCCATTTCCACCATTAGAGCTTCCAAGTCAGGAACTTTGTTTGCTAGACTTCGAGCATTTATGCTCATTGCTTTCCAGCATTTGTTGACTGGCTTGCATGTATTTTGCATGTATTTTGTTCTACACATCTCTTCCCACTTGCCATTGATGTGTGGTTTAAAAGTATGGCTGTTTTCAATTTATTAATTAATTTATTTAACAGCTCTTCTATACCGTGCTCTTTATTATCAGTGCGGTTTACAGTTAACAATTTGACTCTAGGACAGGAACAGATCTGGCCTGAGTTTACATATAACAAGGAAAGTAACATGGAATTGAACTGGGGAAACTATGTACATTTTAAGCAGAGAAAGATTAATGTTGGTATTCTATTTACAATAATGTACCTCTGGAAGCAGTACAACTGTTTGATACTGTCTGGTCTGTATTACATGTTATGTAAATTCATATTTTGTAATTCATATTAAGGGATTGGGTTGTGAGGAGGGAAGAGGTGAGGCGTTATTTGGTTGTGAGAAGTGCATAAGGAACAGATGGTGCTTGAGGGCTTTTCTGAATTGCCTGAGGTCGCTAATCGATCTGATGCTGGGAGGTAGGTTGTTCCAGCACCTGGGGGCATAAAACGTGAATGCTCTATTGTTAGTTGATTGAGCACATTTTATGGTTTCCCTCAGGATAATTAGCGTATTGGAAGCTAATGATCTCCTAGATCTGTTGTTGGGGGTGTGAGTGAGTAGGTCTGAGATTGAAGCGAGAGCTGTTTTATTAATGAACTTGAAGGTAATGAGGAAGGCTTTGTATGAGATCCTGCAACTTATCGGAAGCCAGTGTAGGTCCCTTAGAATGGGGGTTATGTGGTCACTCCTTGAAGCTCCGCGCAGGACGCGGGCAGCGGCATTCATAGCTAATTGTAGCGGGTTTAGGGTATTCTTGGGGAGGCCGTGGAATATAATGTTTGCATAGTCAAAATGGGGTGTAACTAGTGCTTGGAATATTGTGCGGACGTTCTCTGGATCCAACATAGGTCTTAGGTGTCGTAGGGTCTTGATCTTGTAGTAGATGGCCTTTACAGTGCAGCTTATGTGCGCTGTGAAGTCGAGCTGCTGATCCAATGTCACACCCAGGTAGCGAATGGTAGGCTTGATTGGAAGCTCTGAGTCTCTTACTTTTAGGGTCGAGGGGGGTGAGAAGTTTGTTTTTTGTGACAATTAGGACCTCAGTTTTTTTGAAATTTATTCGAAGATTCTGGTTGAGAAGCCAAACTGTTATTGCGTTGAAGCAATCGACTAAGGCTGTATAATCAGGAAGCGTGACATTGATGGGTGTGAACATCAGCACATCATCTGCATTGAGGAGGCAGGATATACCGAAGGAGTGGGTGATTTCACAAATCGTCTGCATGTATATGTTAAAGAGCAGCGCAGATAGGGAGGAGCCTTGGGGTACCCCTTGCTTTTGCTGGAAAAGTTCAAATGTGTTGGAGCCGATCCGAACTTGTTGCCATCGGTCTTCTAAGTAGGATTTACACCAGTCGCATGCGAGACCCTGGATTCCCTTCTCATGGAGTCGAGTTAGGAGTTGGTCATGGTCAACTGAATCAAACGCGGCGGCAGTGTCGAGGAAGATTAGCGCAACGCCCCTTTCCTAATCGTCTCTCCGGGCCAGTCCAGAACAGATGGGTAGTCAATCTCCCTCCTCTAGCAGCTGAGGACAATAAGACTACCCATCTGTTCTGGACTGGCCCGGAGAGAACTCAAGGAAAGACAATTAGCAGGTAAGGTCTAATTTCTTCTTTGATGTTGGCTATCTCAATGATAAGTTTGTTGGTTAGGGAGGTCAGGAGTGTTTCAACTCCGTGAGCTTCCCTAAATCCATGTTGGCAGGGGTCTAGGGGGGATGAGGTGTCTATATGTTGCTGAATCTGTCTCTGAGTCACCTTCTCGAGAATTTTAGCTAGTAGTGGGATACTGGAGATCGGCCGTTAAGACTCCTCCTTCTTTGTATCCAGCTGGTTCTTTAGCAGTGGTCAAATGGATGTCTGCTTGAGAGCAGATGGGAATACTCCTGTTGAGAAGGAAAGGTTTGCGATCTCAGCGATGATTGGACTGAGTTCCGATCACATTGGTCTGATCCAGTATGCTGGGCATGGGTCGTGTGGTGCAGTGCTGGTGTTGATGGTGGCAATAATTACAACGCTTTTCGCAGATGGAGGTGAGAGCTTAATGAGTGGATTCTGGTGCTGGGGAGACTGGGATGTTATGCTTTTGCTGGGAGTGACGTCCTGAACTTGTCCTTCTCCATCTGTCACCCTCTTTCCCGAGTTTAAATGCCTGTCCACATACTACCTGAATTTTTTACTTAGAATCCTTTTCCCTGCAACGGAGAGATGTAATCTATCAGCACAGTATAGTCTCTTGCTGATCCATCTGTTTTCCCAGTTGCCTATATAGAAACATAGAAACATGACGACAGAAAAAGACCACAAGGCCCATCTAGTCTGTCCTTCCATATCTAAATCCTTCTTGTATGCACCAGGTTTGGAGCCATATATTGAGGTTGTTTATGCGATGCAGCTTTTCTGCCCTCTTACCAAGAACAGATAGAACTGAGAATGTTATAATGTTAACAGTGGGCTTGAATTTCTCTCCCAGAGTCTGGAAGTCCTTTTGAACTGCAGAGGCACTATTTCTAGCCAGGTCCTTTGTACCCAAGTGGATGACAACATCAATTTTGGAGTGCTCACTTTCTGCACTGGATTATTGTAATAGTTTATATTTAGGACTACCAGCACGTACTACTTAACCTTTAAAATTGATATAAAAAAATGCCGCTCGTCTTGTCACAGATAGTGGGAGATTTGCCATATCTCTGCTCATCTGTATGAGTTACATTGGTTACTTATTGTCACACATTCTCTATAAAGTTTTAAAGATAGCATTTAAATCTTTAAATCATATAGCCCTACTTTGGCTGCCTCTTCAAAAGTATATTGTCATCCTCACGCTTTAAGATCTCAAGATGCTTTTCTTTTAGTTGTGCCATTATTTAGGCAGGTACATTATTAGGAGCTTCAAAATAGAATGTTTACTAAACTAGTAGTCTAGTTTATCACTATTTCAGTATCAGTAGATTGATGGTTATTGTTTTTTATTCATGTATGTATTTGTTTCATAATTTTGTGTATGTTTCCTTTATGATTCACCTAGTAGATAGTGCAGAATATAAATTCTTTTTAAATAAAATAAACACTTTTGGGCTATGTCAGGTACTTGCGACCTAGATGGCCACTGTTGGAAACAGGACACTGGGCTTCATGGACCTTTGGTCTGACGCAGAATGGCAGTTCTCTCACTCCCTATTCTTGTGTCTGGTTGCAGCCGTTGAAAAAAAATAACATATGAACATAAGAACTTAAGATCATAAGATATGCCATACTGGGTCAGACCAAGGTCCATCAAGCCCAGTATTCTGTTTCCAACAGTGGCCAAACTAGGTCATATGTACCTAGCAGTTTCCCCAAGAGACACAAGTTCCACAATGCTTGTACTGGGTCAAGCATTGATATCTTCGGTCACTTCTTAATAATGGTTTATGGACCTTTCCTCCAGGAACTTGTCCAAACCTTTTTTAAACCCAGCTACACTAACAGCCTTTACTACATCCTCCGGTAACAAATTCCAGAGTTTGATTACACGTTGAGTGAAAAAATATTTTCTTTTGTTGGTCTTAAATAGTTTACCCTGTAGCTTCATTGCATGTCCCCTAGTCTTTCTATATTCTGATAACGTAAACAATCGATCTATGTTTACCCGTTCCATTCCGTTCCATTCCGTTCAATAGTTGCAGATTTTCCCACCACAATCATCTCTCTGCATGCTAAAACTGCATGGTGGTTTCAAGTATCGCAAGCATGTATAGAGTTGATCACACTGGGGAAGTCTAAAACACTGCTTTTATCAGATGCTCATGTCGAGCCCTGCATTAAGGCATGTTTTATCAGCTGTGGTTTATCCAAGCCATATGGTCATTTCGTGAGAGAAAGGCACTAAGAACTTTGGTGCATATTCTAGTGATCAGTAGGTTGGACTATTTTACGTATTGTATAATGGAGTAACCTCTACTACCCTTAAGACTTCAAAATGTACAAAATATATCTGAAGATTATTAGGTATGTTAATTGATATGATTGTGGCACTCTGCTCTTTATAGAATTGCATAAGTTGCCTACTTCATTTAGAGTGAAATTAAATATTTTGAGAGTTAGTACATCAAGCACTCCATATAGGCTGAAATGTGGCAGAAAGATACAGAAATATTTCCCATTTAACTGGGCGCCACAGGCTTGGCTTGATAGTGATCATAGCATGATCGCATTTAATTTAATTTAATTTAATAAATGGAAGAAAGACGGCAAGGAAATCCACAGTACGACCTTTTAACTTTCAAAAGGGGAGACTATGATAAAATGAGGAAAATAGTTAAGAAAAAAATAAAAGGAACAGCTGCAAAGGATAAAGATTTATATCAAGCATAGGCATTGTTTTAAAGTACTATCTTGGAAGCCCAGGCCAGATGTATTCCACACTTTTAGAAAAGTGGAAGGAAGGCCAAAAAACTGCCGGCATGGTTAAAGGTGTGGTCAGAGAGGCTGTTGTCACCAAAAAAGCATCGTTCAGGAAATGGAAAAAGGAGTCTAATGACAAACAAAGGAAACAACATAATCATTGGCCAGTTAGATGCAAGGCATTGATAAGACAGGCAAAGAAGGAATTTGAAAAGAAGCTTGCCGTGGAAGGAAAAATGCATAATAAACCCTTTTTCAAATATATTCATAACAAAAAAAACTGTGAGAGCGTCAGTTGGACCATTGGACAATAGAGGGGTAAAAGGGGCGCTAAATGAGGACAAGGCCATAGCAGAGAGACTGAATGAATATATTCCTTGCCTCTGCCTTTACTGAGGAAGATGTAGGGAAGTTACTGCTTCCTGAAATGGTATATACTGTAAAGGTGGTGTAGTGGAAGAATTGAAAGAAATATCGATACACTGGGAAGATGTATTACAACTATTTGATAAACTGAAGAGTAGCAAATCACCTGGACCAGATGGTATAAATCCAAGGATGTTGAAAGAACTGAAATATGAAATTGCAGACCTAATATGAGTAATCTGTGAACTATCATTAAAATCATCTGTAGTATCTGAAGATTGGAGAGTGGCCAATGTAATGCCAATTTTTAAAAAGGGTTCCATTCTTTTTCAATTCACACAGATCTCTAAAGAAAAAACGGGAACTATAATAGTTGATATGGAAGGGCAGACTAGATAGGCCATATGGTCTACATAGTTCTACTTTGAGTTTGTTATAGAAATATAACAGCAGAAAAAGACCATATGGCCTATCTAGTCTGCTCTTCCATATCAACTACTATAGTCCCCTTTTTTCCTTTAGAGATCTGTGTTTGTCCCATGCTTTCTTGAATTCAGATACTGTCCTCAACTCTACTACCTCTACTGGGAAACTATTCCACACATCTACCACTCTTTCCGTAAAGACATATTCTCCAGGACCAAGCAGGAAGTCAGTCCTCACATATGGGTGACGTTGGCGCCGACGGAGCCCTTGTGCGGAGCTTTTCCCCAGCTTTCAAAGAAAGCCTTTGGGAATTGCAGTGCGCATGCGCGGTCCCCTTCCCGCCCAAGGGTGCCATCATGCTCAGTCTTCTTTTTTCCGTGGAGCCCGACGGACATAGTTTGTTTTTCGCCGAGGAAAAAGTTGATTTCCCTATTTTTTGTACTTCTCCTTCGGTTCGACGCCGGATCCTTTTCCCGCCTGGGCCCGGTACGCCGGTATCGAGCCCACTCTCTCCTTTTCGGTTTTTGTCCTTCGTGACTACCGTTCGCGCCATTTTTTCTTTTTTCACTGGCAGCCCTGTCTTTTGACATCGCAGGGGGCCCTTTTTCCCCCTATGGCTGCCAGCGGGTTTAAAAAGTGTGATCGGTGTAAGAAACCTATGTCTCTTACCGACACACACGACTGCTGCCTCCGCTGCCTTGGACCCGATCATGACCTGATGATTTGTGGTCCGTGTGGCAAAATGTCCTCGAAGGCGTTGAGGAGTCGGCAGCACCAGAAGGATAGGATCTTCTCTGACTCCGCGTCCGGACGGGCCCGGATCTCGTCAGAGGCCTTGACGTCTCGGGACTCCGGCCCCGAGCAGTGTCGAGGTTCCTCTGAGCGGGGTTCTCCTTCGCGGGAACAGCGCAGGAAGAAGAAACCCACGAGGGCGGCGTCGGTGGACGCTCCTGGTTCCTCGAGAGCCAGGTCGCATAGCCCCGATAGCCGTCCCGGGTCTTCGGAGTCGGAGAGGCCTGCCAAGCAACCTCGTCTCGAGATGGAGTCTCCTGGACACGTGAGTGCTGTAGTCCTCGTGGACTCTCCTCCAAGGGAGCCGACATCGGGCCCGACACCGTCGGGGCTCGAGTCGGGGGCTGCTGGGTCTCCTGAGCTCGGACTCAGGTTGACGGCCTTGGAGAGCAGCCTCGCTGCCTTCATGGAACAGCAGCGGGCATTGATCGCCAGTCTCACCGGTACATCTGCCCCGACCACCGGGACATCGACGTCCAAGTCGACCCCGGAGGCCGAGCCGATCCTCGAGTCCATACGGGCTCGAGTCGATCCTCGGCCACGGTCTCCCTCGGTCTCCCGTTCGGGACCGAGGTCGTCGACGCCGGTGCGGAGGGCATCAGTGCCCGCCCGACCGGAGCCGCTCGACACCTCCTCTGAGGAGTTAGGCTGGGAGACGGAGGACGAAGAGTCACCCGACACCTATCGGACTCGGTGTGTCCCATCGGACTCGCCGGAGTCCGAACCTCTGAGACGATCCCCACCAGAGGATACCCGGTTCTCGGACTTCGTGCGGGATATGGCCAAGGCCTTGGCCTTCCCCGCGGATCCCGAGGAGGAGCCTCGAGCCAAGGAGCTCGAGGCCCTCCAGTATGACTCTCCCCCGAAGGAGGCCTTTACTGTACCGGTTCCTCCGATGCTGGAGTGGCTGCTCTTCCACATGTGGGAGACCCCGGCCTCGACGCTGGTGTTAAGCAAGCGGGTCGATTCTATCTATCGAGTCCGCAAGAGCCCCGGGTTCCAAAAGGCACAATTACTGCACCACTCCATGGTTGTGGAATCAGCCATGCATCGACTAAAAAGTCAGAAGATGCACTCCTCAGTGCCTCCCGGCCGGGAGGCCCGGAACCTGGATGCCCTCGGTAAGAAGTGCTTCCAGGGCTCTATGCTTGCTTGCCGTGTCTAGACATACCAGCTCTACATGGGCATGTATCTCCGAGACCTGGCAAAGGAGATTGCCGGGTTCTCTGCTGGTCTCTCCGAGGAACCTTTGCAGAGGTTCCAGGCCTTGTCCACTGGTATTCGAGAGTGCTTGAAGTTTATCTCTCGAGCAGCCTATGATGGCTTCGAGGCTTCGGCCCGAGTAGCCGGGGCCGGCATCGGTGCCCGCTGACAGGCTTGGCTACAGTCATCCGACCTCGAGCCATGGGTACAGGACAAGTTGGTCGATGTCCCCTGCCGAGGTGAAAACCTCTTTGGCAAGCCCATGGCTGAAAAGGCTGCAGAACTCGAGACCGAGACTCTGACCAGGACTAGGCTGTCCAGAAAAATCTCTGCCCCTTCTCAGAAGATGAAGGGCTCGGGAAAAAAGGCCTTTTACCCTAGGAAGTCATCTGCCTATAAACAATACTCTCATTATCAGGCCTCTGCAGCTCCCCAACAGGGTCAGCAGGCCAAGGGGCAGGGTCATGGGCTCCGTAGGCAGAAGGCCCCCAAGCCACCAACACCGGCCCCTGCTCAGCAGGGTGGGGGTTTTTGACTCAGAAAGCATAGCCTCTTCTCCTCAGCTGGCTTCTCTCAGCACAGGAGGCCGGCTGGCCCACTTTGCCCACAGGTGGTCAGCCGTCACGTCAGATACCTGGGTGCTTCATATAGTCCAAAAGGGCTATCTTCTCCATTTTCACCAGGTACCTACCTCCTATTTTCCAGAGCAGCCTCCAAGACTCCCTCTGCACAGGGACCTACTCCTTCAGGAGTTAGCAAGTCTACTAAAGGAACAAGCTGTGGAACCGGTGCCCCACCACCTGAGAGGTCACGGCTTATATTCCAGGTACTTTCTGGTACCAAAAAGAACAGGAGGCCTCAGACCCATCCTAGACTTGAGCAACCTCAACAAGTTCCTGGAGAGGGAAAAGTTCAAGATGCTTACCCTTGGAATCCTGCTGCCCTACCTCCAGCAGGGAGATTGGCTATGCTCCTTGGATCTAAAGGATGCTTATACACACATCCTTATTCATCCAGACCACAGACAATATCTCAGATTTGTTGTGGGAGGAAACCACTATCAGTACAGAGTACTACCCTTTGGCCTGACCTCCGCTCCCAGGGTGTTCACCAAGTGCCTGGCAGTGGTGGCGGCCTACCTAAGGCTTCAAGGTCTTTTTGTGTTTCCGTACCTGGACGACTGGCTCATAAGGGGCCAGTCTTCCCAGGAGGCCCATCAAGCCACCCTTCGCACTGTGGCTCTGCTTCAGCACTTGGGGTTTGTCATAAACTTTGCTCCCGTCCCAGAACTTAGAATTCATAGGAGCAAGGCTGGACACTTCAGGCGAAGGCTTTTCTGCCAATGGACAGAGCCCACAGGCTGATGGATCTAGCCAGGCAGTTTCACAGCAATTCCCTGGTCTCTGCCAGGCAATTCCTGAGACTACTCGGCCATATGGCTTCCACGGTTCATGTAACCCCCAATGCCCGCCTGCACATGCGGCCTGCTCAGTGGAGCCTTCACACTCAGTGGCATCAGGCCACAGGGAGCCTAGCGGACTCAGTAAGAATATCCGACCTGCTAGTCTCCTCTCTGCAATGGTGGCTTCATCTTCCGAATCTGGTACTCGGAGTGGTTTTTCAATCCTCTCTGCATTCTCAAGTGCTGACGACAGATGCTTCTCTTCTAGGTTGGGGAGCACATTGCCAAGGGACATGTACTCAGGGTCTCTGGACCCCTTGGGAGGCTGCTCAACAGATAAACTTCCTGGAGCTACGGGCGATACGCCTAGCTCTGAGAGCCTTCTCTCACCTCGCCTCTCACCAGTCTGTACTAGTCCAGACAGACAATCAAGTTGCCATGTTCTACGTGAACAAACAAGGAGGCACAGGCTCCTTCCTTCTATTTCAGGAGGCACAACGGCTGTGCTCTTGGGCCGTCAATCACGGAATCCTCCTCAAGGCTGTCTACCTCCCCGGTCAAGAAAATTACCTGGCGGACAGACTGAGCAGGATCCTGCAACCACACGAATGGAGATTGAACCCGTTGGTGGTTCAGCAGATCTTTCTCAGGTGGGGCCTTCCCACCATGGATCTTTTCGCCAGTCCTCTGAACCGGCAACTCCCGAGATTCTGCTCCAGACAACCGCATCCTCTCAGGGTAGCAGCGGATGCGTTTCTGATCTCGTGGTCCACAGGCCTACTGTATGCGTTTCCTCCCAAACCACTAGTGTCCAGAACACTGTTCAAAGTCCTCAAGGACGGGGCCTCAATGATCCTGATAGCCCCCAGGTGGCTGAGGCAACCGTGGTTCCTGCTTCTGCTGCATCTGGCGGTGGACACCTCTCTTCCTCTGGGGTTTCAGCCCGATCTCCTGTCTCAGGATCAGGGGACTCTCTTGCACCCCAACCTCCAGTCCCTTCATCTGATGGCCTGGCTGCAAAAGGATAGTCCTGGCTTCCCTACTACTGCCTCGAGAGGTGGAAGATGTAGTCTTAGCCTCTAGACGGCAATCCACCAGGAAATCCTACGCTCTTAAGTGGCGTAGATTCTCCGCATGGTGTGCTCAGCACAGTGAGAATCCGTGCTTGGTAGCGGTAGTATTGCAATATTTGCTTTACCTCTCCAATCTAGGCCTTAAGTCCAACTCTGTCAGGGTTCACCTCAGTGCTCTCTCAGCGCACCACTCGCCGGTGGACGGAAGGCCTCTTTCCAACCACCCTTCGGTGGCTCGTTTTCTCAGAGGCCTCCTCCTGCTTAAGCCTCCTTTACGTCCACCAGCCCCTGTGTGGGATCTGAATGTGGTCTTACAGCGGATTACTTGTCCGCCATTTGAACCTATGGCTACCTGCCCTCTCCGTTTTCTCTCCTGGAAAACCTTGTTTCTGGTAGCTCTTACCTCTGCTAGGCGAGTAAGTGAACTTCAGGCACTAGTGTCTGATCCCCCTTACACTCGGTTCTACAGGAAATAGGGTAGTCTTACGGACTCACCGAAAATTTCTTCCTAAGGTTGTCTCCCTTTTTCACCTCAATCAGGAGGTGGTTCTTCCGACCTTCTTTCCCAGGCCGCATGCCAACCGGGCTGAGATGGTCCTGCATACCCTGGACTGTAGGAGGGCGTTATCCTTCTACCTTGACCGTACGCGGGAGCATCAGAGGGCTGTTCAGCTCTTCGTTTCTTTTGACCCCAATAAGTTGGGGCTCCCTGTCTCCAAGCGTACTTTGTTCATATGGGTCGCTGATTGTATCGCCTGGGCTTATGGGGCAGCCGGCCTCTCGTTGGAAGGTCGAGTCACGGCTCATCGTGTCAGGGCGAAGGCTGCGTCAGTGGCTCATCTCCGCTCTGTTCCGTTGGCAGACATCTGCCGGGTCGCTACTTGGTCTTCAAGCCAGACGTTTGCGGCCCATTACTGCCTTGAGAGGGAGTCCCGCAGGGACAGTGCTTACGGACAGGCAGTACTCCATAATCTCTTTGGGGTTTAGGCAACTCCTACCCTCCGGCCCTGGTGTTGGGCTACCGGTCGGGGGCGTTCTCAGAGAAGATTCCTTCCTTACGTACTGACGAGCTAGAGGGAGCTCATTTTTTCCACTTGAGGTCTCCGGTAGCCTTAAGCTGGGGAGTCCCATATGTGAGGACTGACTTCCTGCTTGGTCCTGGAGAAAGAGTAGTTACTCACCTGTAACAGGTGTTCTCCAGGAGCAGCAGGAATCAGTCCTCACAACCCTCCCTCCTCCCCTTGGAGTTGCAGTCATATGATTTCTTTTGCTAATTTTTTTGCTGTCTTTTAGCTATGTCATCAGACTGAGCAAGATGGCACCCTTGGGCGGGAAGGGGACCGTGCATGCGCGCTGCAATTCCCAAAGGCTTTCTTTGAAAGCTGGGGAAATGCTCCGCACGAGGGCTCCGTCAGCGCCGACGTCACCCATATGTGAGGACTGATTCCTGCTGCTCCTGGAGAACACCTGTTACAGGTGAGTAACTACTCTTTATTCCTGAGTCTATCCCCTTTCACCCTCATGTTCTGTCCCTTTGTAGCAGAGCTTGCTTTCAATTGAAAGAGGCTCTCCTCTTTTGCATTTATGCTATGGAGATATTTAAACGTCTCTATTATATCTTCTCTATCCCGTCTTTCCTCTAACATATATTTATTAAGATCTTTATGTTTGCTCCCATATGCTTTATAACAAAAAACACTAATCATTTTAATGGCCATCCTTTGCACTGACCCCTCCTGTTTATATCCATTTAGACGTGCACACAATACTCCAAATGAGGTTGCACCAGAGACTTATACAGAGGCACTATCGCCTCCTTTTTTCTGCTGGTCATTTCTCTCCCTATGCACCCAAGCATCCTTCTGTCTTTCACAGTTGCCTTTTCTACTTATTCAGCCACTTTAAGATCATTAGAAACAATTACGCCCAGGTCCCACTCTTCTTTCGTACACAGTATTTCGCCCCCTACACTGTACCACTTCCTTGGATTTTTGCATGAACCTGCATTTTTTAGCCTTAAATCTCAGCTGCCAAATTCTTGACCATTCTTCAAGCTTAGCTAGATCCCTCCTTATGTTATCTATTCCTTCCTGGGTGTCTACTCTGTTGCAGATTTTAGTATCATCTGCAAAGAGGCAAACCTTACCTGACAGCCCTTCCGCAATATCACTCACAAAGATGTTAAAAAGAATCAGATCAAGGACAGATCTCTGCAGCACACCACTGGTAAGCTTCTCCTCCTCAGAGTGAGCTCCGTTTACCTGTACCCTCTGTTGCCTCCCACTCAACCAATTTCTAACCCAGTCAATCACTTTAGGGTGCATCCCTATGGTGCTCAATTTGTTTATATGTCACCTGTGTGGAACGGTATCAAAGGCTTTACTGAAATCTAAGTACACCACGTCTAGGGCTCTCCCTTAGTCCAACTCTCTGGTCACCCAGTCATAGAAATCAATCAGATTTGTCTGATAAAACCTGCTTCTGGTAAACCCATGCTGCCTCAGATCCTGCAATCCATTGGACTCCTGAAACCTCACTATGATCTGTTTTAGCAGTTTCCCCAATAATTTACTCACCACAGATGCTAGACTATCTGGCCTGTAGTTCTCAAAGTCGTCCTTCTTCTTTTGTATAAAGGGACAACATACGCCTTTCTCTAGTCCTCTGGGATCACTCCCAAATCTAAAGAAGCATTGAAAAGGTCAGTCGGTGGAGCCACTAGAACATCCCCAAGTTCCTTCAGTATTCTCAGATATCTCCAATCCGGTCGCATCGCTTTGTCTACTTTTAGTTTAGCTAGTTCCTGACAAACACACATCTTCTGAAAATCATTCAAGATCCCTTCCACTATTTGTGGGTGCTTTTTGAGGCCCTGCTACTGGCCCTTCATCTGTGAACACAGAACAAAAATATTTAAACAATTCCACTTTATCCTTAGCTTCTACATATTCCTCCCCTTCACCCTTAAGTTTGACAATACCACTTTTGCACTTCCCCCTCTTGCTGAAAAATGTCTTAACCCCCCATTTTATTTCATTGGCTATGTCTTCTTTTTTTTTTGTTTCTTTGCTTTCCTGACTACTTTGCTAGCTTCTTTAAGTTTTCCTCTCTGTGATCTCTTGTATTTCATGAAGGTGTCCCTCTTTTTCTTCACCTTTTCAGTTACTTTTTTTGAGAACCATAGTGCCCTCCTTTTTCTTTTTAAATTTATTTACCTTTCTAACAAACAGGTTTGTTGCCCTTAAAATATCACTTTTCAGTTTTCCCATTGCTTTTCTACATCCCCCAGCAGTTCCCATCCTGCTAACAACTCCTTGAAGTATTGTCTCATCTTGGCAAAGTTAGTTTTCCTAAAGTTCTCCCCGTAGAGAATCTAGGATAATCCTTACTTCTAGATGATACCACAACAGGGATGTACCAATCAACATCCTGCATATTGAAATCATCTATCAGTAGCACTTTTCCTTTCATGGCAATACTGTGAATGTCTTCTGTTAAATCTCTGTCCACTCCTTCTCCCTGTGAGGGAGGTCTGTATATCACACCAATTCAAATGGATGTCCCTTTCCTTCTTTCTAGTTTAATCCACAGTGCCTCCTCGTTCCTTTTTAAGCCCTGTAATTCTATAGCTTTAATATATATATATATATATATATATATATATATATTTTTACATATAGTGCCACGCCTCCTCCCCTTCTTTCTACACTATCTTTCCTGAATAAAGTATAGCCCAGTATAATTAGATCCCAGTCATGCTTTTCCATGAACCATGCCTCTGTAACTGCCACTAAATCCAAGTCGGTCTCTTCTATTAAAGACTCATGATCTGGGATCTTATTTCCCATGCCTGTCTGTGTTCATGTCGGTTGTGCGGAGGGTGGGGTGTCTGTGGGGGTGGGGATGGGGTGCTTGTGTGTGTTCTAGGGGTAGGAGAATGCATCTTTTTGCAAATCCTTGCACTCTTCCCTCTCCTGTTGGTTCCCCTCCTCTGTTATCCTTCAGACTCTACCCCCCCTTCACTAACTCCCCTAACACTTCCATCCCTTGCCCTAAAATCTCCTTTCCCCATCCTCCTTTTCTAAATAAGCCACTACCTTTTTAAATTGTCCCTGCCTTTACTACACTCCCTCCCCCCCCACCACCACCTTTTTTGCTGCAGGCTGCGACTGCAGCCTTCCTCTTCTTATCTTCCTGCCGGGATCTGATCTTCCATGGGCAGATAGAAGAAGATCTTTCTTCTCTCCTGCCCGTAGGGCACAGGATCCCCTGCAGGCAGATACCTTGTCTCTGGACCGTGGAAAATTGAAGGGGTCTTTGCCATGATTGCAGCCATCCCTTTTTCTTCTGCCCTGCAGGCAGACAAAGGGTTACAACCATTGGGGCAACTTGTTTGGGGGCAATGCCCACCCTCACTCCCCCAAACTACGCCCATGAAATGCGCTATATTGTAGCTTCATTAAATGTCCCCTAGTCTTTCTACTTTTTGAAGGAATAAACAATCTATTTGCAGTCATGAACCTCACTCCTAAGCCGGGGTATGTGGAATATGATCTCAGTCTCAAATTTACTGAGAATACTTGCCATAGTACTTGCATTGTGCCAAAGAGAGTTTCCTTCTGGCGTTCATAAGAGGTAACATGTATGGGTATTTTATCAAGGTGTGATTGGAAATTCCACTTAGGCTTGTGGCTCCCAATACAATGGGACATATTTCTATATCTTTCTACCACATTTTCTTGGTACTTCAGGATCTTCTCCCTCTCCATGCAAGTCACAGAATAATCAGTTGGAACCAGTACCTCTATCAGGTGATTTGCTACTGTTTAGTTTATCAAATAGTTGTAATATATCTTCCCGGTTTATCAACATTTCTTTCAATTCTTCCGATGCATCACCTTTAAATGCCATTTCAGTCATAGGTAACTTTCCTACACCATCTTCAGTAAAGACCAAAGCAAAGAATTTATTCAGTCTCTCCGCTATGGCCTTGTCCCCTCTTAGTGCCCCTTTTACCACTCTATTATCTAATGGTCCATCTGACTCTCTCACAGGTTTTTTGCTACGAATGTACTTGAAAAGGTCTTTATTATGCATTTTTGCTTCCACAGCAAGCTTCTTCTCAAATTATCTTTGCCTGCCTTATCAATGTCTTGCATCTAACTTGCCAGTACTTATGTTGTTTCCAGGTTTCATAATTTGGCTCCTTTTTCCATTTCCTGAAAGATGCTTTTTTTTTGGCTACAACAGTCTCTCTGACCTCACCTTTGAACCATGCTGGTAGTTTTTTGGACTTCCTTCCACCTTTCTGAAAGGGTGGAATACAGCTGGTCTGGGCTTTCAATATAGTATTTTTAAACAATGCCCATGTTTGATGTAAATCTTTTTGCAGGTGCTCCTTTTAGTTTTTCTTAACTATTTTCCTTATTGTATCATGGTCTTCCTTTTGAAAGTTAAAAGGCAGTACAGTGGATTTCCTTGCCATCCTTCCTCCATTTATGAAATCAAATGCAATCATGCTATGATCACTATTGTCAAGTGGCCCCAACACTCTCATCTCTTATTTCAGTCTTTTGCTAGTATCCATCACAGATACATCATTCCGAACCATCGGCTGTTGGGTGACTTTCTGCCTTCTCCTGTTATCAAGTTTAAAAGCTTCTCTATCTCCTTTTTAAAGGTTAATACCAGCAGCTTGGTTCCATCCTGGTTAACATGGAGCCCATCCCTTCGGAAAAGCCCCTCCTTTCCCCAGAATTTTCTTCAGTTCCTAACAAATCTAAAACCCTCTTCTTTGCAGCATCGTCTCATGCACGCATTCTCCGGAGTTCTGCCTGCCTTTTGGGTCCTGCATGTGGAACGGGAAGCATTTCGGAGAATGCTACCCTGGAAGTTCTGGATTTCAACTTCCTACCTAAAAGCCAAAATTTGGCTTCCAAAAACTCCCTTCTACACTTTTCTATGTCACTGATACCAACATGTACCAAGTCTGCAGACTCCTCCCCAGTGCTATCTAATACCTTGTCTAGGTGGCGCATGAGGTCCGCTGTCTTCGCACCAGACAGGCATGTTTCCAGGTGATCCTCATGTCCACCAGCCACGCAGCTATCTACATGCCTAATGATCAAATCACCAACTATAATGGCTGTCCTAACTCTTCCCTTATGGCATATGGCCCTGGAGAAACTTCCTCTGTGCGAGAGGGTTTTACATCACCTGGAGGACAGGTCCTAGCTACAGGATCATTTCCTGCCACACCAGGGTGATGCTCTCCTGTCACGTGACCGTTCTCCTCATGGCAACATTGAAGCTACCATATTGGAGGTGGGACTTCAGTACTACATCTTTGTAGGTCTCATCTATGTCCTTCCTTATGTCCTCCAAGTCTGCTACTCTAGCCTCAAGAAATCAGACTCGGTTCCTGAGAGCAAAGAACTCCTTGCACATAGTGTACATGTAAGACTCTTCACCAATTCGGAGAAAAATCATACATGTTTTACTCAATGCAAAAGACTGGAAAACCCCCATCTTACTACTGAACTGCTGTCTGCATCTTAGTTTTAAGCTTTTGTTCATATATTAAAGTTGTTTACTTACTTACATTTGCTGGGGATATCTATACTAATACAACTATACCTTATGCGTTAAATGGACTTTGTTCACCTCAAGAATAATTAATCTCGGATCCTTAATAAATGTATTCCTGATGAGGATAACCAGACGCACCTGAAAGTGATTATGGGCACCTCCCCCCCTTTAAGAGGGTTAAGAGCATATAAAGCTAAGATTTTTCCTAAGGTAGGAGGGGTTTGGGGTGGGTGGGAGGGAGTCTCTTCGGTATTTTTTTGTCTCCAGCAGATGGTGGCTGGATTTTTGCCTCTCTGAAGAAAATCTGAAGATTAAGAGTAAAAGAATGATTAAACGCTCATGAACGACCACCTTGAGGGTGACTCCCTCACTTGAGCGCGACCTGGGAGGCTGCACTAGACTGCGGTCTTTTTGGTAGCCATAGTAGGAGGGAAAATTGGTTCAGCTACATGCTCTTATCATAAGAGCCTGCTGAGCAGCCAGTAATTGGAAGAATCTGAAAGGAGTGCAGCATCCTCACACATCCTCAATGCTCCCCCCTTCTCTCTCCTGAAGATTGCAGAAGTCTCTCTGAGGGATCTGCCTGCCAAACACCTGAAACACAGTGCTGCAAAGCCAGTGGAACAGTTTCAGGAGAGTAGAGCTGAGCTTGGTATGTATCCTTCGCCTGGGGCTCTCAGGGGGGGTGCTTAACAAGGCTTGACCTCATCATTGTCTTTGTTGGGGGCTACCGATTCCTTCTGCCTGGGACACAATTCGGGGTGGACCACTGGTGTCCATTAGTGCGTGTGGGTGTTTCCTGCCATGTTTTGCATGCACTAGTGGTATTTTCCTATTGTTTCCCTAGCAGTTGCATGGTCCTAGCATGCGTTCTGCCCAGGCGGCTGGAACATGCTTTCTTACCCTAGCGCCTGTAATGCGTTGCAGTAAAAGCGCAGTTAACATGCACCCTTTGTCTGCCACGGTTTATGTTTGTTTATTAAAACTTTATATACCGCCCAATACAAATAGCATCTGGGCGGTTCACAATACATAAAAACAATTAAAAAGAGAGAAGGCTGCGGAAAAAGAAACAGAAAAAGGAACGCCATAAAATCATAAGAACAGGGATAGAAACAGATAGCAGTCAGGGGATATAGAAAGCAGACATGAGGGGAGAGAAGGGAACACATCGACAAAACAGAAAGGCACAGGAAAGAGGAATTAGGAACTAACATAATTTATACTATGTAGGAGAAGAGGGTGGAGCTGGAAGGGGGAGGTTGAGGCAGACATGAGGGTGAGAGGGAACACATTGACAACACACAAGGCGCAGGAAGGAGGAATTGAGGAACTAACATGATTAGTGCTATGACGGGGAAGGGGTTATAGCATGCTCTGTTGTGATACTTGCCTTGACTCTCTCTGTCTTCCAGGAAACAGTGTTTTGCCTGAGGCAAACAAGGTGCTTCATTCTGAATTCTGGACTCTGCTCTTTTTGCATGGCAGCCTCTGAGTTGTCCCTGGAGGGCCTGCCCCCCACTCCCCTCAGCCAGGAGATACAATTAGTCCAACCTTGCCTGCCTCAGGGCAGAAGGTGACAGACGGCACTATATGTAAGGATATTCAGCCAACCGGAGGCTCCGGCAACCATGCTATGAGCTGCTCCTTGTCCTCTAGGGGGTCTGCGGTGGCTATGTCCCCTGGTGTTGGGGAGGGGGTAATTTCTGAAAGAAGAGCTTCTGGACTCCTGATTGTCCTCTCTGGAATTCTTTATTTTTTGCAGCAGGCCTGGTCCTTCTGGTGTAGAAATTCAGACCCTGCAGCCTCTGGGTGCCCCAGGATATAGTGTTGTCAGGGGAAGCTGAGGGAAGTCCTGTACATTTGCTTTTGGCTAAGCGTTCCCGGCGAGGGGCGCCCTCCTGGAGAAGGGGATCAGCTGGCATCTGTTTGAGATTTGGATGGTGACTTGGATTCAGATGTGTCGGCACTGGGCTTTGATATGGATGAAGAAGTGCTCTCACCTTCAGAGGATTGTGAAGAGGCTGATGTGATCCACCTGCTCCGGGAGAAGGAACCTGAAGTGTTGATTCCCAGGGTCTTCGGTAAAACCATGTTGCCTTGGATCTTGCAACTTGCTGGTTTTGAGAAAGTTCACTATTCGCTCTTTCAGGAGCGCCTCCATTACTTTTCCTGCCACCGAGGTAAGGCTCACGGGCCTGTAATTTGACACTTCTTCCCTGTCACCACTTTTGTGTAGAGGTACAACATTAGCCATTCTCCAGTCCTGAGGAACCACTCCTGTTTCCAAGGATCTGTTGAAGACATCCTTTAATGGTCCTGCAAGAACCTCTCTGAGCTCTTTCAGTATCCTGGGATGTATCCCATCTGGTCCCATGGCTTTGTCCAGTTTCAGTTTAGCAAGTTGTTCTAACACCTCATCTTCTGTGAATGGTGTGGTATCTACTTCAGTCCTATTTTTATATTTGGGAGTCACAGCTGGTCCATCTCCAGGATCTTCTTTAGTAAAAACAGAGCAGAAGTATTTGTTTAGCAATTTCGCCTTTTCAGTGTCACTTTCCAAGAGTCTTTTCCCAGCACTTCTGAGTCCTGCAATTCCAACTCTGATCTTCTTCCTTTCCTGAATATACCTGAAGAAAGTTTTGTTGCCACCCTTAACATCTTTAGCCATCTTTTCTTCTGCCTTTGATTTTGCTATCCTTATTACTCTTTTAGACTCTTTGAGTTGGATCCTGTATTCATTTCTGTGTTCTTCTGTTTGCAAGCTTTTGAATTTTGCGAAAGCTGTGTTTTTTGCCTTTATTTGCGCAGCCACCTCTTTGGAAAACCAAATAGGTTTCCTTCTCCTCTTGTTTTTATTTATTTTTCTTACATATTTATCTGTTGCCCCTTTTATTGCCGCCTTTAGTTTAGTCCATTGCAATTCCACTTCCCTTATCTCCTTCCACCCCGTCATCTCCTCCTTTAAGTACTCGGCCATTTTATTGAAGTCAGTGTTTTTGAAGTTTAGGACTTTGAGCTTGCTATGATTGGCCTGTACCATGGCTTTTATCTCAAACCATACCGTGTGATGGTCGCTGTTGCTCACAGGGGCACTCACGCAGACATTCGACACGTTATCACTGTTGGTAAGCACTACATCCAGCGTTGAGCTTTCCCTGGTTGGTTCCATCACCATTTGTCTAAGTAATGCATCTTGGAGAGCATCCACAATTTTTTTGCTTCTTTCCAGATGTGCAGAAGGAGTAATCCAATCCACATCAGGTAGATTAAAGTCACCTAATATGATCGCTTCCCCCTTTGTTGCTATCTTGGCAATATCTATAATCCATTCGTTATCTCTCTCTTCAATTTGAGTCGGAGGTCTGTAGACTACAGCAATATGGATGACAGTGCCATCTCCTCTTTCCAACGCAATCCAGAGCGCTTCTTCTTTTCCCCATGTTCCCTGCATTTCAGTAGCTTTAATACTGCTTTTGACATACAAGGCTACTCCTCCTCCTTTTCCATTTTCTCTGTCTCTTCTGAATAGATTATAGCCAGCTATGGCTATATCCCAATCATGCGATTCATTAAACCATGTTTCCGTAACGGCCACGATGTCCAAATCCGTTTCCACCATTAGGGCTTCCAGGTCTGGAATTTTTTTGGCTAAGCTTCGAGCATTTGTGCTCATTGCTTTCCAGCATTTACCTGGCTTGTGTATATTTTGCATTGATTTTATTCTGCCCACTTCTTCCCACTTGTTTTTGATGTGTGGTTTCTTGCAGAAATGCACTACTCTCTCTTCCCATTCCTGGAGGTGTTCAAGGGCCTGTTCAGTCAGAGTGGGATTCCCCCAACTCCCCACCTAGGGGCTAATAAGGGTGTATAAGAAGATGCACGCTTTCCTGGAGGAGTGTGGTTTGTTGTTTCCAAGGTGGATACGCAGGTCACAGTGGTTACCAGTCTGACCATCGTTCCCGTGGAAGGATGCTCTGAACTAAAAGATGGATTCATGTTGAATAACCGGTTCACTGTGGCGGCTGCCATTCTTCAGTTGGAGCATGTGCAGACCTGGCATCTTGAGCCCTGCTCCAATGGATTCAGTCTCTTCCGATGGATAATTCTGTCCCTCCTTTGGAGTCTGCTACGGCCTTCCTTTCTGATGCCATGTGCAGCCTGGTATGTCTAGCAGCCAGGGATTGTGCCATGTCGATGGTGGCATGGCGTTGGCTAGGCTCTGACATGGGGCAGTGGACTCATCTTCCAAAGCCCAGTTGCCCATCTGGCATTAGAGGGACACTTCTGTTTGGTCTGATTTGGAGAAGCTGGTGAAAGTCCTGGGTGAGACAAAATTTTTCTGCCTTCCAGAGGACAGGTCCAAGGGCCTGTAACCAACCTCTTTTCCATCAGCGTCTGTCCATTCCTCATTGGCACGCTGGTCAGAATCCCAGGGGTGTCAAACTCCTGTCACTACCAGCCTTGAAAGCCTTTCTGTCCCTCTGCTTATGGACTTTATTTAACATTTCTTTTATACCGCTTTTCTCTGGGAACAAGCAGGAAGTCAGTCCTCACGGAATCATCTCCCCAGCTTTCAAAGAAAACCTGTGGGAGATGAACCATGAATGGAAAAAAGAAAGAAAGGAAAAAAGGGGATTTTTGTAGTGGTTGATATGGAAGGGCAGACTAGACAGCCATGTGGTCTTTTTCTGTCGTCATGTTTCTGTTTCTTGCCCAAGGGTGCCATCTTGCCTCAGTCTTCTTTTCTGTGGAGCCCTTCGGACATCTATCTAGTTCCCCCTGGAAAAAATGCCTTTTTTAAAATCTTGTTTTATCTGGTATATGTACCGGTTCCTTTCCCGCCCCCGGGCCAGCTCGCCTCAGCGTCGTTCCTCGAGTTCATCCTTTTTTGTGTTCTCGAGCTATTCCTTGACTGGTGTTCATGCCCTTTTTTGGCCGCAGGCCTCTGACCCATGCCCGGCTAGCAGGGCCCCTTCTTTCCCAATGGCCTCCAGCGGTTTCAAAAAATGTGACTGGTGCAGCAAGATGATGCGCCTCACCGATTCACATGACTACTGCCTTGGGCTGAACCACGACAACTTGGGCTGCGAAATTTGCAAGTCAATAACAACAAGGCCATCAAATGCCATCGGCTGCAGTAGGAAAAGATTTTTCCTAAGCTGACTCTGCGCTGGAGTCTCCGGCAACACTGCGCTGTAGCCGCTCCGGTACCTCAATGCCCCATGATGCCCAGGCTGCCTCAGAGTCCCGCAGCCGCAGGTCCTCCCATGGGAAAATCCCCAGAGGTGGAACGCAAGAAGTCGAAACTCTCAAAGACTGCCCTGGAGGACTGGTCTGGAAAAAGTGGGAAAATCCCATTCCAAGCCCCACAGTCCAAGGCATGAATCTGAGGGGTCGGAGCGGGAGTGGCCTCACCAGCTGCCCTGGAAGGAGGAGTCGGCAGCAGACAACTGGTCTCAGATCCTCGAGGCCATCATCATCGAGGACTCCCCCTTGACAAAGCCAATGCCTGGCCCAAAGCCCTCTGTGCCTGTGTCAAAGGCTGCGGAGCCAACTGGCATGGAGAACAGGATGGTGGCCTTTGAGTGCAGTATCTCTGCCCTTATGGCCCAGCAGCAGCTGTTCATGTCCGGTTCCTTCAGTTCATCCGCCTCAATGACCAGACCCTCGACATCGAGGGCTTACCCAGAAGTTAAGCCGATCCTCAAGCACCAATGGCCTTGAGAGAACCATTGGAAGAGGACGAGATACCAACTTCATTCCTCGGGGCACCGGTCCTCCCTGGCTAGTGCCTGTGGCTCAGACCGCAGGTCCTCCAGAGATGGTGGACCTCAGGGCCCAGGCCTCGACCGTGGGAACCACAGAGCCTCAGACTCTTCCTCAGACTTAAAGTCCGACTGGGAGACCAAAGATGAGCAGTCCCTTGATACTCTGTGATACCGAGATGTGCCTTCGAACCCATCTCCCCTGGTGCCGTTTCCTGCCCAAGGACCATCACCTCCCTTGACTTTGTGCGGGACATGACTAAGGTGCTCGCCGTCGAGACCAAAGCGGGGGAGGATTCCCGCCTGGAGGAACTGGAGATTCTCCAGTATGAGACCCCTCCAAAAGAGGCCCTCACAGTGCATGTCCCTCCAATCATCGAATGTCACCTCCTCTGTATGTGAGGAACACCAGCGTCTGTGCCTATAGTATGCAGGTGGCTCGACTCCATGTACCAAGTCTGCCGAAGCCCCTGGTTCCAGAAAATACAACAACTCGATTGTCATTGAGTCCACCATGTGCAGACTCAGTCAAAAGACCCATTCGTTGGCGCTCCCTGGTAGGGAGGTCCGGATCCTCAATGGCAAGGGAGATTGCCGATTTCTCAGCAGGCCTAGACAGGGAACCAAGAGTTCAAGTCAGTGGCCTCTGTGGTCAAGGAGTGCTCGAAGTTCTTATCTCGAGCAGCATATGATGGCTTCGAGTCCTCATCCAGGGTAGCCACCACAGGCATCAGGGCCCAATGCCAGGCCTGGCTGCAGTCTGACCTTGAGCAATGGATCAGGACAAGCTCATTGGTCCCCTGTATCGGAGAGAATCTCTTCTGAAAACCCATGGCAGACAAAGCAGCTGAAATAGTGACTAAGTTTCTGACAAGGACCAGACTCTCTAAAAAGACCTCTGTGCATCCCCGCAATAAGGGCCTGGGAAAGAAGTGCTTCTTCCTGAGGAAAAGGGGGGGGGGGTGGTTAGGCAGTGCCCCACAATTCCAGGCCTTCTCTGCTCTGCAGCAAGGCCAGCAGCACAAGGGGCAAGGGCACGACCCCTGCAAGCAAAAGATCCCCAAGTTCCAGCCTGCAGGGAGTTTTTGACTCCCTGGGCACAATGTCCCCCCCCCCCCCCAGGAGGTCCCTTAAAGCCCACAGGTGGTCCTCCATCACCACCGATTCCTGGGTACTGCAGGTTATTAGGGAGGGTTACCTCTTCCACCTGCAACAGACTCTACCTTCTTACTTTCCAGGGGAGCCTGTCAGGCCTCTTCTCCACCAGGCTCTGCTCCTCTGAGCTTGCAGGCCTCCTCAAGGACAAGGCAGTAGAGCCAGTGCCCAAACACCTCTGGGGCAAAGGTTTCTACTTCAGATATTTCCTTGTTCCCAAACAAACAGGGGGCTTGAGGTCCATCCTAGACCTGTGGGGCCTGAACAGATTCCTGTTGAGGAAGAGGTTTGATGCTCTCCCTTGGAACACTGCTGCCATATCTCCAGCAGAGAGACTATGTTCCTTAAAACCTGAAGGATGCTTACACACACATCCTGATCCATCCCAGCCACCGAAAATACCTCTGGTTCGTGGTGGGAGGAGGTCACTACCAATACAGGTTTCTTCCCTTCAAGCTGGCCTCTTCGCCAAGGGTCTTCACCAAATGCCTAGTGGTGGTCACAGCCCACCTTCGTCTCCAAGGGGCCTTTGTCTCCCCATCTGGATGACTGGCTCATAAGGGGAGGCACAGCTGTAGAGTTGCATCATGCCACCAAGCACATCATCCACACCCTGAAGCACTTGGGGTTCATCATCAACTACCCCAAAACCCACCTCTCCCTGGCCCAGTGCCTGGTATTCATCGGGGCTCAGCTAGACACCCTCCAGGCCAAGGTCTTCCCCTCTCTGGAGAGGTCAGAATTCCTCAGGGCACTAGCCGCAGAGATGAAGCAACGCTGGTCGATGCCTGCACGCTTTCTCTGTGTGCTCAGCCACATGGCCTCCACTGTGCACGTGACCCCATATGCCTACCTGCACATGAGGGCGGCTCAGTGGTGCCTCTGCTTCCAGTGGGCACAAGTCACGGGCAGGCTTCAGGACAGGGTGATAGTGGACCTGCCAGCTGGTGGACTTCTTCGACTGATAGCAGATTTCCCACCACCTTCAGGCCGGGATGCCCTCCCAGGCACCCACCCCCAAGAGGGTTCTAACCACAGATGCCTCCCTGCTGGGTTGGGGAGCGCACTGTGAGGACTTCCGCACACACGGCAGTTGGTCCTAGGCGGAATACCAGTTGTAGATCAACCTTCTCAAGCTCCAGGCGATATTTATGGCTCTCTGAAACTTCCACCACAGGCTCCAGCACCAGTCTGTGCTTGTCCAGATGGACAACCAAGTCGCAATGTTTCTACGTGAACAAGCAGGGGGGCACAGGGTCGTACTCCCTCTGCCAGGAGGCGGTGGCCCTTTGCTTATATGTGATTCGCAATAAGATGTTCCTGCGAGCGGTCTATCTCCCAGGCCAGCAGAATACCCTGGCGGACAAGCTGAGCAGAGTCCTCCAGCCGTACAAGTGGCATTTGGACCCCAAAGTGGCCTCCTGGCTTTTCTGGCTCTGGGGCAGTCCTCTAGTGGACCTGTTTACCAACCCAGACAACTTGCAGTTGCCCAGTTAATGCTTCCGCCAGCCACACCAATCCCTGGTGGCACTAGATGTGTTCGTCATCCCATGGACTGCATGCCTTCCTGCCAACTCTGCTGGTTGCCAAGACCCTCTTAAAGGTCTAGAGCAACATAGCATCACTGATATTGATAGTCTCTTGGTGGCCCAGGCAACCATGGTTCCCGCTACTTCACCTGATGGCAACATTTCCGATTCCCTTGGGCCGTGCCCCAGAACTTCTGTCACAGGAAGAGAGCTCTCTCGTGCATCCCAACCTGGGGTCCCTTATCACGGCCTGGCTGCTCTTGTCCAGGAAACAGAGCTCCTTGCATGTAGATCTGAGCTGTGTGGGGAGCTCTGTGTGTGGGCGGGAGGGAACAGGCTGCAGGTGGAGTAAGGGCGGGCTATGGGGGCGTCATGACCCCGGACGTACAGGGCTGATTCCGAAGTTGGCCCTGTATGTCCAAAGTCGGTTATTTGTACAGGGGACTTATTCCATCTTGGAGGTGGAATAAATCCCCCTAGATGGAGGAGGATGCCAGATCTGAGGCCCGCCAAAGAGGTGAGGTGGTTCCCGCAGCCTGACCTTGGCCATGGCGGCCCGGTCGGGCTGCGGGGAAAAGAACTTTTCCCTCACTGCCTGGGGATTGTGGCTCCTGCATGGAGCCACAGTGGCATGGCAGTAGGATGCCATGCCCCTGCCACTCCATGCAGGAGCCAAGCTGGGCTAGCAGGGGAGTTGCTTGGATGTCCGGGCAGCCAGAATCGGGGCATGGCCTGCACATCCAGGCCGGTAAACCAGATTCTGATCCAGTGGCCACGTCTAACCCCCACGGAATCAGAATCAGGTGCACCGGAGCACATCCCGATTCTGACTGGCCAGACAGGTGGGGGACGCACACAACCGAATAGGCCTCTATCTGAATAACTTAATTCAATCGCCATAGTTTCCAACATAGTACTACGTTTTGAAAGTAGTACTTATCTTTCTGCATCAGGGTTGTCACTGTTGTGGATAGCAGCAGTTTTAACAAAGCTTTCTTAAAAGAGCCAACTTGGGTCAGTCCATGCTCACACTGTCATCATCAAAGTGAGCATGGATGGAAGCAAGTTGGCTGTCATGAAAACTTTGTTAAAATTGCTGCTATCCACAATAGTGACAACCCTGATACAGAAAACAAGATCACATCACTCTAGTCCTAAAATCTCTTCATTGGCTACCCATTACAATCCTGAATAAAGTACAAATCAATAATGATGACCTTCAAGACCATGAACAACCAGTCCGTTGACTGCTTAAACAACTGTTCCTCCTGGAGTGGAGGAGTGGCCTAGTGGTTGGGGCAAGGTACTACAGGCTGAAAGGTCGGTGGTTCAAATCCCACTAGAGGACAGCAACCTTGGGCTGGAAGGACTGGGGTTTCTAGTCCCACAGGTGCTCCTTGTGGTCTTGGGTAAGCCACTTAACCCTCCATTGCCCATGTTCCCTGTAAGTATTAGTGTATGTGTCTCATATCCCCTCATGTTAAATGTATCCCCCAACCGCTTTGACCCGGTGAAAAGCGGGATATAAATGCAGCTAAATAAATAAATAAAAGATGCCAGACACTCTGTCAAGGAGGACACAACATCAAAACACTCTATCAGCTATGTCCATCAAGAGCAATACCTCACAAACAGCACTCCAAAGAGCGTTCAAAAACTTTAGCCCGTCTCCCTGAAATTCACTCCCTCACCAATTAAGATCAATTAAGGACCTCTGACTTCCAGAAAAAAATGAAAACACACCTGTTCACTGAATACTGAATACAACGTTGGACTCAGACTTAACACTTGAATACCTCTGCCAATCACCCCTTTCACAATATGTCCTGCTACCTAAACTGAGTATCCCATATTAGACTTGTAAATAGTTGTTGTTGAAACATTACATAGTTCTACTTTGTGATGTATAAAGTTATAATGTCAATTGTTCTACGTAAAACTGTTCTGTTCAATGTATACCGCCTTGACAACATGGAAAGGCAGTATGGAAGAAATGTTATATAAATAAATACATTTCTTACAGCCTTAAATGTTAACAATAATTTAAAAGTACACTTCTACTTTACAGGGAGCCAATGTAATTTTCTCAGCAGTAGTAGAGCTTCTGGCTCAAATAGGGATACTCTTAATGTTTCTGAACTATTGGAAATACCTGTTGCAAAAGTGTATGCGTCAACCACCCTACAGATTTCCTGTACCCTGGTGGTGGGCTGTGATTGGATTCTTAAACTATATTTCAAAAAGAGTACTGTGACTTTCTCATTTCTGTTTATCCTTACTTAGTAAGAGAGACACAAAAGGTGGCGCAAACAGTTTCTCTTGTTAAAACCCGGGTGTATTGGTGCTAGTTTTCATCTAAAATTTCCATGTAAATGTTTAATTTCTTACCAGTCAGTATGCTACATTTTCTTTCAGCCAGGCAACCTAGCTACTTTTATTAACGCCAAGATCCCTATAACATCTGGGACTGCTCTTAATGTGGCGGTGACTTAGGCAATGTTGAGTGTGTGAGTCCGCCCTGGCCAGCACATGTTGCCTCTTTTCTTATGTATTGATGTTTCTTTTGAATTTGAGGTGATATACCTCCCTCCTTTTACTTTCTCTCCCACTCCCCTCCCATATGTGGACTTTTAGGAAATTCTTTGTGTTTAAATTTCCGATGAATTTGTCTTTTGAATTAGTACGAGGGGGGTACCCAAAAAAACCAGGAATAACATTGCTGTGGGCGGAGCTTGTGTAGTATGCACTTCTGCCGCTAGACGTGTATAGTGCAACTCATTGTCAGTTCAGTGCCGCCTGTGTTGTCGACCTGGCTTGTTCTGTTCATCTGCAGTGATTGTTTTTGCTAGCGCTGTTTTGTTCTTGTTTCTTTTTTTATGATGACAAGTTTAAGTGAACAACGTGCAGCTGTGAAATTTTGTTTTCTACTCGGTAAAAATGCTGCTGAAACTGTTTTAATGTTGAAAACAGCTTATCAAGATGACACTATGGGAAAAAGTAAAGTGTACCAGTGGTTTGCTTGGTTTAAAAATGGCAACATGTCGATTGATGACAAACCTCGTTCTGGGCGTCCATCAACTGCCCGAATCGACGAAAATATTGAAAAAATTAGAGAGCTTGTGCTCACAGGCCATCGACAGACAATTGATCAACTGTCAGAGATTAGTGGGTTATCTTGGAGCTCGGTTCAGCGAATTTTAATGGAAGATTTATTTATTTATTTAGCTGTATTTATATCCCGCTTTTCACCGGGTCAAAGCGGTCAATTGGGGGATACATTTAACACGAGGGGATATGAGACACATACACTAATACTTACAGGGAACATGGGCAGTGGAGGGTTAAGTGGCTTGCCCAAGACCTCAAGGAGTGCCTATAGGACTAGAAATCCCAGCCCCTCCGGCATGAGATTGCTGTCCCCAGGTGGGACTTGAACCCCCGGCCCTCCGGCCTGAAGTACCTTGTCCTAACCACTAGACCACTCCTCCCTCCCTTGGGAATGAAAAGGGTTGCTGCCAAGTTTGTTCCTCGGGTTCTGACTGACAATCAAAAGGAACATCAAGTTGAAACATGTCGTGTTTTGAAACAACAGCTTGAAACTGATCCAGATTTTCTGTCAAAGGTCATTACAGGTGATGAGTCATGGTGCTATGGTTACGACCCAGAAACAAAGCAACAGTCAAGCCAATGGAAGTCGTCATCGTCACCCCGTCCAAAAAAATGTCGTCAAGTCAAATCAAGCATCAAAACAATGCTGATTTGCTTTTTTGATGCCAAGGGGGTAGTTCATTCAGAGTTTGTTCCCCCAGCTCAGACCGTCAATCAAACCTTTTATTTGGAAGTTTTAAGAAGATTGCGCAACAGTGTTCGTCAAAAAAGACCCGATTTGTGGCAGACAGGAGACTGGTTCTTCCACCACGACAATGCACCTGCACACACAGCCATCTCTGTTAGACAGTTTTTGGCTAAAAATGGCATGGTTCCGCTGCCCCACACACCTTACCTGGCTCCGTGCGACTTTTTCTTATTTCCACGCATGAAAAGGGGCATGAAAGGACACCGATTTGACAACATTGAAGAAGTCAAGAAAAAAACGAGGGAGGAGCTGTCAGCCGTGTCTAAAGATGACTACAAAAAATGTTTCGAACTGTGGAAGCACCGGTGGGACAAATGTATCAGTTGTAATGGAGAGTATTTTGAAGGGGATAAGGTTGTTTTGTAAAGAATTTGAAATAAATAGCTTTTAAAAAATAATTCCTGTTTTTTTTGGGTACCCCCTCGTATATCCTTGAGGATTCCTTTTTCTGTACAAGATTTATCTTGATTGCGTAAGCATGAAATTCAATAAACATAAAATTTAAAAAAACAAAACAAAACAAACCTCTGTTATGGTTCACCATGGTACAATTACACAGGTCTGCGACTAAAAAGCTGTTTGATTATTTTCATCTAATTTCCATGTATTTTGGTGTGCTGAAAACAAATAAAATATTGAAAAAACTCATAGATGTCATGATTTGCCACAACATGCAAAATTGTCTTCAAATTTATCAAATTTTTTCAAATTAATATTAATTAATTCAAATTACTATTAATTAATTCACATAAGTGCATTTAAGATATAAAATGCCAAAAAAAACTTAAAGGGGTTGTCCGAGTTATGTAAAAAAAAATATAGCACTGTAAATCTGCTGGTCAGCAATATATACATAAGCTAAGGAAGTTTTAAGTCCATGCTTCTAATGGTAGAAGGGGTTAATCTTTCCTGAAGAATCCAGTGGGAGGGAGACACAGGGCAGATAGCAGCAGCTCCGGTCAGTGCAGGGGGGCGTGGCCAGCACTGTGACGTCTCGTGTAGAGATACAGAGCTGTTTTCTCCTGCATGCCACACTTGTGCACGAATCATCATCAGGTTCTTGGTTCTAGGCTGTTCACACTTTTTCATCGCAATTCGTGTTAGCTCGTCATTCTTCAACCGTTATGTTATGGCTCCGCGAAAGTGTATTAATTCGCCAGACAGTTTGTTTCATCTGTGGTGAATATACAGTGTTGAAGCAACAGCAGAATGTTACAGACTTTGTGAAAAAAGTATACTTTGCATACTTTGGACTAAAAATTGGAGATCAAGATAAAGTCTGGGCGCCTCATAAAGTGTGCAAACGGTGTGCTGAGGACCTCCGAAACTGGTTCAAGGGTAAGAAAAAATATTTCCATTATGGGATTCCTATGGTATGGCGAGAGCAAAAGAACCATACTGTTACTTTTGTTCATGCGATGTGAAAGGGTTTAATTCCAAATGGAAGCATTCCATTTCATACCCCAATCTTCACTCGGAATTCGTCCCATCCCCCATGGCACAGATATACCAGTACCCAAGCCCCCTGCTACCTTGCAAGAGATACCTAGCTCCGATGAAGGTGAAGTCATACCTGAACCAGATCACGAATCAAATTCTGATTTTGAAGATGATACAAGACCAAAATTGTTTTCTCAGGAGGAGATGAATGATTTGGTAAGAGACTTGAATCTTCCCAAAGATGCCGCTGAGTTACTTGGATCAAGGCTGAAAAGCAGGAATTTATTGTTGCCAGGAGTGTCATCTTCATGGTTCAGACATCGTGAAAAGGAGTTTGTTCCTTACTTCGCCCAGGAAGACAAGTTGGTTTATTGCATCAATGTCGAAGGTCTGATGGGTCAATTTAAAATCCAATATGATTCAGAGCAAGGGCGTCTTTTTATAGATTCTTCAAAAAGAAATCTCAAAGCAGTTTTACTCCACAACGGTTTTTATGCTTCCATACCTGTAGGTCATTCCGTACACTTGAAGGAAACCTACGAGAACTTGGAATTGGTTCTTCATAAACTTAAATATGAAGACCATGGTTGGCAAGTGTGTGGGGACTTGAAGGTCTTGTGCATGCTGCTCGGGCAACAAGCTGGGTATACCAAATATCCTTGTTTTCTGTGTCTATGGGACAGTCGAGACCGACAAAATCACTGGACCAAGAAGAGTTGGCAGCCGAGGGTGCTAACAGTCGGTGAAAAAAATGTTCTCCGAGAAACTTTGGTACCTTCCCATAAAGTTCTTCTTCCACCTCGCCACATAAAATTGGGATTGATGAAGCAATTTGTAAAATCACTTCCAAGAGATGGAGAATGCTTCAAATACTTGGTCACCAAGTTTCCAGGCCTGTCGGAGGCAAAATTGAAGGAAGGTGTGTTCGTCGGACCAGACATTAGAAGGCTTATAATTGATCAAGAGTTTGTCAATACCATGACGGATCCTCAAAAAGAAGGGTGGATTGCATTTAAAGAAGTCATACAGAAATTTTTAGGCAATAACAAAGATCCTCACTACAAAAAGATCGTCGGACGAATGCTGAAAGCATTTCAAGCTTTAGGTTGCCTGATGAGTTTGAAAGTGCATTTCCTCCAGTCCCACCTTGAGTACTTTCCTGAAAATTTGGGAGCTGTGACTGAGGAACAAGGTGAACGATTCCACCAAGACATTAAAGAGATGGAAAGGAGATACCAAGGAAAATGGAGCATTACAATGATGGCAGACTACTGTTGGATGCTTCAGAGAGACATTCCAGATGCTACTCACAAGCGTAAATGCACCGAGGAGCCTCACAAAGAAGAAGAATCAAGTTTAGTGTGTGTAGGTGAGCTCATTTCAGTTCAAAAAAGGATTTTCATGAAAATATTGTAATAAAACTTTAATTTTATGTCTATTTCCATTTATTTTGAGGTATTGCCTTTATTTATTTATTTATTTAACAGTTTTTATATACCGACTTTCTACAATTCAAGTCGGTTTACAGGTAACATAACAGACAGTATATTTCAACTGAGTACATTGTAACAATAATATCAATCAACTAAGAACATTGTAACAAAGAAGATCAAAGTATAATAAGATTAACAAGCAATTGTTTAACATAGTTACCTAAATTGTCAGGAAACGTGATGTCCTATGACAAAATGGAGGTCATTTTCGGATTCAGTGCACCAAAAAACATAAAGATTACGTGGAATAACCAAAACAGCTCTCAAAAAATTTTTTTTGCAGACCTGTGTTATCTTTAGCTGTCAGATTTATATGGGGCTTGTGTCAAAGTATCTCCAGGAACAAGCAGGAATGCAGTCTTCACATACTGTATGGGTGACATCGGCATCGATGGAGCCCTGCGCGGGAATGCTCCCCAGCATCCAATAGGAATGCTTTTGGAAGCATCCCTCTACACATACATGCCTGCCTTACCAACTGCTCTCCTCAGTTGTCTTTTTTCCGTGGAGCCATCAGGACCTTCTCCTAATCCCGCTGTAAAAATTCAGTTAAAACCTTTTTAATACTTTGTGCTTGTCTTCTCATCGAACTGAAATGATACCACATTGTTCCAGTGCCTCTCTTTTTGGCTTTTTGGCTATTTTTCCTTTTCTTCTTCTCAGGTGCTAAGGCCACCATTGCTCATTTTGATTTTGCCTCGCTAATTTTTTTCTTCAATGGAGAAGCCACACAGTGGTTTTAAAAAATGTACAAAATGCCGAGGTACCATCTCAGTGACCGATAAGCACGACTGATGCTTAAAACTTTTGGGCCCTGACCACGATGTGTCAACTTGCATTGTCAGCAAATGACGCTACAGGGACTTAAGAACCAGGAGCAGAAATGGGTAAAGCTGTTTCAGTCAGATTCAGCGCTTTCGGCACATTCTTCGATGGCCTCTATACCATTGCGGTCATCGCCTGGTTCCCATGCCTCATAGAAGTTGCTACTTTTTGACATATTCATAAATGACCTAGAAAAGGGAATAACTAGTGAGGTTATCAAATTTGCAGATGATACAAAACTGTTTAAAGTTGTTAAAACCCAAGAGGACTGTGGAAAACTGCAGGAGGATCTGGATAAATTGGAAGACTGGGTATCCAAATGGCAGATGAAATTTAATGTGGACAAGTGCAACATTATGCACCTAGGGAAGAACAACCCACACTATGGTTACACAATGAAAGGTTCCACATTGGGAACCACCACCCAGGAAAAAGATTTAGGCATCATCGTGGGTAACATATTAAAACCCTCTGCCCAGTGTGCAGCAGCAGCCAAGAAAGCAAATAGAATGCTAGGTATCATAACGAAAGGAATGGAGAACAAAACAAAGGATATTATAATGCCTCTGTATCATTCCATGGTATGACCGCACCTTGAATATTGTCAATTCTGGTCGCCGTATCTTAAAAAGGATATAGCGTTATTAGAAAAAGTACAGAGAAGAGCCACCAAAATGGTAAAGGGGATGGAAGGCTACTCTTATAAAGAGAGGCTACAAAGGTTAGGGCTCTTCAACCTGGAAAAGAGACAGCTGAGGGGAGATATGATAGAGGTCTATAAATTAATGAATGGCGTGGAATGGGTAAATGTAGATCGATTGTTTACACTATCAGAATATAGAAAGACTAGGGGACATGCAATGAAGCTACAGGGTAAACTATTTAAAACAAATAAGAGAAAAAAAATTTTCACTCAACGTGTAATCAAACTCTGGAATTTGTTACTGGAGGATATAGTAAGAGCTATTAGTGTAGCTGGGTTTAAAAAAGGTTTGGACAAGTTTCTGGAGGAAAGGTCCATAAACCATTATTAAAAAGGGACCCAGGATAATCAGTGCTTGACCCAGTACAAGCATTGTGGAACCTGTGTCTTTTGGGGATACTGTTAGGTACATATGACCTAGATTGGCCACTGTTGGAAACAGGATACTGGGCTTGATGGACCTCGGTCTGACCCAGTATGGCATATCTTATGTTCTTATGTATGTTCTTAAGTCCAAACAAAGCAGCAAACACCAATCCACCTCACCAGCAGTAAAGGTATCGAAGACTTTGACACTGGCATCGGCAGAAAAGGGGTCATGTTCTTTGGTGTCGGACTCTGATACTCTGCATCAGCATCGACACACTGCCTCAGGTGACCCAGACTAGACCAATCTGCAAAGCAGCCCAAGTGGGAGGATAATTCCCTTCAAAGCACTTGAGCTCAGAAATGCTCCCAGGACCTCGTCCTCGGTGGAGGATTCGGTACCTGCTGTGGTGTCATCTAGAAGTAAGGAGATCCTGGATTCTCTACAGGAGAGAACTATTCAGGCAACTGGTAACAGAATCCACACATGAAGGGGCCATAATGGACTTGGTTCTTATCAATGGTGAAAATGTTTCTGATGTTATTGTGGGAGATAATCTCTCTTCCAGTGATCACCAGTATTAGGACTAGGGTTGATAAAATACATTCAAATGTAAGGGTCATATTTTAGGAAAACTAACTTTTCCAATATGGGCCAATACCTCAAGGAGTCGTTAGCAGGATGGGAAAAGCTGGGGGATGTAGAAAACCAGTAGGCAAAGCTCAAAGGGGATATTTTAAGAGCAACCAACCTTTTTGTTAGAAAGATAAATAAAGGTAAAAGGAAAAGGAGGCCTCTGTAGTTCTCAAAAGAAGTAGCTCAAAAGGCAAAGAAAGATTTATTTATTTGTTTTTATATACTGCGCTATTACAGATCAGTGTGGTTTACATGAAACATATGAATGTGTGTTGCAGATAACAGTGATTAGATTATATGGTTTACATCTAACATGGTTTGCAGCTGCGGTAAAACTAGGAACATATTTACATTACAGGAGTTTTTTGGTTGGACTATATCCCTAATGAATATGCATGAGATAAATTTGAATACAGTGGGGGGCAGTGCATGCAAATATCTCATACATATTCATTAGGGACATCCTTAAAACCTGACTAGTTTGTGGCGCTCTATGACTGGAGTTGGAGACCCCTGGTTTATTTATTTTTTTTTAATTTTATATTTATGAAATGTTTAAATTTACAAAGAAACAATCATGTATACATTACATAATTATTACAAGGAAAATACAACAAAAGTAAATCAAGTGTTTAAACCACTTCAAGAAGGAGTGCTACATAATCTAAAACGAAAACCCCAAAATGGTTCCTAGAGGAATCTACCAAATACTCCATAATGGAGACACTACTCAAGTTTTGTCCTTAAGAAAATCAATCAAATAATTAGGCTCAAAAAACATATATCGATTACCTTGATATAAAATAAGGCATTTACATGGAAAACGCAAATGAAATACGGCCCCTACGGCCAACACACGCGGATGCAGCTCTAAAAACGCTTTGCGCCGCAGCTGTGTGGCCCGGGAGACGTCCGGAAATATTTGAATTGCCTGACCACAAAACTTTTCGAACTTCTTTGAAAAATAGGCCCGCATTACTTTATCTTTATCCAGTTCCGAGATAAAGGAAACAAGGAGAGTAGCTCTAGAGGAAATATCATCTGACGTTGTTTCCAGGAAGGCTGAAATATCAAGAGTAGACGAAGAAGGTTTATCAATTAAAACCTTCCCAGAAACAAGAGGAACATTTCCCTCACCCAAAGGTTGATTTGGATTCCGCAAAGGAACATAATAAAGTTTTGAAATTGAAGAAACAGGAACATGGTTTGATAGAACGTCTAAACCAGGGGTCTCCTGTTTCAAAACTTTAAGAAACAGGAGACCCCTGGTTTAGACGTTCTATCAAACCATGAGCTCCACTGCATATCCCATTTGGGGACCAGCAATCAGCTACATGGAAGGTTGATCTGGACTGACTGGTGAATCAAAAAGCAAATATTTTCTCTAATATTCCTTCATGGACTCATCTAGCTTGTCATGATCTTGTTGTGTCCAGACAAGAACGATAGGTCTACTATGACGAGTAAACACTAATATAATATCTCAAAAATAACTCACTCAATGCAACCATACACATTCAGTATAGTCTTAGTCAAGATCACATCTTACTTCCAAGGTCTCAGACAACTCGTAGCCTTGATAATATGGACAATTTTTGTCTCAATAAACAGGCTAGTTGACATCAATGACCTTGTTTTTTATATCGAGTCAATAAGAATTTAAAAACTCAAAACACTTAGCTTCTTATTGGACTCGCAATATTCTCCCCTGAGAATTGTCCATATTATCAAGGCTACGGGTTGTCTGAGACCTTGGAAGTAAGATGTGATCTTGACTAAGACTATACTGAATGTGTATGGTTGCATTGAGTGAGTTATTTTTGAGATATTATATTAGTGTTTACTCGTCATAGTAGTTATTTTTGAGATATTATGATCTTGTTATGGACCATGCCATATTCTTGAGGCCCAGTGACAAGTAGTAGTTTCAGATGTGAGGAAATGCTTATATTCAGAGTGATTGAAGAGTCCAGCAGTAACGGGTCATCTCCCATTGTACCTGTCTGTTCGTCAAATGAAAGTTTTTGCCTCTGTATTGATTTCATAAAGGATATTGAAAGACACGGGGCAGCCAAGTTTATCTGTACACAGAGCCTAACCAAGGGGTATTGGCATATGCCCTTTACTCCAGAAGCCAAGGAAAAATTCAGCTTTTTCTACTCCAGAGGGCTGCTCCAGTTCATTGTACTGCCGTTTGGACTTCATGGAATTCTATCTATGTCCTAGCATCTGGTAGATTGCGTCCTGTGTGCCCATAAGTTCTTGTTAAATAAATAAATAAATAAATAAATAACAGTTATGCAGCAACTTATTTGGATATTGTACTCTACAGAACTGACTAGGAAGCCCATTTTAAAGCAATTATAAGTTGTCCTTACAAGCTTGCGAAAGGCCAGCTTGACCGAAAACCAAAAGAAATGAAGACAAGAGTCCAGTATCTGGGTTATTCCATAGGGAAGGGGCAAGTCCATCTGTAGTCACAGAAGTTAGATGCCATTACTTAAGTGTCCATTTCCCAGTTAGAGAAACAGGTTAAATTTAATAATCACTCAGGGCTTGGCATCAGCAAAGTACTTTTAGCTTAAATTTAAAACACAGAAGAGAGCTTTCTGGTTAAATTTAGAACCCAGCAGAGAGCTTGTAGTTTAAATTTCATAAGAAGTTAGAGCCTAGCAGCAGCTAAGAGCTATAATTTAAATCAAATCAGAATTTAGCTTACCTCAGCAGCACAAGACAGGGTACTGTGTAGCAGCCCTCTTTTAATAAGTGTTATTTCCCCACCCCTGGGATAATCGTAGCTTTATAGGTACTTACACCTCTTAAAAGACAGGAGGTGCTCTCAGGTGAAGCTCATTACCCAAATCAGTCATACACTAAGGACCTGAGATTAGTTAAGCTTCAGGTGAACAAGGTATATTACACGTATTAGGTACAGTTTTATTAGTATAAATATCCATAGCAACCCTTAGTAAGTAAAGAACTTAAAGATCTAAACAAAAACTTAAAACTAAGATGCAGACAGCAGTCCAGCAGCGGGATGGGGGCTTTCCAGTCTTTTGCATTGAGTGTCACATGTATGATTTTCTCCCAGTTGGTGAGAGGTCTTACGTGTGCACTAGGTGCAAGGAGCTCTTTGCTCTCAGGGAAGGAGTCCGTTCTCTAGAGGCTAAAGTAGCAGACTTGGAAAGCATAAGACAGACAGAGAGGTACATAGACGAGACCTACAGGGATATAGTCAAGTCCCACCTCCAGTCTGGCAGCACCCCTGTTGCCATGGAGGAGAGAGGTCATGTGACAGGAGAGCATCACCCTGGTGTGGCAGGAAGTCATCCTGTAACTAGGACCTGTCCTCCAGGTGATGTGAAACCCTCTCGCACCGAGGAAATTTCTCCAGGGCCATGTGCCCATGAGGGAAGGGTTAGGACAGCCGTTATAGTTGGTGATTCGATCATTAGGCATGTAGATAGCTGGGTGGCTGGTGGACGTGAGGATCGCCTGGTAACATGCCTGCCTGGTGCGAAGGTAGCAGACCTCACGCGCCACCTAGATAAGATCTTAGATAGTGCTGGGGAGGAGTCTGCTGTCTTGGTACATGTTGGTACCAATGACATAGGAAAATGTGGTAGGGAGGTTCTGGAGGCTAAATTTAGGCTTTTAGGTAGGAAGTTGAAATCCAGAACTTCCAGGGTAGCGTTCTCCGAAATGCTTCCTGTTCCACGCGCAGGACCCAAAAGGCAGGCAGAGCTCTGGAGTCTCAATGCGTGGATGAGACAATGGTGCAGAGATGACGGTTTTGGATTTGTTAGGAACTGGGGAACATTCTGGGGAAAGGAGGGGCTCTTCCGAAGGGATGGGCTTCACCTTAACAGGGATGGAACCAGGCTGCTGGCATTAACCTTTAAAAAGGAGATAGAGCAGCTTTTAAACTAGATATTAGGGGAAAGCCGACAGTCACCCAAGAGCGGATGGTTCGGAAGAATGTATCTTTGAAGGATACTACCAAAAGCAGAGAGGTTCCACAAAAGAGTAAAGTACCCCAAATGCCCTCAAGTATGGAGCAGACTGAGCTTAAAGATCCCAAATTACCCATGTCTAACAATTGCCAAATTAATATGAGTAAAACACATTCTCTAAAATGCTTGTATGCAAATGCTAGAAGTCTAAAAAATAAGATGGGAGAGTTAGAATATATAGCACTAAATGAAAGGTTAGATATGATTGGAATATCAGAGACATGGTGGAAGGAGGACAACCAGTGGGACACTGTGATACCTGGGTACAAACTATATCGTAATGTTAGAGCTGATCAAATTGGTGGAGGGGTTGCTCTCTATGTTAGAGAGGGCATTGAATCAGAAAGGATTAAAGTTTTGCAGGAAACAAAATCTGCTGTAGAATCTATATGGATTGAAATTCCATGTAAAAGGGGGAAGGCAATGGCAGTGGGGGTGTACTATCGAGCGCCTTGTCAGAATGACCAAATGGATGATGAAATGCTCAAAGAAATCAAGGAAGCTAACAAAGGTTACAGTGCAGTAATAATAATGGGTGATTTCAACTACCCCGGTATCGACTGGGTCAGTGTCACGTCAGGACATGCTAGGGAGATAAAGTTCCTAGATGAAATAAATGACTGCTTCTTGGAGCAGCTGGTTCATGAACCGACCAGAGGGGAAGCCATATTAGACCTAGTCCTTAGTGGAACACCAGATCTAGTGCAAGAGATAAGGTTGTTGGGGCCACTTGGCAATAGTGATCATAGCATGATCGCCTTTAATTTAGTGGAGGAGGAATAGTAAGGAAATCCACAGTACTACCTTTTAACTTTCGAAAGGGAGACTATGATAAAATGCGGAAAACAGTTAAGAAAAAACTAAACGGAGCAGTTGCAAAGGTTAAAGACGTACATCAGGCTTAGCTGTTGTTGAAAAATACTATCTTGAAAGCACAGACCAGCTGTATTCCACGCTTTAAGAAAAGTGGAAGGAAGTCCAAAAAACTGCCAGCATGGTTTAAAGGTGAGGTCAGAGAGGCTGTTGTTGCCAAAAAAGCATCTTTCAGGAAATGGAAAAAACAGCCAAACGACGAAACCTGGAAACAGCACAAGCACTGGCTAGTCAAATGCAAGGCATTGATAAGGCAGGCAAAGGGAGAATTTGAGAAGAAGCTTGCTGCGAAAGCAAAAACGCGTAGTAAAGACCTTTTCAAGTACATTTGTAGCAAAAAACCTGTGAGAGAGTCAGTTGGTCCATTAGATGATAAAGGGGTTAAAGGAGCACTAAGAGGCGACAAGGCGATAGCGGAGAGATTGAATGAATTCTTTGCTTCAGTCTTTACTGAGGAAGATGTAGGGATGTTACCCATGACTGAAGTGGTATTTAAAGGTGCGGAAGAATTGAAGGAAATATCGATACATCGGGAAGATGTATTACAACTATTAGATAAACTGAAGAGTAGCAAATCACCTGGGCCGGATGGTATACATCCAAGGGTGTTGAAAGAACTGAAATATGAGATTGTAGACCTGCTATTAGTAATCTGTGAACTATCATTAAAATCATCTCTAATACCTGAAGATTGGAGGATCGCCAATGTAACACCAATTTTTAAAAAGGGTTCCAGGGGTTATCCGGGAAACTACAGACCGGTGAGCCTGACATCAGTACCGGGAAAAATGGTAGAAACCATCATAAAGAAGAAAATTACTCAGCATGTAGATAGTCATGACCTAATGGGAGACAGCCAACATGGATTTAGACAAGGAAGATCTTGTCTTACTAATCTGTGATGTTTTTTTGAAGGAGTGAATAATCAGGTGGACAAAGGGGAGTCAGTTGATATTGTGTATCTGGACTTTAAGAAAGCCTTTGACAAGGTCCCTCAGAGACTTTTGGCAAAACTAAAGAGTCATGGGATAGGACAAACTAAAGAGTCATGGGATAGGACTATTGTGGATCAGGAACTGGTTAAAAGATAGAAAGCCGAGGGTAGGTCTAAATGGCCAATTTTCCCAATGGAGAAAGGTGAATAGTGGTGTACCCCAGGGATCTGTGCTGGGTCCGCTGCTTTTTGACATATTCATAAATGACCTGGAAAGTGGAATAACGAGTGAGGTTGTCAAATTTGCAGATGACACAAAACTATTTAAAGTTGTTAAAACCCAAGAGGATTGTGGAAAATTGCAAGAGGATCTTGATAAATTGGAAGACTCTGCATCAAAATGGCAGATGAAATTTAATGTGGACAAGTGCAAGGTTATGCACCTAGGGAAGAACAACGCAAACTATGGTTACACGATGCAAGGTTCCACATTAGGAACCACCACCCAGGAAAAAGATTTAGGCGTCATTGTGAATACCATGTTAAAACCCTTGGCCCAGTGTGCAGCGGCGGCCAAGAGAGCAAATAGAATGCTAGATATGATAAGGAAAGGAATGGAAAATAAAACAAAGGATATTATAATGCCTCTATATCATTCCATGGTGAGACCGCACCTTGAATATTGTGTGCAATTCTGGTCGCCGTATCTTAAAAAGGATATAGCGATTTTAGAAAAGGTTCAGAGAAGAGCCACCAAAATGGTAAAGGGGATGGAAGGATACTCCTATGAAGAAAGGCTAAAAAGGTTGGGGCTCTTTAACCTGGAAAAGAGACGGCTGAGGGGAGATATGATAGAAGTCTATAAATTAATGAACGGAGTGGAACGGGTAAACGTAGATCGATTGTTTACCTTATCAGAATATAGAAAGACTAGGGGACATGCAATGAAGCTACAGGGTAAACTATTTAAGACTAATAAAAGAAAATACTTTTTCACTCAACGTGTAATCAAACTCTGGAATTTGTTACCAGAGGATGTAGTAAAGGCTGTTAGCGTAGCTGGGTTTAAAAAAGGTTTGGACAAGTTCCTGGAGGGAAAGGTCCATAAACCATTATTAAGAAGGGACCCAGGATATCAATGCTTGAACCAATACAAGCATTGTGGAACCTGTGTCCCTTGTGGAAACTGCTAGGTACGTATGACCTAGATTGGCCACTGTTGGAAACAGAATATTGGGCTTGATGGACCTTGGTCTGACCCAGTATGGCATATCTTATGTTCTTATGTTAGGTGATAGCCTTCCTAGGGCTTGTTTATTACCAATGCTTCATTTCAGACATAGCAGAGAAGGCAGAACCATTAACCTCTTCACTGCACTAGAGAAGATTTCCTAGCCAGAAGTTGCTTATAACTGGTTCTGTTGTGCCATAGCTTCATTCTGCCTTTCATAGCACAGATGAAGATCTCAGACAGGCCTGGGAGTAGCTTAGGAGAAGGCTGGCCAGAAACACCCTGTGGCCTTTGTAAATCATAATTTACTCCCTCAGGAGAAAGTGGCACTGGTGATAAAATGAGCATTGGAAACATTCAGATATTGCTTGCTGGGGCCTAGACTTACCCTGATTACAGACCATCAGACACTCATATGGATAGCCAGGAACAAAGAAACTAATGCTAGGATTATGTGATGGTTCCTAGTTCTCGAGCCCTTCAATTATGGGGTATAACAGGTCATGAAGAGACCCTCAAAATGCAGATTTCCTGTTTTGGGAAGTGGCCCTGGCAGAGGCAGGCACTCAACCTAGGGAAAGTCAAGTTGTGGGGGGGTTGCAAAGGGGTATCAACATGGTTGAGACCACTCCCAGGGAGCACCAAGGGCCATAACTGCATCTTCACTAACAGCTCCTTTTTCCTTCAGGTAAAGTCCTCTGGTACTAGAGAGCAGCCAAGACTTGAAGCACAGGTGTTCCAGCAGAGAGGAATGGACACTATACAGAAGAGGAAGAGGCAGGAGAAGCACTGGGCAAAGAACCAAATCTAAACAGTAAGCAAAAGCGGAATCCAGAGACAGGCAGAGGTCACGGCAGGTAGAATAGGGACAAGCAGAAGTCAAATAGCAGGTAGCAAAGCACCTGGAACTCTCATGAGAGATCTGCCTGAGGACAAAGGGAAGTGGGAGTTGCAGGATAAAGAACCAATTAGTGGAATTCTTCTACAAGACCCAGTCAGTCCAGAGGCTCTTAGGAAGAAACAGTTGAGCAGCACTGCCTCATACGGTGAGAACAGGCAGAAGGATAAAATCAGGAAGAGGACCGTGCTTCCCTCTTGTTTAGGGCCCATTTCCTATGAGGTAAGTACATGATAGGTATGTGATCCTCTTTTAAGTCCAGCCCACCTTAATGATGACATAACCGGGAAGGAACTTAAAAGCTGAGGCCTAGACTGGAAGAAGGACTGCTCCAGGAACATGCAGAGAGTGCATATGTCTAAATTACTCTGTGGTAATCCTGTTTTGAACCTGCAAGGTAAGCCAGGCACATCTTTTGTTGATGTAAATAAATGTTGTTCTTTAGTTCTGAACCTGGACTTGGCTAGCCGTATTCTGTTTCTTAAAAATCTCACCATAGGCCCGGAATCCCAGCTGCTCACACATGCGTTACAGTGGTTTTCAAACACAAGGTGCTCGCATATATACTCGTATTAATATATATTCATATGGTTAAATGAAATAAAATGGATATAAAGGGAGGCACGTTAGTGTCATGATATATAAGTTACAGATGTGTAGCTACTGAAATGCCTTGTTTATATGTGGACAAGTTTATGCACATCACATGTGGAAAAATTACTCTCAAACAGGATAAAAGTAAATCAGATCATCTGTGTAGCACTAATGTAGCACTTAGAACAAGGGTTAGTCAGTTTCTTATCTGAGCATTTAATTTAATAATATAGTTATAGCCTGGATTTTTCAAAACATTTTGGACAGAGTGGATAACATTTTATATAAAATAGTAATATCAATTAAATAGTAAAACAATTATATTGGAAGCTAAAAAAGTATAAGACTTGCATATTTTTAAACAACCCTCCCTTTCTCCCCCCAAAAGCAGACTTCTGTCTTAACTAACACACAGTAGCGGCTTCTGTGCGATATCGGAGCCAGGGGCTGCGGCTCCGATATTGCACTGAAGCCGCTACCACCAATTAGTAAACATACCCTACAGTATTTACAGTATGGCACTAATTATTGGAAGAACAAGGCCTTTAAAGCTGTACAGAATAGGGTTGCCAACTTTTTCACCGAGAAAAACCCGACACCTTTGGCTCACCATGCTCCACCCATTCTCCTCCCCTAGTCCCACCCCTGCCCCACCCCCAGCCTCACCCACAAAAATTACCGAGGATACGTGTAGGCTAACTTCCTTGGTCAGATAATAATTAAACTGGGAACCCCAAAATCCAAACATGAAATGTACAACACTGGAGAAATAAAACTATAAAGTAATTTCCTCTTTGCACTAAACAAAAACGCAAAGATGTTAGCAATACACACTTCCCAGACCAGACATATTCCAGTTAATAAATTCAAAATAAAAAATATTTTTCTACCTTCTGTTTGGGCATTTCATTTTTCAGTTGCAATTGCTCCAGTCACTTTCTTCTGGTTTCTTCGTGTCTTCTGCGAGCTATCCATTTGTCCTTTCTTCTCTTTTAGATGTTTTCCATTCTCTCTCTATTTCTGCTTTAACATACTGATTGTTTCCCTTTTGCTCTTTCCCCCAATTCTTTCCTTATTCCTATATCATCCATTTAAATTTCACCCTTCCATTCTCAAGCCCCTCTTACTCTCCCAATACCCGACCCATCATAGACTTTTCTTCCACACAAAATATTTTTCCCCTCTCCATTCTCATTCCCCATCCATTCTAGTCCTCCCCCAAAATCAGTTCCCTTATAGTTCTAGACCCACCCAGCATCCACTCCCTTCTAGTCCCATTCTCCCATACCCCACATCAGCCCATTTCCAGTCCTATTCCTGCTCTTCATAAGCCCATTTCCAGTGCTAGCCCTCACATCACAGGACATTTCCAGTCCTATCCCCCGCCCCCCAATCACAGCCCATTTACAGTCCAAGTCCCCCAATACAGCCTATTTCCAGTCCTAGGCCCCCCACCATCACAGCCCATTTGCAGTCCGAGTCCCCCCGCACCATCACAGCCCATTTGCAGTCCTAGCCCCCCTAATCACAGCCTATTTCCAGTCCAAGTTCCCCCTCCCTCCACCATAGCCCATTTCCAGTCCAAGTTCCCCCCCCCCATATATCCCTTTTCCAGTCCAGGTCCCCCCCCCCATCACAACCCATTTCCAGTCCATGTCCCCCCCCCCCATAGCCCTTTTACAGTCCAGGTTTTGTCCACGTCCCCCCCCCCCCCACAGTCCTTTTCCGGTCCAGGTCCCCCCCCCCCCCATCACAACCCATTTCCAGTCCAAGTCCCCCCCTATAGCCCTTTTCCAGTACAGGTCCGTCCCCCCCCATCACAGACCATTTGTAGTCCCCCCCTCCCGTGCAGCTGCTGCTCCTGCTTCTTACTGAGCAGCAGTTGCAATAAAGTTAATTTAAAAGTAAGGAAACCTGTGAGAACCCCTCCGCTCCTATGAAATTCCTTCTGCAGGGTCCCTGGCTGAAAAGGAAGTGACATCAGAGGGGCGGGCACTGCAGAAGGAGTTTCATAGGGACGGAAGGCCCCTCACAGGATTCCTTACTTTTAAATTAACTTTATTGCAGCCGCTGCTCTGTAAGAAGCAGCAGCAGCGGCTGCAAGGGGGGGCCAGGACTGTGATCGCGATCGCAAGCGCAAAGCCGGTTTTCTGCTCTGGCCGCTCCCGATCTCGCATCCAGAGCAAAAAAACGGCTTTTCAATGGCCGGTTTTGGTTCTCTGCCGGCAGCTGATCCGACCACAGGAAAACCGGCCAGGCCGGCTGAAAACCGGCTGGTTGGCAACCCTAGTACAGAATGAAATGTATTTGTTTCCTTCAAGAGCTAATGGAACATTATTCTATAACGTTGAGGCAACACTAAATTTTGTGTCCTTGACCAGGACAGTTCTAATTAAACTACCTAAATCTGAAGGGGTGAGGTAAATGTTGATCTCTCTGCTGTCTTTGCAGTGACGACGGTGCTGTCGGACTCCATCCCAGTCTGGCTGGTGGGAAGGGCTGCAGATTCACCATTTGTGATTGACGCTGTCATTCGGTACCCGGTGGAAGTTATTTTATATCCTTTGCTATAGCTCTTCCCAGAATTTAACAGTGTGGAAAATAAGTGATCTAACTGGAGTTGCAGTACTGTAATTACAAATACTCCCAAAGCTGAAGAAGGAATATGCAGCAGGAAACCTAAGCTCATGAAGTATATACTCTGGAGAGAGTGGAGTATAGTGGGTCTTTGATTGGGACTGTGCATAATAATAAACAGTGTGCCACAGAGCACTGTGTGAGAATGTATATAATAGAAACATCAAAAACAGCACATGGTCCATTCAGTTTGCTCATCCCACATCAGCTGTTAAGCACTACAGTCCTCTTCCTCTGTGCTTGTCATATACTGTCTCTGTCTTCATCACATCCACTAGGAGGCTGGAGGGTTGCAAACCATTCAGGTTTTCAGGATATCCCTAATGAATATGCATAAAGAGTATTAATACACACTCACAATCATTCAGTATCTCAAACTATCAACATTGATACTTCAACAGGACTAAAATTGCCTAAAAAGGGTCATGATCTATACATCCAGGCTTAAAAGGAAAGAAAGATCAGTCAGTCATGGAAATCTCAACATTTTACCAATCGGGGAGAAAAAAAGTCAGGATATTATCACATCCCTCTCTGCAACAAATCGCAGCCATAGGGGAAATAGAACACTCAATATCACCGGCTTAAAAAAATAAAAGTTACTTTGATTAGCCATCAGCAATTCCTAAGCTAAGCACATTGGTGGGGACCTTGTGGGAGTGCTTATGAAAGTCTAATTGCTGTGCTCCGTTTTGTTTGCAGGAGTATGCCTTTCAGCTGTTGCGTGTAACAGCTTCCCTGTGCATTCCCCGGGTGATCACTATATTTGTTCTGGTTTTACCTCTTAATGATTTTGGGTAGAGTGCCAGTAATTGTTGAATAGTGCATAGATAGAAATTGCTTATATAAAAATTGATTAAAGAAATATTGGAGATTGAAAAAGTACTTTTTTAAGACTTTCATTTTAAATTTTAATAAAAAAAAGGAGTGATGTTGAGTGTTCTATTTCCCCTATGGCTGCGATTTGCTGCATAGAGGGATGTGATAATATCCTGAGGCTTTTTCTCCTCTGTTTGGTAAAATGTTGAGATTTGCATGACTGCTTATAGTCTGTCCTCTTCTTCCTGTCCTTTTCCTTCTCTTTTTTTTTTAAATTATTGTCACTTTATTTTTCCTTTCTTAATTTATATATTTTATATATTTTTATTTTTTTATTGTAAACCGCCCCGATGTAATGGGGGGCGGTATATCAAGGGTTTTTAAACAATAAACAACTGGCCGATATTTCTTTCCTTTTAAGACTGGATCTATAGAGCAAGACCCTTTTTGGGCAATTTTAGTCCTGTTGAAGTATCAATGTTGATAGTTTAAGATATTGAATGATTGTGGGAGTGTATTAATACTCTTTTTGTGATACTTCACACCCAGTGCGGTTATTTGGTTTAATGAATATGCATGAGAGAGATTTGCATGCACTGCCCCCATGTATTCAAAAATATCATGAATATTCATTAGGGACATCCTGAAAACCTGGCTTGTTTGCGACTCTTCAGGTCTGGAGTTGGAGACTTTGGTAGATTACGCCTTAGTCTACCTCCATTCACAGTTATCCTGTGAGACCTCACTATAGAGCTCACTTTCCACTGAAAAAGGCCCATAGCCTGTGTAGTTATATCGTGGAGGGTTTTAAATGTCTCTATCATATCTCACATTTCCTCCAGGGTATACATATTTAGGTCTTGAAACATATAAAACTGTGGCAGATAAAGACCATTCAGCTGATCCAGTTTGCCTATCTATGCCAAATACTAAGTTCTGCAATCCCTTCCTCTCCCTTAGAGATCTTCTGTGCAGTCTTCATTTTTACAACCTCTGTTGACAGGCTATCCCATGCATCCACCACCCTTTCAGTAAAGAAATATTTCCTTGGATTATGCCTGAGCCTATCCCCATTCATCTTCTCCTGTGCCCCCCCCCCTCCCCCGTTCCAGAGTTTCCTTTCCGTCAAAAGAGTTCTGCCTCCTGTACCTTTTTGCGGATCTCCATCAAAGCTCCTCTCTCCTTTCTTCCAGAGTGTACCTATTGAGATCTTTAAGTCTTTCTTTATATGCTTTATAAGCAAGATCACTGACATTTTAGTAGCCGTCCTCTGCACTAACTACATTCTATTTATATCTTTTTGAAGATGTGAGCTCCAGAATCACACACAGTACCCCCAAATGAGGTCTCAGCAGAGCCGTATATAGAGGCACTGTCACCTCCTTTTTCCTACTACCCATTCTCCAGGAACAAGCAGGAAGTCAGTCCTCACTTATGGGTGACGTCGGCACCGACGGAGCCCGCACAGAACAATTCCCCAGCTTTCAAAGAAAGCCTTTGGGATTGCTACTAGGCATGCATGATCCTCTCCCCACCCAAGGGTGCCATCTTGCTCAGTCTCCCTTTTTCCACGGAGCCCTTCGGACGCACGTCCTCGTCCCTCGGAAAAAGTTTTTGTTTTCTTCGCCTTAACAGGCTGTATCCATTTTTTCCGGTTGCACCGATCCTGTACCCGTCCTCCCCTTGCTCTCTTTTGGAACTTGCGGGTATACCTTTTCTAAATTTTTTCTTCCCGGGCTTCGGGCCCTTTTTTCTTTCCAGCCGCTGGCTGCGTGTGTCTTTGACCTCGCAGGGGCCATTTTTGCCCCCATGGCCACCGGGTTTAAAAAATGCTATAGATGCTCTAGGAACATGTCGCTTACGGACACTCATGACTGCTGTCTAAGGTGCCTGGGAGCCGACCATGACCCAGAGCTCTGTTCGCTCTGTAAGAAAATGTCCTCTAAGGCCCTGCTCAGCCGTAAGCAGAAGTCCAAGACATTTTTCGAAAGGCTGCCTCGGAGTCCCCAGTGGCACCCTTGGTCATTTCACCTCCGGTGGGCTCTTCCTCTGCGGCACCGCTTCCAGGCGGCATTCGGAGCCAGGGCTCCCCCGAGGTGGAACGGCGAAAAAAGAAGAAGGCCTTGAAGTTGCTGTCTGGGGCCCCCAACAAGCGCGAGCACTCCCGCGCCCGGTCGCTTAGCCCCATTCAACGTTCCCAAGAGTCAGACAAGAAGCGGCCCTGCAAGGTACCTCGCAGAGAAATGGAGGCCTCCGGTGAAGACGCCCAGTCTCCTGAGGGTCGTCCTGGTGAGGACCCCCTCTCCTCCTCGACACCTGATCCGGTGACCCCGGTATCAGTGTCCCAGGGCCCCACGCCCACGTGGGAGTCCCGTATGCTGGCGCATGAATGCACCATTTCTGCATTCATTGTTTCTCAGCAGGCGCTCACGGCCAGCTTCGCTGACTTGCACCCGGAGACTGCGGGTCCCTCGCGTGGGACATCCAAATCCGTCCAGGAAAGCCCCGAGAGCCACAGGCCTCATGAGGGTCCTCGATGTCAGTCTCACTCGCTCTCCAGTTCTTCAGGGGTGAGATCGCCCAGGGCTTCCAGCCCCAGGCTGCCGGCCATCGGACAGGGCGAACCGCCTGGCTTGGATCCCTCGACCGATTTCTCGGACTGGGAATCCGATGGGGACACATCCCCAGAGACCCGCACCCACTGGGATCTTCGGTTGGACCTCTCGCCGCCTGGCCTCCAGCGGCGTTCGCCACCTGAGGACAGCTCCTTTTTGGTGTTTATTCAGGATATGGCTCGGGCCCTCAACCTGGTCACCCAGGCCAAGGGAAGACCCTTGTGCTGAGGAACTTGATATTCTTCAGTACGAGTTTCCGCCAAGGGAATCCCTCACCGTGCCCATGCCACCGATCTTATCTCGGCTATTGCTCCGCATGTGGGAGACCCTGGCCTCGGTCCCCATTGTGAGCAAGCGCCTTGACACAATATACAAGGTGCAGCGAGGGCCAGGCTTCCGTAAGACTCAACTTCCACACACCTCGATGGTGGTGGAATCAGCCATGAGGATGCAGAAAAGTCCGAAGTCCCACTCCTCGGTGCCGCCAGGCCAAGAGTCCATAGCCCTTGATGCCCTGGGCCACAAGGCCTATCAAGGTTCCATGCTCTCCTGTCGCATCCAGGCTTACCAATTATATATGGGTATGTTCCTCCGTGACTTGGCGAAAGAACTTGGAGGCTTCTCTGCGGGCCCCAACGGAGAGCCCCTCGACAGGTTCCGCATCCTGTTGAAATCAGTGGCGAATTGCTCCAAGTATATTTCTCGAGCCTCCTATGATGGCTTTGAGACATCAGCTCAGGTGGCGGCCGCGGGCATCGGAGCCCGCCGCCAGGCTTGTCTCCAATCTTCGTATTTGGAGCAGTGGGTACAGGAGAAGCTCCTGGATGTACCCTGCCTTGGCGAACAACGTTTTAGTAAGCCGATGGAAGAGAAGGCTGCGGAGATTGAGACGGAGTCCGTCACTAGGACCCGTCTCTCCCACAAGACCTTGACGCTGCCTCGGAAGAAGCAGCCTGCCAAGAAGCCCTTTCCCAGGCTACCCCCGCGCCGACCACTCCCATGCAGGGGAAGCCTGGCCAGGGTCACCATAAACCAAAGGGCCAGAAGGCCCTGACGCCGGCTCCCCCACAACCCCCTCAGGGGTTTTTAGGCCAGTGGTGTGGCTCCTCGCCCTCTGGCGGTGCAGCAGCCAGTGTGGGGACGCCTGTTCTGCTTCGCCCCATCGTGGGCGCTTATCACCTCGGACATCTGGGACCTCCAGGTCATCCGGGAGGGCTATCGCCTCCACTTCGACAGGCTCCCACCCCCCTTCTCCCTGGCGGAGTCTCCTCGACTCCCCACACAGCAGCTCTTGCTGCAGCAGGAACTACACTCCTTCCTTGCCCAACGGGCAGTTGAGAAGGTCCCTCCCTTCGAGGTTGGGGCTTCTATTCCTGGTACTTCCTTGTCCCTAAAAAGACGGGGGGTCTGCGGCCCATCCTCAACCTCTGCAGGCTAAACAAGTTCCTGGTGTGGGAGACATTCAAGATGTTATCTCTTGGTGTGCTGCTGACCACCTTCCTGCAGGATGTCTGGCTATGCTCCTTGGATGCTTAGACCCATATCCTGATCCACCCCCAACACAGGCAGTACCTGCATTTCAAGGTGCAGGGAGAGCACTTCCAGTACATGATGCTCCCCTTCGGCCTTGCATCCTCCCCGCGGGTCTTCACGAAGTGCCTCATCATGGCCGCCGCTCACCTTCTGCGCCGGGGCGTTCGGTGTTTGCCTACCTCGACGACTGGCTCGTTACGGGCTCCTCTGTCGAGGAGGCCTGGTGAGCGATGTCGCGCACTGTCCTTCTCTTGGAGAGTTTGGAGTTCTGGTCAACTACCCAAAATCTCATCTCAAGCCGGCACAGGCTCTCGTGTTCATCGGGGCGTGCCTCGATACTCGGCAGGCTTTGGCCTTCTTGCCGGTGGATTGTTCTACCCGCCTCCGGGCTCTGGCGGCTCGTGTCCAAAGCACCCCCCAGATCACTGCTTGGTCCATGCTACGTCTCTTGGGCCACATGGCCTCGACCGTGCATGTGGTTCCTCTCTCCCGCCTGCACATGCGGATAGCCTAGTGGTGTCTCAGCTCCCAATGGAGTCAATCCCTCGGACACCTCAGGGACCCCATCAAGGTTCTTCCCGACCTTCGTTTGTCCCTGAACTGGTGGCAGAATCTCTGCAACCTCCTACGCGGATTGCCCTTCCAGACCCCACAGCATGATGTGGTACTGATCACGGATGCTTCCCTGTTAGGGTGGGGAGCCCATTGCGGGGGTCTCTGCACACAGGGGCAGTGGTTGCCGCTGAAGGCTCAACAGCAGATAAACCTGCCTGAGCTCTGGGCCATCCAGTGGGCCCTGAGGGCCTTCAAGGATGTCCTCAGTGGGAAGTCTTTTCTGGTGCCGACCGACAACCAGGTAGCGATGTTCTATATCAACAAAGAGGGGGGCACGGGGTCGCGCTCCCTCTGCAAGGAACCAGTCCTCATCTGCTCTTTCGCCGCCCGGCGGAGGATGTCCCTCAAGGGAAACTTTATTGGTAGACCCAACTTAAAAAGTTTCGGCCTGAGGCTTTCTTCAGGGGTCTAAAATAAAACATAGACATAAAATTATACATACATAATGCACGCATTCTTCAAGTGTCTAAAATTGAACATAGACATAAAGTTGTACATGCAAAATACATACTGACAATAAAAATATGTTAAAACATATATATATGAACAAAATGAGTAAACAGTATATATATATATGTGTATGTATAAAACAACTTAACATATAAGGGAAAAAGGCTGAAACTTTTTAAGTTGGGTCTACCAATAAAGTTCCCGGTATATTTTCTCTGTGTCAGGCCATGGTTTCTGGTGTTCCGCTTCTGCCCCCTTCTGTGTAATTTGCGGATACCTCCTTCTCCTGTTGGTTTAGGCTCTTTGTGACCTACAATCCCAATAGGCAGGGACAAACAGTCACCAAGCGCACTCTCTCTGTTTGGGTGGCGGACTGCATCGCATTCGCTCATGTGAAGGCGGGCGTCCCTCTGGATCATTGAGTCCCTTTACATGTGTTCCAAGCCAAAGGGGCCTCAGTGGCCTCGCTATGCTCCGTGCCCATGATGGACATCTGCTGGGCGGCAACATGGTCTTCTACGAATACTTTTGCCGTCCACTACTGCCTGGAGAGGGAGTCCCGCTGGGACAGCGCCTTCAGCCAGGCTGTACTCCGTAATCTGTTCGGGGTATAAGCAACTTCTGCCCTCCGACCCTTCTTCACGGCTACCGAGGGTTTCGACCCGAGTTCCTTCGGGCTTCGGCTTCTGCTTCTGCTTACAGCCTCATGGAAGCCTTTTTTGGTTACAAGTTCAGTAGCCTGTAGCTAGGGAGTCCCATAAGTGAGGACTGACTTCCTGCTTGTTCCTGGAGAAAACGTAGTTACTCACCTGTAACAGGTGTTCTCCAGGGACAGCAGGAATCAGTCCCCACTACCCTCCCTCCTCCCCTTGGAGTTGCTCCTTTACCATTTTTTTTATTTTTGCTGTCTTTTAGCTATGTCATCTGACTGAGCAAGATGGCATCCTTGGACGGGAAGGGGACCATGCATGCATAGTGGCATCTCCCAAAGGCTTTCTTTGAAAGCTGGGGGGATGCTTCTGCGAGGGTTCCTTCGGTGCCGAAGTCACCCATATGTGAGGACTGATTCCTGCTGTCTCCGGAGAACACCTGTTACAGGTGAGTAACCATGTTTTATATGTAAATGTAAAAGTATATAAAATAATAAGCAAACACTAAAATTATAAAAACATATAAAGCAAATAAATTCTTAAAACAAATTCATAAACTGATAAAGCAAACCAGAACTAAAAGTAGAGTAAGCAACGCTCTTGAATGTCTGATATGACTAAGCTTTTTCAAATTGCGTGCATCAGGTAAATTTGAAAAAAGCAAGACATATATAACGTAGGGTTTCTGGTTTTACCATTTAATTTAATTTAATTTAATTTTACAAGTGCATTTATAACTGTTTTTTTAACAACATAAAACAAAACTTAAAGATCCCAAATTACCCATGCCTACCAATAGCCAAATGAATATGAATAAAATACAGTCTCTAAAATGCTTGTAAGCAAATGCTAGAAGTCTAAAAAAATAAGATGGGAGAGTTACAATGTATAGCACTAAATGAGAGGTTAGATATGATTGGAATCTCAGAGACATTTATTTATTTAGACAGATTTGTATGCCACCTTATCCTTCAATCAAGGTGGTCACGTCACAACACAAGTGGAAGACATGGTGGAAGGAGGACAACCAGTGGGACATTGTGATACCTGGGTACAAACTATATCATAATGATAGAGTTGATCAAATTGGTGGAGGGGTTGCGCTCTATGTTAGAGAGGGCATTGAGTCAGAAAGGATTAAAGTTTTGCAGGAAACAAAATTTGCTGTAGAATCTCTATGGATTGAAATTCCATGTAAAAAGGGGATGGCAGCAGTGGGGGTGTACTATCGACCGCCTGGCCAGAATGAACAAATGGATGATGAAATGCTCAAAGAAATCAAGGAAGCTAACAAAAGTTACAGCACAATAGTAATAATGGGTGATTTCAATTACCCCGGTATCAACTGGGTCAGTGTCACTGCAGGACATGCTAGGGAGATAAAGTTCCTAGATGAAATAAATGACTGCTTCTTGGAGCAGCTGGTTCATGAACCGACCAGAGGAGAAGCCATTTTGGACCTAGTCCTTAGTGGAACACCACATCTGGTGCAGGAGATAAGGGTGTTGGGGCCACTTGGCAATAGTAATCATAGCATGATCGCGTTTGATTTAATTAGTGAAGGAGGGATAGTAAGGAAATCCACAGTACTACCTTTTAACTTTCGAAAGGGAGACTATGATAAAATGAGGAAAATAGTTAAGAAAAAACTAAAAGGAGCAGTTGCAAAGGTTAAAGACTTACATTAAGCTTGGGTGTTGTTGAAAAATACTATCTTGGAAGCCAAGACCAGCTGTATTCCACGCTTTAAGAAAAGTGGAAGTAAGTAAAGAAAATTGCCAGCATGGTGAAGTGAGGTCAGAGAGGCTGTTGTTGCCAAAAAAGCATCTTTCAGGAAATGGAAAAAAGAGCCAAACGACGAAACCTGGAAACAGCACAAGCACTGGCAAGGCAGGGAAAGGGAGAATTTGAGAAGAAACTTGCTGCAGAAGCAAAAACGTGTAATAAAGACTTTTTCAAGTACATTCGTAGCAAAAAACCTGTGAGAGAGTGAGTTGGTCCATTAGATTATAGAGGGGTTAAAGGGACACTAAGAGGCGACAAGGCGATACGGAGACTGAATGAATTCTTTGCTTCGGTCTTTACTGAGGAAGATGTAGGGATGTTACCCATGACTGAAGTGGTATTAAAAGGTACGGAAGAATTGAAGGAAATATCGATACATCGGGAAGATGTATTACAACTATTAGATAAACTGAAGAGTAGCAAATCACCTCGGCTGGATGATATTCATCCAAGGGTGTTGAAAGAACTGAAATATGAGATTGCAGACCTGCTATTAGTAATCTGTGAACTATCATTAAAATCATCTGTAATACTTGAAGATTGGAGGATGGCGAATGTAACACCAATTTTTAAAAAGGGTTCCAGGAGTGATCCGGGAAAATACAGACCGGTGAGCCTGACGTCAGTACCGGGAAAAATAGTAGAAACCATCATAAAGAAGAAGGACAGAAGCGGAACACCAAAAACCAGGCCTGGTTTTTGGTGTTCCACTTCTGTCCTCCTTGTGTTTTTTTGCCGATACCCTCTTTTCCTTTGGTTAGAAACCATCATAAAGAACAAAATTGCTGAACATGTAGATAGTCATGGCTTAATGGGAGACAGCCAACATGGCTTTAGACAAGGAAGATCTTGTCTTACTAATCTGTTATGGTTTTTTGAAGGTGTGAATAAACAGGTAGACAAAGGTGAGTCTGTTGATATAGTGTATTTGGACTTTCAGAAAGCCTTTGACAAGGTCCCTCATCAGAGACTTTTGGCAAAACTAAAGAGTCATGGGATAGGAGGCAGTGTACTATTGTGGATCAGGAACTGGTTAAAAGATAGAAAGCAGAGGGTAGGGCTAAATGGCCAATTTTCCCCAATGGAGAAAGGTGAATAGTGTTGTACCCCAGGGATCTGTGCTGGGTCCGCTGCTTTTTGACATATTCATAAATGACCTGGAAAAGGGAATAACGAGTGAGGTTATCAAATTTTCAGATGACACAAAACTATTTAAAGTTGTTAAAACCCAAGAGGATTGTGGAAAATTGCAAGAGGATCTTGATAAATTGGAAGACTGGTCATCAAAATGGCAGATGAAATTTAATGTGGACAAGTGCAAAGTTATGCACCTAGGGACGAACAACCCAAACTATGGTTACACAATGCAAGGTTCCACATTAGGAACCACCACCCAGGAAAAAGATTTAGGCGTCATTGTGGATAACATGTTAAAACCTTTGGCCCAGTCTGCAGCGGCAGCCAAGAGAGGAAATAGAATACTAGGTATCATAAGGAAAGGAATGGAAAATAAAACAAAGGATATTATAATGCCTCTATATCGTTCCATGTTGAGACTGCACCTTGAATATTGTGTGCAGTTCTGGTCGCCGTATCTTAAAAAGGATATAGCGTTATTAGAAAAGTTTCAGAGAAGAGCCACCAAAATGGTAAAGGGGATGGAAGGATACCCCTAAGAAGAAAGGCTAAAAAGGTTAGGGCTCTTTAACCTGGAAAAGAGACGGCTGAGGGGAGATATGATAGAAGTTTATAAATTAATGAACGGAGTGGAACGTGTAAACGTAGATCGATTGTTTACGTTATCAGAATATAGAAAGACTAGGAGACATGCAATGAAACTACAGGGTAAGCTATTTAAGACTAATAAAAGAAAATATTTTTTCACTCAATGTGTAATCAAACTCTGGAATTTGTTACCGGAGGATGTAGTAAAGGCTGTTAGTATAGCTGGGCTTAGAAAAGGTCTAGACAAGTTCCTGGAGGAAAGGTCCATAAACCATTATTAAGAAGGGACCCCAGGATATCAATGCTTGTCTTTTGGGGAAACTGCTAGGTACGTATGACCCTGATTGGTCACTGTTGGATACAGGATACTGGGCTTGATGGACCTTGGTCTGACCCATTATGGCATATCTTATGTTCTTAGATTCAAGGCCCCTCACTTGGTTTGCAGTTTGTCATGCTGTGAGGGCTTGTGTGCCTCAGTGATGCTGAGGGCTAAGCTATCGGTAGCTTGACTATTGGCAGGGTCTCCCAAGATGGACAGGTCTCAGCTGAGGTGCCAAGACAAGCCACCCATCTGAGCGGCAGCAGAATGGGATAGTGTTGGCGGTGGAGGATCACATTTCTGTGACAACAGCTTCAACACTAGAATTAAACTGCGTGGAAGAAAGGCCTGGCAATCTACTTCCGTATTATCTTGCCACGAAAAAACAATAACTAGTCACAACAAAACAAATTGCACTATAGTGCTGGAAGATGAGATCCCCAGGTCCGAAGGCACTCAAGTTGGCTACTGGGGAGGAGCTGAAGACTTTTCAGAGCCAAGCCAGCATATATGATGTGGTTGGATGAAAGTCCTTGGGAAGTCTGACTGCTGATGTAGCTGCACATGAAATGAGAGTCAGAAGTTGCAAAGATGTCTTACATTTTGGGACATGGAACATACGAAGCATGAACCAAGAAAAGTTGGAGGTGGTCAAGAATGAAATGGAACGTGTACAACTCACTCTGGTAGGTGTCAGCAAACTGAAATGAACTGGCATCGGGCACTTTGCATCTGATGATCACATGGTCTACTATGCTGGAAATGAAAGACAAAGAAGAAATGGTGTTGCATTTATAATTAAGAAGAAACTTGCAAGAACTGTAATGAAATACAATGCAATCAGTGAATGCCTAATTTGGAAGACAGCTTCAAGGCCAACTGTCTGGAAAAGATCTGTGATTATACCAATACTAAAGAAAGGTGATCCAACTGACTCTGGAAATTATCGTACAATTGCTTTGATCGCACATGCCAGCAAGATCACAGTGGATCCCTTTATAAAATCAGGATAAAATCAAAATAAACATAACTATCTCTTATATCTCAACAAATAGGGGTGGCCTATATGGAGCAGTGGGTACACCCCTAAACAAAAGCATAGGGAAGGTCGACCTGCACGGAGCGGCAGGTGCACCTACTCTTGCTGCCTAGCTGGGCAGACTAGATGCACCATGCTGGTCTTTCTGCTGTCATATACTATGTTAAGAACATAAGAAATGCCATACTGGGTCAGACCGAGGTCCATCAAGTCCAGTATCCTGTTTCCAACAGTGGCCAATCTAGGTCATACGTACCTAGCAGTTTCCCCAAAAGACACAGGTTCTGCAGTGCTTGTACTAGGCCAAGCATTGATATCCTGGGTCCCTTTTTAATAGTGGTTTATGGACCTTTCCTCCAGGAACTTGTCCAAACCTTTTTTAAACCCAGCTATACTAACAGCCCTTACTACATCCTCCGGTAACAGATTCCAGAGTTTGATTACACGTTGAGTGAAGAAATATTTTCTCCTATTTGTCTTAAATAGTTTACCCTGTAGCTTCATTACATGTCCCCTAGTCCTTCTATATTCTGATAGCGTAAACAATTGATCCACGTTTATCTGTTCCACTCCATTCATTAATTTATACACCTCTATCATATCTCCCCTCAGCCGTCTCTTTTCTAGGTTAAAGAGCCCTAACCTTTTTAGCCTCTCTTCATAGGAGTAGCCTTCCATCCCCTTCACCAATTTGGTGGCTCTTCTCTGTACTTTTTCTAATAACTCTATGTCCTTTTTAAGATACGGTGACCAGAATTGCACACAATATTCAAGGTGCGGTCGTACCATGGAGCGATACAGAGGCATTATAATATCCTTTGTTTTATTCTCCATCCCTTTCCTTATGATACCTAGCATTCTATTTGCTTTCTTGGCCGCCGCTGCACACTGGGCGGAGGGTTTTAACATGTTATCCACGATGACTCCTAAATCTTTTTCCTGGGTGGTGGTTTCTAATGTGGAGCCTTGCATCGTGTAACTATAGTGTGGGTTGTTCTTTCCTAGGTGCATAACTTTGCACTTGTCCACATTAAATTTCATCTGCCATTTGGATGCCCAGTCTTCCAATTTATCCAGATCCTCCTGCAGTTTTCCACAATCCTCTTGGGTTTTAACAACTTTAAACAGTTTTGTGTCATCTGCAAATTTGATAACCTCACTAGTTATTCCCTTTTCCAGGTCATTTATGAATATGTCAAAAAGTAGCGGACCCAGTACAGATCCCTGGGGTACTCCACTATTCACCTTTTTCCATTGGGAATATTGGCCATTTAGCCCTACCCTCTGCTTTCTATCTTTTAACCAGTTCCCGATCCACAATAGTACACTGCCTCCTATCCCATGACTTTTTAGCTTCGCCAAAAGTCTCTGATGGGGGACCTTGTCAAAAGCTTTCTGAAAGTCCAGATACACTATATCAACCGACTCACCTTTGTCTACCTGTTTATGCACACCTTCAAAAAAACAGATCAGATTAGTAAGACAAGATCTTCCTTGTCTAAAGCCATGTTGGCTGTCTCCCATTAGGCCATGACTATCTACATGCTGTGTAATTTTGTTCTTTATGATGGTTTCTACCATTTTCCCTGGTACTGACGTCAGGCTCACCGGTCTGTAATTTCCCGGGTCACCCCTGGAACCCTTTTTAAAAATTGGTGTTACGTTGGCGACCCTCCAATCTTCAGGTATTACAGATGATTTTAATGAAAGTTCACAGATTACCAATAACAGGTCTGCAATCTCATATTTCAGTTCTTTCAACACTCTGGGATGTATACCATCCGGTCCAGGTGATTTGCTACTATTCAGTTTATCAAATAGTTCTAATATATCTTCCCGGTGTAGCGATATTTCTCTCAATTCCTCTGCAGTATCACCTTTAAATACCACTTCAGTCTTGGGTAACATCCCTACATCTTCCTCAGTAAAGACCGAAGCAAAGAATTCATTCAGTCTCTCTGCTATAGACTTGTCTCCTCTTACTGCCCCTTTTACCCCTCTATCATCTAATGGTCCAATTGACTCTCTCACAGGCCTTTTGCTACGAATGTACTTGAAAAAGTCTTTATTTCGTGTTTTTGCTTCCGTAGCAAGTTTCTTCTCAAATTCCCGCTTTGCCTGCCTTATCAATGCTTTGCATTTAACTTGCCAGTGCTTGTGCTGTTTCCAGTTTCCATCATTTGGCTCTTTTTTCCATTTCCTGAAGGTTGCTCTTTTGGCAGCAACAGCCTCTCTGACCTCACCTTTAAACCATGCTGGCAGTTTTTTGGACTTTTTTCCACTTTTCTTAATGCGTGGAATACAGCTGGTCTGGGCTTCGAGGATAGTATTTTTAAATAACACCCAAGCTTGCTGTAAGTCTTTAACCTTTGGAACCGCTCCTTTTAGTTTTTTCCGAACTATATTCCTCATTCTATCATAGTCTCCCTTTTGAAAGTTAAAAGGTAGTACTGTGGACTCCTTTACTATCTGTCCTCCACTGATTAAATCAAACATGATCATACTATGATCACTATTGCCAAGTGGTCCCAACACCCTTATTTCTTGCACGAGATCTGGCGTTCCACTAAGGACTAGGTCCAGTATGGCTTCCCCTCTGGTCGGTTCATGAATCAGCTGCTCCAAGAAGCAGTCATTTATTTCATCTAGAAACTTTATCTCTTTAGCTTGTCCTGCTGTGACACTGTCCCAGTCGATACCGGGGTAATTGAAATCACCCATTATTACTACTCTGTTGTGGCTTTTGTTAGCTTCCTTGATTTCTTTGAGCATTTCATCATCCATTTGTTCAGTCTGGCCAGGTGGTCGATAGTATACTCCCACTGCCATCACCTTCCCCTTCATAAATGGAATTTCAATCCATAGAGATTCTACAGCAAATTTTGTTCCCTGCAAAACTTTAATCCTTTCTGACTCAATGCCCTCTCTAACATAGAGCGCAACCCCTCCACCAATTTGTTCAGCTCTATCATTACGATATAGTTTGTATCCAGGTATCGCAGTGTCCCACTGGTTATCCTCCTTCCACCATGTCTCTGAGAGTGCAATCATATCTAATCATATTATTCTACTCAAGATTATTCAGCAGAGACTACAGCCATACCTGGAAAGAGAACTTCCTGAAGTGCAAGCAGGGTTCAGGAAGGGGCAAGGAATGAGAAACATCATCGCAGATGTGAGATGGATCCTTGAAAAGACTAAAGAATACCAAAAGGATATCTATATTTGTTTTCTTGACTACAGCAAGGCTTTTGACTGTGTAAACCATGAGAAACTCTGGTCCACATTAAGAAGCATGGGTATACCAGAACACCTGATCATTCTCTTGCACAACCTTTGATCAAGAAGCAACAGTTTGAACGGAACAAGGAAAACCAGAATGGTTTAAAATCAGCAAAGGTGTATGACAAGGCTGCATACTTTCCCCCTACCTGTTTAATTTATATGCAGAACAAATCATTAGAGAAAAAGGACTGTATGAAGAGAACCGAGGTGTGAAGACTGGTGGAAGAATCATCAACAACCTTCGCTATGCTGATGATACCACATTATTGGCTGAAAGTGAAGATGATCTGAAACATTTGCTTCTCAAGATCAAGGAACGTAGTCTTAAAATGGGCCTGCACCTTAATGTAAAAAAGACAAAGAGCCTGACAGCTGGCAAAATCAATAAGTTCATTGTTGATGGAGAAAAATTCAAAATAGTATACAGCTTTAACCTACTTGGATCAACTATCAATAAAGAAACAACAAGTAGTCAAGAAATCCGACGACGCATTGCTCTTGGCAGAATGGCTATGAAGGAACTAGACAAGATTCTCAAGAACAGAGATGTCTCTCTTCATACAAAGAGTTGGCTCATTCAAGCCATGGTATTTTCAATAATATCATATGGATGTGAAAGTTGGACAGTGAAAAAGATAGACAGGAAGAAAATCAATGACTGAATTATGGTGCTGGCGATGAATACTGTGTATACCATGGACTGCCCGAATAACAAACCAGTCAGTAGTAGAGGAGATCAAATGAAGCTTTATTTAGAAGCCCAGTTGACAAGACTTCAACTTTCATACTTTGGACACATCATGCGAAGAGAGAGACCATTAGAGAAAGACATCATCCTTGGCAAGGTAGAAGGCCAATGCAAAAGAGGAAGGCCAGCAATGAAGGCCAGGGAACATGCAATGAAGCTACAGGGTAACCTTTTTAAGACTAATAAGAGAAAATATTTTTTCACTCAACATGTAATCAAGCTCTGGAATTTGTTACCGGAGGATGTAGTAAAAGCTGTTAGTGTAGCTGGGTTTAAAAAAGGGTTGGACAAGTTCCTGGAGGACAAGTCCATAAACCATTATTAAAAGGGACACAGGATATCACTGCTTGACCCAATACAAGCATTATGGAATCTGTGTCTTTTGGAGAAACTGCTAGGTACTTATGGCCTGGATTGGCCACTGTTGGAAACAGGATACTGGGCTTGATGGACCTTGGTCTGACCCAGTATGGCATATCTTATGTTCTTATGAGATGAATCGATATAATAACAGCAGCTATGGGTGCCAGTCTGTCAACAATGAGCTGCCTGACTGAAGACCGAACACAGTTTAGGACAACTATCCAGAGGGTTGTCATGAGTCGATGCTGATTCGACAGCACTTAACAGCAACAGATTCAAGGTGGACAACACTCACATAAAAAAATCATGCAATTTCATAAATTATCAAATACAGCAAACTAGAAACATGACGGCAGAAAAAGACCACATAGCCTTTCTAGTCTGCCCTTCCACTACTACTGGCTACCATAACAACTGTACAGTGTGGCACCCCTCATTGGTCAAATAATAAGCTTTTAGCCATTTTCTGAAGGCTTCATAATTTCTCTCCCAGCACAGATCTTTTTAATCTATTCCATTCAATTGAGGCACTTCCAATTAAGGTTCTCTTAATAATATCTACTATTCTACATAGATTCTAAAAAGAATATTTTAATTGAATGTCAACTACTGATCATAAGGATCTTGATGGCAAAAATATTTCCACAAATTGATTCAGATAAGCTGCAACATTTCCCTAAATGATCTTATGTGTCATGGATAACAATGAACACCAGTAAAATACTTCCTGTGCAAAAAAAATAGATGTTTGGATAAATACTGTAAAAAACTACGTGTCTCTTAAGACTCTCAACTCTTCCTCTGCTCCATATGTCGGAAATCTGGCAAACTCTGCTCCCCCTGCTTCCAAGAACCCATCAACCTATTCAACGGAATCAATGCATGGCGCCCCTTCCACAAAAAACATTTTATAGTCCTATCCAGGCTGGCGAGATCTGTCTTGAACAGCAACAATGGCAACATTTGCAGTACATACAGTATCTTCAGGAAAAGAACCAGAGAGTAAGAACAAGAGAGTAAGAGACTGTCAGAGGAAAAGAACAAGAGAGTAAGAGACTGCCACTGTCAAAGCTTCACTTCTATTTTCTGCAATAGTGGAGGGATATAAGTGCCCCGTATCACCAGGCAAGCAGATGCCCAAATAACAAAAACTGCCTTTAGCCATTGAAGTGGATAAGGGCTCTGGAGCTAAGCCTGCAAAGCTGGATCCATACTAAGGGCCTCAGGACTTATCGATATGTAACTTGAATCCAGAGATTTCACCAAATTCCTGAAACAAATCCATCAGACATCGAGTGGATTCCACTGGATCCATTAAATAAACTAGAAGATCATCTGCAAAGACTGCCCCGTGAAATTCCTCCCTCCCAATATGAACACCCTTAATCCACTCCGTTGTATAAATCTTGTAAAATAAAGGTTACCAAGTTAGGAGGAACAACAAGGAGGAAAAATGGGCAGTCTTGATGAGTACCCTTCTTCAAAACAAACTTATCGGTACACTGGCCCTGAAACAGGACCGCTGCCTGCGGTTCCAAGTATAAGTGCCGCATAACCTGTTAAGAAATAACCCACTAAAACCAAAATGATCAAGAACCAAGAAGAGGTACGACCAATGGATGTGGGTCAAAAGCCTTTTCAGCATCAAAACTAATAAGCACTGACAGAATCTTATTAGCCTTGCAACAATTCAGAGAAAGAAGGATCTTGTGCATATTCATGACCAAATGTCTACCTGTTACAGGATTCCCAGGCTAGGTTTGTAACAAAGATGGCAGTATTTGCACCAATCAACATGCTAAGATCTTTGCCAAGATCTTCTGGTCTACATTCAGCAGTGAAATAGGTCTATAAGACTGCAGAAATAGAGGGTCTTTCCCTGGCTTAGGGATCACTGTTATAAAGGCCTCATTCACACCAACCGGGAATTTCCTTGTTGCTATCAGCTGATCATACAGACTACAAAACGGCACACACAGCTTATCCTGCAGCATTCTATAGTATTCACAACTATAGCTGTCAGGCCCTGGCGCCCGACAAAGATGCATACCTTTAATAGCACTATGAATCTCAGCACTATGTGTGCATGCAAAACCTCCGCCTAATCTGTAGCTGTAGATGTACAGTGCTATATATGCCTTGTAGCGCTTTACAAATGATTAGTCGAGAAGATCGTCCAGCAGCAGCTTCAGGAACACCTGGATGTTAACAACATACTGGACCCTCAACAACACGGCTTCCGCCCGCTACATGGAGTCGAGACCCTCATGACCACGCTGATGAACACCCTCCTCACAGGAATTCAAGGAAGACACTCTGGATACGCCATGATCTTCCTCGATATATCTGCAGCCTTTGACACCATCTCCCACAACATCCTCATACACAGACTACAGACTATTGGGATCAAGGACACCGTGCTGAAATGGTTTCAATCCTACCTAACTAACAGACAACAACTAATCCGCACCAGCGCCTCAACCTCCCCCCCATTCCAGCAACACCAGGGAGTACCCCAAAGATCCACACTGTCAGCCATGCTCTTCAATATTTACCTCCAGCCACTCTGCTCAGTCATACGCACCCATAACGTCAGCTTCCACATCTATGCTGATGATATCATGCTCTACGCCCCCATTACAACCACAAACCCAACAAACACCCACCTATCAGCATGCTTCACCGCAGTGTCTGACTGGTTACAAACAAACAACCTATCCATCAACATAAAGAAGACTGAAGCCCTCATAGTGACAAAGGACCCAGACTTCACACCACCCACACACCTCAACATCGGAAATACAAGCATCCAAATACAACCCCAGATAAGATACCTGGGCATTATTATTGACAAAGCCCTCACCTTAAAGCAACAGATCACTAAAACCTCCGGAACTATATTTCATAAGGCAAGAACAGTGCAACGTCTCAGACCCCTCCTGGAATATCAAGATTTCCGAACAGTGATGCAAGCTATGACACTCGCACATCTGGACTACTGCAACATAATCTACCATGGCCTTCCAGCCACACAGACCAACCCCCTCCGAACTGCATTGAACACCACTGCGAGAATCATTCAAAGCGCAAAGAAAACCGACCAGATCACCCCAATTCTGAAAGAACTACACATTCTCCCCCTCGAAGCACGGACAAAATACAAAGCCATCCTACTCACCCACAAAGCTATCCATCAAACACAGGACACCCAGCTTCGCACCCTACTGGCTCGTCCAGCTCACGGCAGATCTACTAGACAAGCCTCCAGCGTCTCCCTCACCGTCCCTCATAAAAGAACCAAATGCTCGCAACGGACCTGCAATCGAGCCTTTGAACTTTATGCTCCATCCTTATGGAACTCTCTACCGAGCTATCTCAGAAACAATGCCGACCTACTATCTTTCAGAAAACAGCTAAAAACCATCCTTTTCCAGGAATACTTCAACTCGAATCCCACCGAAAAACCCACAAACCCCTGATCTCACCCACAATGAACCTCTAACTCAAAGCTACCCTAACCTGTCTGTGTCCTTTGTCTGTCCCATGTCCAGAGTTTGTCCTATGTCAAAATCATTAATGTTGCCCCCCCCGGTGATGGCCCTACCCTTGGACTTAATTCCCCCCCCCCCCCTATGTAACACCGCTTTGACCCGGTGAAAAGCGGTATATAAATACAGCTAAATAAATAAATTAGTACTAGTAATAGTTAACTGAGGTAAATTACAGGGCCAGAAGTATTTGTGGGCTTACTCCATGTCACAGTCCTCACTACAATAAAGGTTGCGGTAATAATCCCTTATTATTTCCCGTCTGGACCTGCTCTGTTTGCAGTTTGTCTGACTTTATTATAAAGGGCCCAGGTCTGCATTTTAGTGCCACCGCTCTTGACCAAAGAGGCCAACAACCGCCATGGCTTGTCTCCAAATCAGAACAGCTTATAACAATAATACAGTAATGACTTCTTGGCACAATCGTGCAATAGCGAATTAAGCTCAGCTTGTGCAGCCAAAAGATCCACTTGCATGGCTTCTGCTGCTCCCTGCCCACATTGCTTCCTTAAGGAACCAAACCTTCCTTTCTAATCTGATGATACGCCAATTAATATCTTGCCGATGCCTAATAGTATAGGATAGGTTATGGTGAGTCCTTGCATGAAGTCTTTAGATGTTTCCCAAAACAACAATGGATTATCTTTATGTGCTTCGTTGGTCTCCTCAAAATTAGTCCACTCGTTCTGTAAATAAGATTGAAAGCCAACATCTTCATACAAGTATATAGGGAAACATCATGGACTATCTGATCTCTAGCTATCTAGGTCTCCGAAATCTGACCACCCCATCGCGTGATCAGATATTTCTATAGGACCAATCCGGACTTCTTTCATTATGCCTAACATTAGAAATGCCATACTAGGTCAGACCAAGGTCCTTCGAGCCCAGGATCCTGTTTCCAACAGTGGCCAATACAGGTCACAAGTACCTGGCAAGTTCCCAAAAAAGGTACACAGGTTCCACAATGCTTGTCTTGGAGCAAGCAGTGAAATTCCCCAGTCCTCTTATTTCAAATCATTTTTATTGAGTTTTGTAGAAATAAGCCAAAACAAGCAAGCAAACAGAATGGCTAACAGCAAAGCCTCTACTGTCGACATATCCACAGGGAGCTTAGTACTAAACCAGCATTAATACAGTATGAATTGAACTATAGCAGACCAGCATACACAGTAAACACAGTATACAGTAAACAATTAGTACTCCCCTGCTAGCGGAGAGCCATAGCTGACCAGCTTACACAGTTAGTACAGTAGACACTAAACAAGGTGTACTCCCCTAGAAAAGGGAGAGTGTATAAACATAGAAGGAGACAACTGCTGGACACTGCACTGAATCACAAATAAAACTACATAACTGCGTTCCCCGTGGCCTGCACACAATATGACACCCCAATCGTTGACTCTCCCCCCCTTCCCCCCCCTCCTCCCAGTGACCCTCCCCCCCTAGCACTAGCAGGGCATTCAGGACCCCAACACTAATCGGGTGCACTGACTCTCGCACCATCCTTCAGCAACAGTTAACCTCGGGTACCCATGATGTAACATTCTCCAAGGATCACAAATCCCACCTCCCATGGAGCAATCAGCAGTATATCTGCACCACTTAAACATTCAAAACTAGTGCCCGCTCCCTAGGGGACAACTGAGAGATCATGGGTGACCACAGTGTCATAAATGCCTCCCAACTCCTGCCGCCCCTTTGCTTCGCCGTCATTTTTTCCATGCATAGCAAATCAAACATAGAAGATTCCCAGAGCAGTACACCAGGAGGAGCCACCTCGATCCAGCGATGCAACAAGGACTTTTTTACTATCAGGAAGCCGCGCTCTAGCAGCGCTCTATGCCCAGCAGTAAGCCGGTCAGATCGCAACTCCCAACTATGGAAAAGACAGATCTCTCTGTGAGCTAGAAAGTCTACTTCCAACCACCCCACGAGCTTTCGGGATACTTGTTCCCATAGATCCCGGACTAATCGGCAATCCCAAAATTTGTGCAAGAGGGTGCCTGTCTCGTGTCCACACCATCCGCAGAGGGCAGAGGCCTTAAGCCCTACCCGACAGGCCCATTTATCACTAGTGTAAGCACGCCACAGAAATTTATATTGAAGTTCCTGCAGGTATACCCACTCCGTCCCTTTCACAAGTCCCCGAAAAGCCGCCTGCAACAATTCCATCGTCAGTGCGTCCACACCATCCCTCCGCCACCGCGCAGTCAACTCCGAGAGAAACACATCACCCCTACTCGGCCGAATCAGCGTCCGACAAGCCTCTACCCCCCGCTGGTTTTCAACTAAACTCTCCAGAATTGAGTGAGGAGTGCCGCTCTCTACTCTGGCTCGCTGTGTCAAAGTCAGTCCCCGCATATAGTGGCACGCTTGCAGATATCCATAGAAATTATGCTTAGGGAGAGAGTATCTCCACTGTAGACTCTGAAAACTATCCATAGTCCTGCCATCTGCCATATAAAGATCTCCCAAACAGACCACCTCCTTCTCCACCCAGCCATGAAAAACAGTAGCTCTGGAGAAGCCAGGAACAAAATCAGGGTTACCCACCAGGGGGAGCAATGCCGAACCCCTCCAATTCCAACCAAAGCGCAGGCAGAGCACTCGCCATGCAGATCATAAGGCCTCCATATAACTCCCCCCCCACCCCCTCCCGAATGGTCAATGGTAGTTTGCCCATCTGTAGGACATAGAGTCGATGATAGGGTTCTAGCGCTTCATCTAGTTGCCGCACCGGAGCGTAGCCCCCAGCCCCCCCCAAAAGGGCCCCAATATGCTTAGTTAAATATCGAAGATTATAATTGCGCAACGAGGGCATCTCCAAGCCGCCTTCTTCCCTCCTGCTCATAAGGGCCTGCAATGGGATTCTAGCGCGCTTACCCCTCCACAAAAACCCCCGTAAACCCGTTTCAAAACGCTTCCAGTCCCCATTCGAAATCCAGAGCGGCAACATACGTAACACGTAGAGCCATCTCGGAAATTCTACCATAACATAGAGAGCAATCCTTCCCCTAAGAGATAGGGGTAAATTCCGCCAGCCCTGAAAGGTTTGCAGACTTCTAGTTAATAGACCAGGGACATTCGCTTGATAGAGATATTCAGGCCGGTCTGGTAACTGTATCCCAAGGTACTTAATAGCCCCGTTTGCCCATACCAACGGGAACTCTCCCTCCCATGTTGGCTTCACTTTGCCCCCCACGTCCAATACGACTGACTTCAAGGCATTAATTTTTAGGCCTGAAAAGCTGCCGTATTCTAGTATCAACTGAAGAAGATGGTGTAAGGAGGCGGGCAGGTTTGTTAAGCAAATCAACATGTCATCAGCAAACGCACTAATTTTCAGTTCCTCTCCTCCCATCTGTATGCCTGCAATCCCCCCATCTTGCTGAATGGCTCTGAGTAGAGGTTCCAGCGCAAGGACGAACAGCAGGGGAGACAATGGCACCCCTGGCGCGTGCCCCTCTCCAATGTAAACGGCTCCGAGAAGATCCCATTAACCCCCACTCTGGCTGAGGGCTGCGCGTAGAGCGCTCTGATCCATTGTACAAAGTTCCCATGCAAACCAAAACCAGACAACACATCCCATAGATAGGCCCAGGCTACCCTATCAAATGCCTTTTCGGCATCCAGGCTCACCAGTAGGAGTGCTTCGTCCTTCCTTAAGCAATGCTCCATGCCCAACAACATGTTTAGTAATGTTCCGAGACGCCTCTCTTCCCTGTACAAAGCCCACCTGCCGCGCATCAATAAGCCTCGGCAAGATCGGATTAAGCCTTGCCGCCAGGGTTGACGCCAAAATTTTCATATCACAGTTAATGAGGGAAATAGATTATAAGAGGCCGGATCCATCGTGTCTTTTCCGGGTTTCGGAATAACTGTGATATCTGCACAGCGCATGTCCCTAGGGAAAAGGCCTGCTACACGTGCATCATCATACATCACCACCATGGACGGGGCCAACCGGGTTGCCAACATTTTATAGTATTCAATGCTGAACCCATCGGGACCAGGGGTCCTATGGGATTTGCCTCTCTTAATTCCCTGGAGAATCTCCCTCACCGTCAACGGCGCATTCAGGATCCGCAGCTCATCCTCAGTCACTTTGGGCAAGGACAGTGTGGCCAAGAAGTCTACACCCTTTGCATAGCCCCTCTCCTCCTCACTATACACCTGAGCATAAAATGCTCTAAAGATCTCAGCTATTTGGGCCGGCTGATGGTGCAGGATATCCAATTCCCCTCGAAGCACGGGAATAAAGCGGGCTCCCCGGGGATCCCGGACAAGTTTTGCTAGCAGCGTATCCGATCGGTTTCCATAGCGATAAAGACGATGCTTGTAATACTGCATCGACAAGCTTGCTCTACTCTTGATCAGCTCATTTAATGTCGCCTGCGATCGGGTATATTCCCGCTGCAAAGTCTTGTCTCTTCCTTTACCCAACTTATGTTGGAGGTCTTGCAGAGTGCGTTCCAAGACAAGCAGGCTACGATCTATATGCCGGCGCCGCGCAGTGACATACGAGATAATTGCACCTCTCAGCACCGCTTTACTGGCCTCCCAGAACAGGAGCGGTGAGCACTGGGGGGTATCATTAAAACGAGCATACTCATCCCACTGTTTTTCAAGGTAAAGCCGAAAAGCTTCGCCTTCCCAGAGATAGGCGGGGAACCTCCACCCCACCCTCGAGGGCCCTTGAGATTCCCAGATGATCCAGATCGGCCCATGGTCTCATACCACTATAGGGTCTATTCCCGCCTGTAACACCTTAGGAAGCCCCCCTTCACTGACCAATATGTAATCTATACGAGACCATGTGTGATGTGCGCGCGATTGGTGTGTGTATTCGCGCACCCCCGGGTGTAAGACCCTCCATACGTCAATGAGATCTCCCATTCTGCACAGATAACCTACCCCTTTACGTGTCCATGAGCCCGTTCCACTCTGTTGGGACTTATCCAGGCACGGGTTGTGCGGACAGTCAAAATTCCCTCCCCCTCCCCGCACCCCCCCAAGACTCAACATCCCCAAGGTCTTGGGAAGCAAGACCCTCCCAAACGGGAGTCAGATCACTGTCCAACGCACCTCCGGGCCACTGTCATGCAAAAGAACCCACCAAGATATATGTATATTGTCTTAGGATATGACACACAGAACCCAGTATCTGGGTAGGCCCAAAAGCCTACAATCAATAGTCTCAGAAGTTCCGGTCACAGCTAAACGTTTGCAACTCTCCACTCCCGGACGTTTCCGCTTCTAGGCCCCCCGGGCACCTCTGCCTCAAGAGTCTCCTCACTTGGCCATATCCGCTGGCAAAGGCGATGCCATCTTAGCCAGGAATTTGCGGGCGTCCTCCGGCTTCTCAAAGGTGTGAGCGGCGCCCTTGTGAAAAATTTTTAATATCGCCGGGTAAAGTAGGGCAAACCGAATGCCCTTTTGCACCAGCGTGGTACAAATAGGAGAGAAGTCCTTACGTTTGGCAGCCAGCGATGCTGAATAATCCTGGAACAGGAGCACAGCTACATTGTCCAGCTTCAGATCCCGGCGTTTGCGGTAAACTTGCAGCTGAGCAACTTTATGCTGGAAGTTCAGTAAGCGCGCCAACACTGGCCGGGGTCTGCCTTGGCTTTTGATCCGCTGTCCGAGCCGATGGGCCCTTTCCACCTTTATCTGGCCCATCAGTTCCATAAGGCCGAGCTCCTTCGGCAGCCACTCCTCGAAGAGTTGGATGAGCTGATTATCTGCCCAGGTTTCGGGCACTCCCACCATTCGTAGATTGTTCCTTCGGGAGCGGTTTTCGAGGTCATCCACTTTTTGAAGCAAAGTCTCGATCTGTTGTTGCTGCTTATTGCTGCTTCTCTCTAACGCCAGTTCACCCTCCTCCAGCACATTCACACGCTGTTCCACTTCTTCTACTCTCCGCGTAAGGTCTGCAAAGGTTTCTCCCATCTCTTCAAGCTTTTTTTTTTTTTAATTTAACTTTTTATTCACAACAGTACATAACAGTTCCAACACATGCAGGTAAGCTTACAAAGTAGTTGGACAGGGGTCTTCAAACCACCATATACATAATACACAACCATCAGCAAGTTCCCGGCCACCCCACAGCCCTGCATTCCCTAAGCGAGGTTGTGTAGGGTTTTTTGAAATACCCAGGGACCTAGTGGGGGCCGCCCCCTTGCATCCCCCCTCCCCCCCCCCCCGGGGCCCCCCTACACCCCGGGTCTACCCTTCCCCCCCCTCTCTCCCCCCTCCCCCCCCTTCCCCCCATGCCCCCCAACCCCCCCCCCCTTGTATCCCCCTCTAGTACTGGATATCTTTGCGGAGATAGCACAGTACCTTTTCCCACCGCTGCTCAAAGGATTCCACCCGTTGTCGTCGCGCTGCGGTCAACGTTTCCATCAAGTACACCTGTCGCAAGCGCTCTACACATTGCCCCACCTGCGGCCCATCCCTCTGCCGCCAGCAGTAGGCCAGCTCGCAGCGGGCCGCACTCAGGCACGCCTGAATCTGCCGCTGATCTCGGTCAGGCCCCCCTGCACTCCACCACCCCATTAGGAACCCACTCGGATCCAGCGGCACCTCTCGTCCCACCACCTCTGCAATCCACTCCCGAATCTTCCCCCAGAAGGGCTTTATCCGCGGGCACTCCCACCAGATATGGTAAAACGTGCCCACGCCCCCGCACTCCCTCCAGCATAGATTGGACACCCCGGGATACATCCGATGCAATCGGTCGGGGGTGTAATACCACCTCATAACCACCTTGCACCAGTTTTCCCGGATAGCAATCGATATGGGTAGCAACCGCAACTGGTCAAACACTTAACCCTCCATAGCCCATGTTCCCTGTAAAATAGTTATCTCCAAGTTATAATGCCCTGTTCAATGTAATTTCAGTTTGTTCAATGTAAACCGCACTGATGCAGAATAGCGCGGTATATAAGAGAATGTAAATAAATAAAAAAAATAAATAAATAAATAAAATCTTCCAGTGTCCCTCTTCAAGCTCCATGCCCAGGTCCCCTTCCCACTCCCGCATGTAGCGATGCTTCCCCCCCATTGGCCCCTGGATCGCCCGGTAGAGCGCTGAGGTAAGCCCCGGGGATGTCCGCTTCCCATACCAAACCACCTCCAAGGGGGTATAATCCCGATCCATCCCCTCCCTCCCTAGCTTCTTCCGGAGGAAAGAAACTACTTGCCTATAATAGAGGCGGTCCCCCTCTCGCAGCCCATATTGCTCTTGCAAGGTCTCAAACGGTACCCACTCACCCCCATCGAGGAACTGATAAAAGCACAGCAGCCCCCCTTTCGCCCACCGCCGAAAGCCCCCCCCCTTCTCGCCCTGGGCGGAATTCCACCGTTTGGCACAATTCCCGCATCAGCGAGAACTCCCCTCCCCGTCCCTCCCCTGCTCCCTTTCTAATCTTATCCCACTCCCCGAGCACATGGCGCACATACGGACTATCCCCCACCCCCATCCCCCTTTCCCCCTTACCCATCCAGGGGAGCCCTGCCAGGGACCTTCCCCCCCCACTGTGCTTCTCTAGTTCTACATAGGTCTTACCCTCCCCCCCACCCCGCCAGTCCATCACATGGCGCGCTTGGGCGGCCCAATAATAAGCCTGCATATTGGGGACTCCCAACCCCCCTTCTTCCCGCCTCCGGTACAGCACCGGGCGCCGCCGCCAAATGTACTGGTTCACCTGCCGCTGCAGGCACCTCATATGCGCTCCCAGGATGGCCACCGGCAGAGCCTGGAAATAATACAGGACTCGGGGGAGGACGTTCATTTTTACCGATGCGATCCTGCCCAGCCAGGAGACCTCATATCCTACCCACTGCTGTAAATCCCTCTCTATCTCCCTCCATAATTTGCCATAGTTAGCCGCATACAGCCCACTAGGCTGGGGGGTGATATGGACCCCCAGGTAGCGGATAGCCCCCTCTTTCCACCGAAATGGGTAGGCCCTCTGCAGCCCTGCCAGCCGGGCCGAAGACAAATTAAGATTCAGGGCCTCCGTCTTATCTGGGTTCATTTTATTTATTTTATTTATTTATTTATGCTTTTCTTCTATACCGCTTTTTCCCAAGATCAAAGGCGGTTTACAAGTAACACAATGAACAGTTTACAATTAACATAATGAACATGGTTTTACATGGAACATTTTGTTTTTTTCAAACTACGTACAATTAACTTTTCGTAAACAACAACAAGTAACATGGAATATATAATTATGCAAATGTTGTAACTATTTACATTAGTTAAATATTTACATTATTCAATTGTTAATCGTGGTTTTTAATACACTAGGGATTTCTAGGGATTTTAATACACTGAGGATTCTAGGTTGATTTTTCCTAAATGTGTTGTGGTTTGTGGCTTTTTGATCTGAGGTTATGGAGGATTTTTTTGGAGGTGAGGTGAGGGTGCTGGAGGGGGTTCATTAAGATTTATAAAGTATTCTTTAAACAGATATATTTTTAGTTCTTTCCGGAATGTCTGTAGGTCATTTATTTTGCGGAGGCTTAGAGGGAGTTTATTCCATATGGTGGGGGCTGCATATGAGAATGCTCTTGAGCTTGTGGTTTTTTTTTTTTGTTTTTCGAATTGATTTTTTTATGTCTAGTGAGTGAGTTGCGTTTTGTCTGCGGGTTCTATGTTCTTTTGGAGTATGTAGTAGAGTGGTTAGATGTGAGGGTGATATGTCGTTGATAAGTTTAAATGTAGTTAATAGTATTTTGTATGATATTCTGCTATTTATGGGAAGCCAATGTAGTTCGGCGAGGATGGGAGTTATGTGGTCAGTAAGGCGTGCTTTTGCTGTTACTCGAGCACAGATGTTTTGAGCTCTTTGGAGTAAGTTGGTGCTTGTGAGGGGGAGGCCGATAAGTAGACTGTTACAATAGTCAAAGTGTGGAGTGATGAGTGTGCTGATAACAGATCTGAAGTCATGTGTGTCTAGTATTGGTCGTAGGTGTTGAATGGTCTTAAGTTTATAGAATATGGTTTTTACAGTTTGCTTTATGTGGGGGAGCATACTAAGTGTGTGGTCTATTATGATGCCTAGGTATTTTACTTCCTTTTTGATTGGGATTGTTGTGTTGTTAATTGTTATTGTTTCAGGGAGAGTAGTATCTGGTTTTCTTGTTACGAACATTGCTTCCGTTTTTTTTAGGTTGATGCTGAGGTTATTATTTTCTAACCAGGTATTTGCTTCGTTGATGCAGTCCAGTAAGTTCTGATAGGTGGGATTATTTGTGCTTATTGGTTGAGTGAGCATGATATCATCTGCGTATATGTAGTGGTTGACTTTATGTTTTTTAAATATATTTGTGATGGGTTGCAGATACAGGTTGAACCCAGACACCTCCCCATATTGTCCCAGCAAGTCAAGAAGCGCTGGCAACGACTCCTCTGGCTGTGTCACCACCAGAAGGACATCGTCCGCAAATAGCGATATTTTGTGGTGGCCGTTCCCCTTCTGCAGCCCCTGCACCCTCCCATTATCCCAAATGGCACAGGCCAAGGGTTCAATGGCAATAGCGAAGAGAAGAGGAGACATCGGGCAGCCCTGACGGGTCCCCCGTTCCAGCTCCAAGGCCTCCGTGTACCGCCCGTTAATTTTAACCCTGGCCTTAGGGCCCCTGTATAGCGCTTGCACCCACCGCATAAACTTGGGGCCTATACCCATCCGCTGCATCGTTAAGAAGAGAAAGCCCCAATCCACCCTGTCGAACGCTTTCTCTGCATCGATGGAAAGCAACATGGCCTCCATCCCTTGTTCTTGTACCCCCCATACAGCTTCCAATGCCCTCTTGATGTTATCAGAGGCTTGTCGCCCCATGATAAAACCAGTCTGGTCTAGCCCTATCAACCCGGGCATCCTTGGCGCCAGCCTATTGACCAGCACTTTGGCTAGGATTTTTACATCCACATTCAGTAGAGAGATGGGCCTGTACGACTCACAGTATAGCGGGTCTCTACCCCCCTTGGGCAGCACCGAGATCCCTGCTGTAAGCATATCTGCCGACAAGTACCCGCCTTCCCTTTGCACACCGTTCGCCACCCGAACCAACCGGTCCAAGAGTTCCTCCCGGAATACCTTATAGAATGCCCCCGTCAGACCATCCAACCCCGGAGCTTTCCCCGCCGGCAGCCCTTTTAGGGCCAGAGCCACCTCCTCCCTGGTAATATCCGCCTCTAAGGCTTGAGTCTCCCCTTCCTCCAAGCACCGCAGCTCTACCCCATCCAAGTAGGCCTCCCGGGCCCCTACCCGCTCCCCCTCCGGTTTCTTATATAATTCCCGATAGAATTGACAAAAACGCTCCCCAATCTGTTTCTCTGTCCTCAGCAGTTCCCCAGCCTCTCCCGCCAGCCCCATTATCGAAGTCTGGGCTTCCCGCTTCCGCAGTTTGTTAGCTAGTAATCTTCCTGCTCTATCCCCCCATTCATAGTATCGCTGCCTTAACCTCGTCATCTGGAACCCTATCTCATCCACCTGCAGTTTGTTCAGTTCCATTCGCAGCTGGTTGAGGCGCTGAAGGTCCCTCTTGTTCCCCCGCCCTTGGTATTTCGCGGCCGCCTGCTTGATCTCGGCTTGGAGCACTTCCTCCTTCGCCATCCTCTGTTTCTTAAGGTGAGAGGACCACATCACTAGCCGTCCTCTCACTACCGCTTTCATCCCCTCCCACAGACCCACCTCTCCCACATCCCCCGTGTCATTCAGCTCCCAATACTCCCGCAGACAACCCTTAATATCCTGCACAACCTCCGCTTTCCTTAGTAAACTCTCGTTAAGTCTCCAAAACCGAACGCCCCCCCCGTCCCTAGGGCCCCCCACACTCACCCAGGTCGGGGCATGGTCCGACCACGTGATGTTCCCTATTTGCGCTTCCTGGATCCGGGGCCCCCACCCTTCCGGCGTCAAAACATAATCGATCCTACTATAGAGGTCATGAGGGGCTGAGTAAAAGGTATACTCCCTGCTCCCTTCATGGAGTTGCCTCCACCCATCACTGAGGCGATGCGCTGCCAAGATGCGCTTGAGGATCTTACGGGCCTTTCCCTTCCCGTCCCCTCCCCCCACTTGTCTGTCCCACCTAGGGTGTAAAGCCAAGTTAAAATCTCCCCCCATAATTAACCTCCCTTGGACATGCCTTAGTAAGAAAGACTGCACCTCTCTCCAGAATGTCGCTTGCTGCACATTAGGGGCATAAATATTAACCAGGGTAACCTGTTCGCCCTGCCACTCCCCCCCCCAATAAGAGCACCCGGCCCGCTTCATCCCTCTCCACCTTGCCCACCCTAAACGTACTATCCCTTCGGAGCAATACCGCCACTCCCCCCTTCTTGCTCGCAGGCTCCCCCCCTCAGGCTCCCAAAGTACTGAAGTGGATATCGGGCGTTCTTCATCAACCCCTCGTGTTTCCTCCTCAAGTGGGTCTCTTGTATCAGCACTATTTCCCAATCGAGCCGAGCGGCCTCCCTGTATAGTTGCCGCCGCTTCTGAGGGTTATTGAGCCCTTTGACATTAAGGGACCCTATCCTCCCCATACTGACCTATCTTGCACCCCCCTCTCTCCCCATCCAGTACCTACTGCCCCCCACTGCTTGTCCCCCAACCCCTGCCCCCCCCACCCCCCCCACCATCCCCCTCTCCCTCCCTGCATTACAACTCCCTCCGGAGTATCCCCGACCCCCCCAGTGACCTTCCCGGGCGCTACCTCTTCCCCCTTACCCCTTCTTCCCCCTCCCCATCTGGCTCCTATCCACGCTACATCCTGTGCGCCCCCTTACTCCCCCCCCCCCAAAAGGGGTGCGTGGCCTTTCCCCCAATAGTCGCTCACCCACCCCCTCCCCCCTATCTCCTACCCTCACAATCCCCCCCCGTTCCCTCCATCTGCATCAGGATACACAAAAACAGATATCCACATTTGTTAACATTATACAACATTCTATATAACAGCCTATAAAACAACTTATACAACATACCCCCCCCCCCACCACCCCAAAGAGCCCCCCGGTGTTCCCCCATTTATAACATGCTCTGCTTTGAGAAGTCTCAGCCCGCTACAGTCTTACCCAGCACTGGGGTGTTGGGCTATATATTAAGGCTTAGTTCCCTCGGGCCATTTATTTATTTTTATTTATTTACATTCTCTTATATACCGCGCTATTCTGCATCAGTGCGGTTTACATTGAACAAACTGAAATTACATTGAACAGGGCATTATAACTTGGAGATAACTATTTTACAGGGAACATGGCCATGGCCCGTTGTGGTTCAAGTCGCAGAGTCCCGGACCCACCTGAGGCGCCCCCCCCGCCAGTGATCCGTCCATCTGGGGGGGGAAGCTGTATGGGAGGCCCGGTGCAAACAGAGTGTAACCAACTGCGGTGCTGTCAGGGGATTCACCTCTGACCTGACAATGGTCTCTGGGCCCTAAGGGAGAGGAGCCCCTAGTTCAGGGCCCCCGGGATAGCACCACACCAGGGCTCTCTGAATACAGCCACCGCCAGGCCAGCTTTATAAGTCTGCCGCGGGTCCCCCAGCCAAGTCCCAGGTGAAGCTGGTTTAGCGTCCAGAGTGTTGTTCAGACCCCTTTGTCCTCCCCCATCGATGCTTGCTCTTTGCCACCAGAGAGCCTGGTTAGCCTCCGGCTCTTACTCCCCACTCTCTGCCATTTCGTCGCCGCAGGCCTCTCCTGGGGGCGTAGGCCCTTTAGCAGACTCTGTAGCTGTGCCTCCGGGATATTGTCTACTCCCATGTCTCTCAAGGTCTGCCAGGCCCCTTCCATGCTCTGGATGTGGCGGGTGCTGCCCTTAACTGTCACTAATAGGCCAAAAGGGTATAGCCATCTGTACCTCCACCCTTCGCGGCGCAGCACTGATGTCACCTCTCGTAGTTCCCACCGCCGTTGCAGCGTGCCAGCCGAAAGGTCCTGATACAGTTCTATTTTGGCCCCCTCCCACTGGTAGGGTCCGAGCTTCCGCGCCGCCGTTAGAAGCTTCTCCTTCATCTTGTAGGAGCTCAGGCAGGCAATCACGTCGCAGGGCTTATTGTCTCTCGGGGGGCCTAGGCTCCGGTGGGCCCTGTCCATAAGCAGTGGTCCACTCGCCCCCTCCCCCTCAGGATCTGCCTCCTGCAGAATGGCAGAGAACAGCCGCGTCAATGTCCCCTCGCAATCTTGGAAGCGCTGCTCCTCCGGGAGGCCCCGCACACGCACGTTGCTCCGACGCGATCGGTCCTCGAGGTCCTCCGTTTTCACCCGGAGTGTCTCCTGGGCTTGCCGCAACTCCAACCAGCCGCTCCGCAGATCGTTCACCGTCTCCTCTTGTAGCTCTAGGCGCTCCTCCGCCGCCTCCACTCGGGCCCCAATCTCATTCAGGTCCTGCTTAAGCGTATGCAGCGTTTCCCTCAAATCTTTCTTAAAGGAGCCCATTTCCACCTTCAACTCTTCCTTAAAGGCTGTGAGCCACTCTTTCAGGCTCCCCAGCGAGTCTGGACCGCCATCTGAGTCCCCGTCGGAATCGGACCTCTCCACCTCCACGCCCGCCATGCGGTCGTGTGGGCCTTTCTCCGCCTTCTCCTCCTTCCCCTCCGTCGTGGCATAGGAGGATCGGAATTCGGACAGCCGCTTTTTCACCGACATCCTCTCCTTTGTCGGGGATATTGGACTCTGCCCGCGGCTTCTGCAGAAAGGGTAAGGGTCGCTCTAATTTTTAGCGAATTTCACCAGCGCCCCGGAGCTCCCTCAGAGAGCAGCCACCATGCTCCCCAACGTCACCGGAAGTCACCCTCTTCAAGCTTTTTAAGCACATTGTCAAATTTAGGATCAAGTAGCTTCACCACTTGCGCTACCTCCTCCGGGCTGGATTCTCCACTTTCAGTATCCGGGGATCCCGGCATACTCCCAGAGTGAGCCGCAGCCGCCATCTTGGTTTCCCTCATGCTCGGGGGCTTCTCTTTCTTTGACACCGCTCTCATAGCCTTCCCTGTATGTTTCAATCTGCTAGAGTAATGCAGCACCAGAGATTTGCAGTTATTACACTAGGTCGGTGGGCAACACCCCTCGTTTAGCGGTAATTGCCGGTTTAATAGCAGGTTTCGTTAGGCGGCCCGGGAGCGCGACGAGGACTGCTCCTCACCCGCTCATGTGCTCACGTGATCTCCCCCAGTCCTCTTTAATAATGGTTCATGGACCTTTCCTCCAGGAACTTTCCAAACCTTTTTTTAAACTCAGCTACACTAACAGCTTTTACTACATCCCCTGATAATGAATTCCAGAGTTTGATTACATGTTGAGTGAAAAAAATATTTTCTCTTATTAGTCTTAAATGGGATACATTGTAGCATCATTGCGTGTCCCCTAGTGTTTCTACTTTTTAATGGCGTAAACAACTGATCTACATTTACCCGGTCCACTCCATTCATTAATTTATAGATCTCTATCTTCTCCAGGACCAAGCAGGAAGTCAGTCCTCACATATGAGTGACGTCGGCGCCGACGGAGCCCTCGCGGAGCAATTTCCCCAGCTTTCAAAGAAAGCCTTTGGGAATTGCAGCGTGCATGCGCGGTCCCCTTCCCGCCCAAGGGTGCCATCTTGCTCAGTCTTCTTTTTTCCGCGGAGCCCTACAGATGCTGTTTGTGATCGCCGCTGAAAAAGTTGATTTTATTTACTATTCTTTTCTCGGTTCGACACCGGATCCTTTTCCCGCCCGGACCCGATACACCGGTATCGAGTCCGTTCGTTATTTTTTCGGTTTTTGTCCTTCGTGACTAGCGTTCGCGCCAGTTTTTCTTTTTTAACTGGCAGCCCTGTCTTTTGACCTCGCAGGGGCCCTTTTTCCCCCGATGGCTGCCAGCGGGTTTGAAAAGTGTGATCGGTGTAAGAAACTTATGTCTCTTACCGACACACACGACTGCTGCCTCCGCTGCCTCGGACCCGATCATGACCCGATGAACTGTGGTCTGTGTGCCGAAATGTCCTCAAAAGCGTTGAGGAGTCGGCAGCAACAAAAAAGAAAGAATCTTCTCTGACTCCGCGTCCGGCCGGGCCCGGACCTCGTCAGATGCTTCGACATCCCGGGACTCCGGTCCTGAGCATCGTCGGAGTTCCTCTGAGCGTGGGTCTCCTGCCCGGGAACATCATCGGAAGAAGAAACCCGCGAGGGCGGCATCGGTGGACGCTCCTGGTTCCTCGAGGGCCAGGTCGCATAGCCCCGATTGCCGTCCCGGGTCCTCAGAGTCGGAGAGGCCTTCGAAACATCCTCGTCTCGAGATGGAGTCTCCTGGACACGTGAGTACTGTAGTCCTCGTTGACTCACCTCCGAAGGAGCCGTCGTCGGGCCCGACGCTGTCAGGGCCTGAGTCGGGGGCTGCCAGGTCTCCTGAGCTCGGACTCAGGTTGACGGCCTTGGAGAGCAGTTTGGCTGCCTTCATGGACCAGCAGCGGGCATTGATCACTGGCCTCGCCGGTGCATCTGCCCCGGCCACCGGGACGTCGACGTCCAAGTCGACTCCGGAGACCGAGCCGATTCTCGAGTCCATGCGAGCTCGAGTCGATCCTCGGTCGCGGTCTCCCTCGGCCTCCCGTTCGGGACCGAGGTCGTCGACGCCGACACCCTTGGCGTCGGGGCGGAGGGCATCTGTGCCCGCCCGACCGGAGCCGCTCGATTCCTCCTCCGAGGAGTCAGCCTGGGAAACGGAGGACGAAGAGTCACCTGGTACTTTTCGGACTCGGTGCGTCCCATCGGACTCGCCCGAGTCCGAACCTCGGAGACGGTCCCCCCCGGAGGACACCCGGTTCTCGGACTTCGTGCGGGATATGGCCAAGGCCTTGGCATTCCCCGCGGATCCCGAGGAGGAGCCGAAGAGCCGAAGAGCTCGATGCCCTCCAGTATGACTCTCCCCCGAAGGAGGCCTTTACTGTACCGGTTCCTCCGATACTGGAGCGACTTCTCTTCCGCATGTGGGAGAGCCCGGCATCGGCGCCGGTGTTAAGCAAGCGGGTCGATTCCATTTATCGAGTCCGCAAGAGCCCCGGGTTCCAAAAGGCACAACTACCGCACCATTCCACGGTGGTGGAATCGGCCATGCATCGACTCAAGAGTCAGAAGATGCACTCCTTGGTGCCTCCCGGCCAGGAGGCCCGGAACCTGGATGCCCTCAGTAGGAAGTGCTTCCAGGGCTCTATGCTTGCTTGTCGAGTCCAGACCTACCAGCTCTATATGGGCATGTATCTCCGAGACCTGGCAAAAGAAATTGCCGGGTTCTCTGCTGGTCTCTCCGAGGAACCTTTGCAGAGGTTCCAGGCCTTGTCCACTGGCATTCGAGAGTGCTTGAAGTTTATCTCTCGAGCAGCCTACGATGGCTTCGAAGCATCGGCTCGAGTAGCCGGAGCCGGCATCGGTGCCCGTCGACAGGCTTGGCTTCAGTCATCCGACCTCGAGCCATGGGTACAGGACAAGTTGGTCGATGTCCCCTGCAGAGGTGAAAACTTCTTTGGCAAGCCCATGGCTGAAAAGGCTGCACAGATCGAGACCGAGACTCTGACCAGGACTAGGCTGTCCAGAAAAACCTCTGCCCCTTCTCAGAAGAAGAAGGGCTCGGGGAAAAAGCCCTTTTACCCGAGGAAGGCGGCTGCCTATAAACAATACCCTCATTATCAGGCCTCAGCAGCTCCCCAACAGGGTCAGCAGGCCAAGGGACGGGGTAATGGGTCCCGTAGGAAGCAGACCCCCAAGCCCACAACACCGGCCCCTGCTCAGCAGGGTGGGGGTTTTTGACTCCATCAGCATAGCCTCTTCCCCTCCGCTGGTTTCTCTCAGCACAGGAGGCCGGCTGGTCCACTTTGCCCACAAGTGGTCAGCCATCACATCAGATACCTGGGTGCTTCATATAGTTCAAAAAGGCTATCTTTACACTTTCACCAGGTACCTCCCTCCTACTTTCCAGGGGAGCCTCCAAGACTCCCTCTGCACAGGGACTTACTCCTTCAGGGGTTGGCATGTCTTCTTCAGGAACAGGCTGTGGAACCGGTGCCCCACCACCTGAGAGGTCAAAGCTTTTATTCCAGGTACTTTCTGATACCAAAACGAACAGGAGGCCTCAGACCCATCCTGGACTTGCGAAACCTCAACAAGTTCCTGGCAATGGAAAAGTTCAAGATGCTTACCCTTGGAATCCTGCTGCCCTACCTCCAGCAGGGAGACTGGCTATGCTCCTTAGATCTAAAGGATGCCTATACTCACATCCTTATTCATCCAGACCACAGACAATATCTCAGGTTTGTTGTGGGAGGAAATCATTACCAGTACAGAGTACTGCCCTTTGGCCTATCCTCCGCCCCCAGGGTGTTCACCAAATGTCTAGCAGTGGTGGCGGCCTATCTAAGACGTCAAGGCCTTTTTGTATTTCCATACCTGGACGACTGGCTCATCAGGGCCCAGTCTTCCGAGGAGGCCACTCAGGCCACTCATCGCACTGTGACTCTGCTCCAGCACTTGGGATTTGTCATAAACTTCGCAAAGTCCACTTTGCTCCCCTCTCAAAATCTCGAATTCATCGGCGCAAGGTTGAACACACTTCAGGCGTGGGCCTTCCTGCCTCTAGACAGAGCACACAGGCTCATGGATCTCGCCAGCCACTTTCACAGCAATTCCCTGGTCTCTGCCAGGCAATTTCTGAGGCTGCTCGACCATATGGCTTCCACAGTCCATGTGACCCCCAATGCCCGCCTGAACATGCGACCTGCTCAGTGGTGCCTTCGCACTCAATGGCATCAGGCCACGGGGAGCCTGGCGGACTCAGTACAGGTATCCGACCTGCTGGTCTCTTCTCTGCGGTGGTGGCTTCATCTGCCAAACCTGGTGCTGGGAGTGGATTTTCAATCTCCTCCGCCTTCTCAGGTGCTGACAACCGATGCTTCTCTCCTGGGTTGGGGAGCACATTGCCAAGGGACATGTACTCAAGGCCTCTGGACTCCTTGGGAGTCTGCTCATCTGATAAACTTCCTGGAGCTCAGAGCCATCCGCCTTGCTCTGAGAGCCTTCTCCCACCTCACTTCTCACCAGTCTGTGCTGGTCCAGACGGACAATCAAGTTGCAATGTTCTACGTGAACAAACAAGGAGGCACAGGCTCCTTCCTTCTCTGTCAGGAAGCACAAAAACTGTGCTCTTGGGCCGTCCTTCACGGCATCCTCCTCAAAGCTGTCTATCTCCCAGGTCAAGAAAATTACCTGGCAGACAAGCTGAGCAAGATCCTCCAACCTCACGAGTGGAGATTGGATCCGTTGGTGGTTCAGCAGATCTTTCTCAAGTGGGGCCTCCCCACCATGGATCTATTTGCCAGTCCCCTGAACTGGCAGCTTCCCAGATTCTGCTCTCGACAACCGCATCCTCTCAGAGTAGCGGCGGATGCTTTTCTGATTCCATGGTCCACAGGCCTCTTGTATGCCTTTCCTCCCATGCCACTGGTGTATCGGACGCTCTTCAAAGTTCTCAGAGACAGAGCCTCGATGATCCTAGTGGCTCCCCGGTGGCCGAGACAACCCTGGTTCCCGCTTCTAATGCAGCTGGTGGTGGACACTCCTCTTCCTCTGGGGTTTCAACCCGATCTCCTGTCACAGGATCAGGGGACTCTCCTACACCCCAACTTCCGGTCCCTTCATCTGATGGCCTGGCTGCTGAAAGGGTAGTCCTTGCTCCCCTCCTGCTGCCTCGGGAGGTGGAAAAGGTCGTCTTGGCCTCCAGGCGGCCCTCCACCCGGAAGTCCTACGCTCTTAAGTGGCGTCGGTTCTCCGTGTGGTGTGCTCATCAGTCTGAGAATCCCTTCTCCTGCTTGATGGCAGTGGTCTTGCAATATTTGCTTTACCTCTCCAACTTAAGTCCAACTCTGTCAGGGTCCACCTCAGTGCTCTCTCTGCGCATCACGCACCGGTGGATGGCAGGCCTCTGTCCAACCACCCTTTGGTGGCTCGTTTTCTCCGAGGCCTCCTTCTCCTTAAGCCTCCTTTGCGCCCACCAGCCCCTGAATGGGATCTGAATGTGGTCTTGCAGCGGATTACCTGTCCACCCTTTGAACCTATGGCTACCTGCCCTCTTTGTTTTCTTTCCTGGAAAACCTTGTTCTTGGTAGCCCTTACCTCTGCTAGGCGCGTTAGTGAACTGCAGGCCCTAGTGTCTGATCCTCCTTACACTAGGTTCTACAGGAATAGGGTAGTCTTACGGACTCACCCTAAGTTTCTTCCAAAAGTGGTTTCTCCTTTTCATCTTAACCAGGAGGTGGTTCTTCCGACCTTCTTTCCCAGGCCGCACACCAGCCGGGCTGAAATGGTCCTGCATACCCTGGACTGTAGGAGGGCCTTGTCCTTCTACTTTGACCGTACGCAGGAGCATCGGAGGGCTGTTCAGCTCTTCGTTTCTTTTGACCCCAATAAGTTGGGGCTACCTGTCTCCAAGCGTACTTTGTCCATTTGGGTCGCTGACTGAATCGCCTGGGCTTATGGGGCGGCCGGCCTCTCGTTGCAGGGTCGAGTCACGACTCATCGTGTCAGGGCGAAGGCTGCGTCAGTGGCTCATCTCCACTCTGTTCCGTTGGCAGACATCTGCCGGGCCGCTACTTGGTCTTCAAGCCAGACATTTGTGGCCCATTACTGCCTGGAGAGGGAGTCCCGCAGGGACAGTGCTTTCGGTCAGCAGTCCTCCATAATCTCTTTGAGGTTTAGGCAACTCCTACCCTCCGGCCCTGATGATGGGCTACCGGTCGGGGGCGTTTTCAGAGAAGATTCCTTCCTTCTGTGCTACTGAGCTAATTTTTCCGCTTGAGGTCTCCAGTAGCCTTAAGCTAGGGAGTCCCATATGTGAGGACTGACTTCCTGCTTGGTCCTGGAGAAAGAGTAGTTACTCACCTGTAACAGGTGTTCTCCAGGAGCAGCAGGAATCAGTCCTCACAACCCTCCCTCCTCCCCTTGGAGTTGCAGTCCTATCATTTCGTTTTTGCTAATTTTTTTGCTGTCTTTTAGCTATGTCATCAGACTGAGCAAGATGGCACCCTTGGGCAGGAAGGGGTCCGCGCATGCGCGCTGCAATTCCCAAAGGCTTTCTTTGAAAGCTGGGGAAATTGCTCCTTGAGGGCTCCGTCGGCGCCGACGTCACCCATATGTGAGGACTGATTCCTGCTGCTCCTGGAGAACACCTGTTACAGGTGAGTAACTACTCTATATCTCCCCTCAGCCGTCTCTTTTCTAATAGGGAACTGGAGACTAGAAAATAATCAGTTCAGGTACAGGTACCATGTGCTCAGGAAAGATGTGTGTAATCTTGCTCTGTCAGGTATAGCACTCTCCACACGTCCAACAGATATATCCTTCACAAAGATTAAGCACCAATGTTATCGCAATGTATTAGAAGATTGGTCTGAACAGCTCTTTGTCAATTGCACAATTAAAATCTTCACCTAATATAACTTGGAATGCCCCCTTTGAGTCCACAGTATACATCAATTTATCGTTAAAATAACAGGATCATAGGAATTGGGGCCATAAATATTACCAAGCAGAATAGGTCTACTTTTCAGTCTACCAAACAAAAAAATATTGCCCACAGGGAACTGTGAGGTTCCTTCTACCTGGAAGCCACAGTTCTTTTTCATTAGTATGCGCACTCCTGCTTTCTTCCCTCCCGAAGAGGCACCAAACACCAACCCCACCATCCATCTCTTTAGTTTGTCATATTCCCCTTCCATCATATGGGTCTCCTGTAAGAGAACTATATCAGCTGCCTTATCTCTTAAGAGTTTTCAAGATCTTATGGTGCTTGATAGGAGTTTCATTTCCACACACATTCCAAGCCAATATTTGTAGTCTGTGCAACATCAACCATTGCCCAGTCTTGCCAACTGCAATGTTTGAATAAGCACATATAAAACCTGGGGATTCCACCCCCCCCCCAGTACCAATGCTCCAATGGCAAAATTTATTTATTTATTTATTTAGTAGATTCTTCTATACTGCCCCTTCCAAAGATCAGGGGCGGTTTACAAAGAACAGAATATTTTACAGACAGTGCTTTCCAAAAAATCTTTCCCCTAGGTACCCCCAATTGATACTCCTCCCACAAGATCCCCCATGAAAACTTCTATCCCAACCAAATTGCTTTCCCCCTCTCATCCCTGAAACACTACCTGTCTCACCACCTCCATTAGGGGAGCATGGTGATGAGACCCCTACCCCAAAGTCACATTATTATCCCGAGTAGATGTGTCCCATCTACCATGCCTAATAAACTTCCAGACTGCCATTCACCACCCCATACCTCATCCCACCTCATCGCATGCCCTCTCTACTGAGCCAAGCCCTTACCAAAGCATCACTCATTCAACTACATTCACATCATGCCCCATACCCACCTAGTCAATCCACATATTCCACTCAAACATCCCTCGAGGACACATAAGAGAAAAAATCCACAACCACAGATGAATGGTTGTAGTCCCTCTAACCTTTGAGCGCAAGCTAAATCCAACTTAACAACAGCCATACTGGTTGAAAGAAGTATAAAACAGAAAATATAGAAACATCATTTCAGTTGAGCCCTCTCGCATTTCCATTGTGTTCAGCTGATTCTGTAGTGAAGAAGGACATATGCCAGACATATGCCACAAGGAGGATTGTGGAAAATTGCAAGAGGATCTTGATAAATTGGAAGACTGGGCATCAAAATGGCAGATGAAATTTAATGTGGAGAAGTGCAAGGTTATGCACCTAGGGAAGAGCAACCCAAACTATGGTTACACGATGCAAGGTTCCACATTAGGAACCACCACCCAGGAAAAAGATTTAGGCGTCATTGTGGATACCATGTTTAAAACCCTCGGCCCAGTGTTGCAGCGGCGGCCAAGAGAGCAAATAGAATGCTAGGTATGATAAGGAAATGAATGGAAAATAAAACAAAAGATATTATAATGCCTCTATATCGTTCCTTGTTGCGTCCGCTCCTTGAATAGTGTGTGCAATTCTGGTCGCCGTATCTTAAAAAGGATATAGCGATTTTAGAAAAGGTTCAGAGAAGAGCCACCAAAATGGTAAAGGGGATGGAAGGCTACTCCTATGAAGAAAGGCTAAAAAGGTTGGGGCTCTTTAACCTGGAAAAGAGACGGCTGAGGGGAGACATGATAGAAGTCTATAAATTAATGAACGGAGTGGAACGGGTAAACGTAGATCGATTGTTTACCTTATCAGAATATAGAAAGACTAGGGGACATGCAATGAAGCTACAGGGTAAACTATTTAAGACTAATAAAAGAAAATATTTTTTCACTCAAAGTGTAATCAAACTCTGGAATTTGTTACCGGAGGATGTAGTAAAGGCTGTTAGTGTAGCTGGGTTTAAAAAAGGTTTGGACAAGTTCCTGGAGGAAAGGTCCATAAACCATTATTAAGAAGGGACCCAGGATATCAATGCTTGAACCAATACAAGCATTGTGGAACCTGTGTCCCTTGGGGAAACTGCTAGGTACGGAGGACCTAGATTGGCCACTGTTGGAAACAGAATACTGGGCTTGATGGACCTTGGTCTGACCCAGTATGGCATATCTTATGTTCTTATGTTCTTAGACATAGTGGTTGTAACAAAAAGAGAATCCCACAGACTCTCTCTGTAGCTGCATCTACTCTTCACACCAGATGTCTTGCACTGCTCGCAGGAAACTATTGGGATAAACACGAGCCCAGTAGGCCCACCAGTTCTCGGCCATAGGCCTTATACAAAAGGCCAGGAAGAACCAAGGAGCAAAGGTAGTTTTGAAAGGAAAACAACAGTAGTCAACATTGAAACACCACCCACTCCTCTCACTTGATTCCATGTCCATCCCACTCGAGGACAGCAACCTTGGGCCGGAAGGACTGGGGTTTCTAGTCCCACAGGTGCTCCTTGTGGTCTTGGGCAAGCCACCTAACCCTCCATAGCCCATGTTCCCTGTAAAATAGTTATCTCCATGTTATAATGCCCTGTTCAATGTAATTTCAGTTTGTTCAATGTAAACCGCACTGATGCAGAATAGCGCTGGGTATATAAGAGAATGTAAATAAAATAAATAAATAAATAAAATAAATTATAAATGTCCAAGCCACTCAGTCTGAGGAGCATGATCAAGCCCTTGGTGGAAAACTTGATTGTGTTTAATCAACTAAGTCTAACCTAAGTTCAGGTCCAGAGATTCAGAGACAGCCAAATATCAATCTGCCCAGTGGAGAAAAAACAGCAAAACATGAATCAGCAGCTCATTCTCTCTGCGGGGAACAAGGCATATATCAACACCTAGAGTTAAAGCAGTTTAGGCATAATAACATACAACCTACATGCCCCACTGGGCTGGTTCAAAAGAGGTTTTCACAAAGTCCCTTGTTTTATTTAATTATTTATTTATTTATTTGCTTTTCTTATATACCGCGCTATTAAGATCAGTGCGGTTACATTACAACTGAAAAATGCAACAATGTTTTTTACATAACACAATGTGCTTACATAGAACAGGGGTACGAGGGTAATTCAAAAAAATGTAAAATCCCATTGTGGATGACACGCAGTTGAGCTGGGTATTGAACATATGAAACGTATCTTTAAATCCACCAAGAGGGAGCATACTTGAGAAAATCTTTCAGATGCACTGCTAAACATGGCAAATACTCTTGAAAAGCAAAAATCTTGTGGCCTTTATATTCAAGTACCTTACCCTAACGTGCTGCATGGAGTATCACCTTTTTTCTGGGCAAAGCTCAAAAAATGGGCCAGGACAGATGAGGTCAAGTGTCCAACTCCCTCCTGGGGGCCCATTCTGTGAACTCTCCCGGTGATTTCAAAGTGAAACTGAGCGGTAGCCAAGTCTCCATGAAGCTTCTTAATTCACTATCTTTGATACTTTCAGTCAAGCCAGTGAATCATATATTTTTCTGATGACCCATATTCTTGAGGTTTCCGCTTCTCTGCTTATTGGGCTAGCAGCGCTTTCAGCACAGTCACGCCATCTGTCAGGCCCATAGATGAGTATTCCAAAGCAGCTATGCATACCTCAGCCTCATCCATCCAGGCCTAGAACAGTTTCATGGACTGAGAAATTGAATTGATTTTTGTTGGGAGTTGGTCAAGCAGTTGTCCAAAGCACTAACAACTGCTGATGTAACGTGAGGGTGGAGAGGAAGGGCCACCAGGTACCATGTTTTCCATCATGCTTTCTCCTGTCTTGGGTTTCTATCTGTCTTTCCTTAGCATGTCGTCATCATCAGGCTCAGCAGTAAGTTCCACAGAGAGGCACTAAATTAGGCATGCATTATAAAATTAAGGCACTTAAAA